>CM035438.1:68284222-68641722 GCA_020310875.1 Ceratopteris richardii | reverse complement strand
GCTAAGAAATTTCTCCCTTACATAATGATAGTGCATGTCATTGTGCTTAGTCCTTGCATGATATGCATGATTAGCAGCCAAATGAAGTGAACTAGTGTTATCTCCAAAGATTATTGGAGTGTAAGAGTGTAACCCCAAATTTGCATAGAGTTGCTTGAGCCACATAGCTTCTTGAGTCGCATTTTCCAAAACTCTCTATTCTGCTTCTGTGGATGATAAGGCCACAATTGGTTGCATCTTAGATGACCATGATATAAGCTTTGAACCTACAAAAGATAGGTAGCCTGAAGTGCTCCTTCTATCATCCTTGGAGCCAGCCCAATCTGCATCAGAGTACATCTTTATGTCTAAGTCAGAAGTGAAGGGATAAAACAACCCTTCATTCATGGTGCCCTTTAGATACTTTAGCACCCTTTTGCTAGCTTCCATGTGAGGTTTCCTTGGTGCATGCATAAACTAACTCAATGTTCTTACTCGATAAGCAATGTCTACTCTTGTTAGGGTAGCATAGCTAAGGCTCCCTACAAGCTTTTGGTAACCTGTAATATCCTCAAGGAGTTCTCCTTCATGAGAGTTGCTTATGGTTGAGTTCCATAGGAGTACCTACAATTTTGGTGTTCTCCATCTTGAATTTTACCAACATTTCATGAATATACTTTCTCTAAGTAATAAATATACTAGAATCTATGTACACAAGCTCTAAGCCAAAAAAGTATGTTAATAAACCAAGATAAATGATTTTAAATTCTTCCATTAGTTGAGCCTTAACCTGCTTGATGCCATTAGCATCTTTCCTTATAATGATAATTTCATTCACATAGACACATAAGTAGATAAGCTATGAGTTGGTCTTCTTTAAGAGTCTGCCTTTCTAGCCACAAAACCTTGATCCTACAAATAAGTCACAAGCCTATGGTTCCAAGCTCTAGGAGCTTGCTTTAGACCATAAAGTGCCTTCCTTAGCTTGCATACATAACCTGATTTATTTTTATCTTCAAAACCTGGTGGTTGTGTCATATACACTTCTTTTGATATCCATCCATTTAAGAATGCATTCTTGACATCTAATTGATATAGATTCCAATTCTTAGAGGCAGCAATGCTTACCAAAACTCTAATTGTTGGCATCTTTGCCACAGGTGAAAAAGTTTTGTCATAGTCCACTCCATGGGTTTGAGCAAACCCCTTTGCTACTAGCCTTGCCTTGTACCTGTTTATTGAACCGTCTAAATTCCTTTTTATTTATATATCCACCTAGATCCTATTACCTTCATGCTTGGCATCTTGGGAACTAGGTCCCAAGTATGGTTTTCCTAAAGTGCTTCTACTTCTTCTTACATGGCTTCTATCCATTCTTTCCTTTTACTAGCATCTTCAAATGAAGAAGGTTCTTTTGTCGTAGATTCTTTAGTGATATGCACAGAATGCTTGGTGACTAATGATGTATCATAGCCATACCTTATGGGCTTTTTGCTTTCCCTTTGAGATCTCGTGAGTGCTTGGTTGGAGGACTCTGGTATGTCTTCCAATCGCTTGAATTTGGTCTTGCCTCTTGAATTCCAAGCCTAAGTCAATCTGCTCTTCATCCGCTAAATTGATATCTTCTGGTAATCGTTGATCTTCTTGAGTGAGAGTTGGAAAATGACTTTCCAAATCATAAAGTAACTTGACTTTCCTGCACTCATCTTCAAACCATGAATTATTTTCATCAAACACTACATCCCTACTAACTATAAATGCTTTGCTAGTTGGAATGTATAGCCTGTAGCCCTTCTGGTTTTGATCATACCCAATGAATATACACTTTTCGGCTTTAGGTTCAAGCATCCCTCTAATCTGTGAGGGAATGTGTGCATAAGCAATGCACCCAAATATTTTGCAATGGTCCAATGAGGGTCTTCTACCATTTCATGCTTCATAGGGTATCATTCCATCCAAGGATTTGGATGGGAGCCTATTGACCAAATAAGTGGTTGTGAAGACAGCCTCTGCCCATAGGTAGTTAGGTAACTTCTTCTCATTCAACATTGATCTAGGAGCTTCGACTATTAATGTGTTCCTTCTCTCTACCACTCCATTCAATTCAGGAGTATATCGTATTGTGACTTCCCTCTTTATTCCTCCATCTTGTAAGAATGAATCAGAAAATTCATGTGAAAAGTACTCCACCTCCATCAGACCTAATCCTCTTCAAGCTTCTACCTGTTTGATTTTCCACTAATGCAAACTACTTTTCGAAACATGTAAATACTTCAATTTTATGCTTCATGAAATAAAGGATTGTCCATCTACAGTAATCATCTATAAATGAAACATAGTACCTTGAACCTGAGATTGATGGATCTTTGCTAGGACCCCACACATCAGTGTGTACAAGCTCCAAGTAGTCTTCATACATGTACCCCTTCTTGTTGAAAGGTTGTCTATGGGCTTTACCACATTGCCATGCTTCAAATTTGTATATCATATGTTGCTTGTTCACATTGGGAATGCCAAGCACACTCTGATCCGTGCATATTTGCTTTAGTGTTCTTTCTCCTATGTGTCCTAACCTTTTGTGTCATATCTCTAGCTTAGATAGGGTTTTATCCTTGTAATTGAAGAGTGCTATGTTCCTGGTGTCTTCAATCTCAAATGTAAATAATCTACCATATTTCTCACCTTTAGCAATCCTTTTGAATCCTTGTTGAGGGTCTTCCATATATGCTACATGCTTAGTGAATCTGACCTGTAAGCCTTTCTCAACAATCTGTCCAACACTAATTAGGTTTTTGGTTATACTTGGTACATATAAAACTTTACTCAAGAGTTTCATGTTACCATTATAAGTCTTGGCATTTCCAATTTGCTTGACTAAGTGTTTAGTGTCATCACCTGTCTGTAGTTCATGCTTCCCTTTGGGTTCTTCAAGATCAAATAATAAAGCTACATTTCCAGCCACATGATTTGAACAACCTGAATCAATAAAGAAAAGATGCACATCATCTTTACCTTGCTTGGATGTCATAGTCATGATGAGTAGAGAATCTTCTTGGTCTTCTGTATAGTTGTTATAATATCTTCTTTTATCTAAAACCTCCTTGATAATTATTGATGTGATAACCTTGATTGTAGCTATGATTATAGTTGCTTCCTCCATTGTTGTACCTGCCTCTAGATTGTCCATAGCTACCTCTATGGAAGCCTCTTCCCCTTTGATTTCGTGTGTTCTTGAAGCATTCTTCTGTGGTGTGGTTGATAAGACCACAAATGTTGCAAGGTGGATTGTTGTTGGATCTCCCCTTGCCTTGCTTTCCTCCTCTGCCCCTTCCTCTAGCACCTCTTCCTCTACCTATGTAATTAGCTTGAGAGGTACTATCCTCTTCTTCATTCTTCTTGTTTTTACTTTTATCCTTACTTTTATTCTTATCTTATCAAGGGCAGAAGATTGATTACCTCTAGAGTTTTCACCATTCTTGTTGAGCTTTGTCTCATGGGTGAAGAGTTGCCCCATCAAGGTGTTGAGGTTAGGTATTTGCATATCCATGTAGAGGTCCATTGCTGTGGTGAAGGACTCCCACTTATCATCAGCTTTGATGCCATTAATGATCTGCCTTACTATTTGTTCTTTGTCTATCTCCTCTCCAATGCTTGCAAGCTGACCAGCCACATCTTTCATCTTGGTTACATAATCAGCCACTCCTTGCTTTGGTTGCTTCTTTAGAGTTGTAAACTCCATCCATAACTGATACTTCCTAGCTCTTGTATTTGATGAGAAATATGATGAGAATACTTCTCAAGTCTCTTGTGAGGTCTTGCAATTCCTAATGTGAGGCAATAAAAAATCAGACATTGAGTTTACTAAATAAGACCTGGCAAGAGCATCCTTTGCACACAATGTGGTCAACCTTTCTTGATCTTCCCTTGTGGGTTTATGCTTGCTCTTGAATGTTGGCATCTCTTCATCTCCTCAGATATATCCATATCGACTTCTCCCTTGAAGGTAGGTTTGCATCCTTAGTAACCATGCAGAGTAGTTGTTTCTGTCCAATTTATCAATGAAGGATGGAAATCCATCTCCCATCTTGCTTGTTGTTGCTCTGATACCACTGTTGGAGGAGATGGAGGATAATCTTCAGAGATGAATAGGTGTTTCTTAAACCTGCTTCACACCAGCCAAGAACAAATACTAGAGAGTGTAGTGGGCCTTCTTAGCATGCTAATGATCATAAATAATCACATATCTTGCTTGGAACATGATCCACTAATCAATGGATCAAAACAAATAGGTAGGAATTGATCCAAGACCAAAAAACTTGCTATTCTTTACTCTACATTTGTTCAATGTTTTGAACAGTTTACTGAGCACAACACTAATTAGTTTAATTCCTTTTGGGAAACTCTAATTAACTTAGATAGCTACCAATCATGAGTGATTTCGTAAAAAATGATGGAGTACACACTAAGAATGGTGTTAAGAAAATTACAGAACCTTCTCAACAATTAGGGGTTGCATTAGTCAACAAACTAGAGAGTAAAGATGTGTTAATATCTCATGATCAAGAGAAGCAATGAAAATGAGACTCTGCAATCATATACTAGATAGTATGCTGAATCTACCGTGCTTTAAATCGTGACAATGATCAATCATACACTGAGAAAAAGATCTTAGGAAAGTATTTAAATCTATATCACTTCCTTGTTCAAAATGGCTCATAGAATCCTTATACACTTAAGGTGATTTCCCTAGATTCTTGGGTATTTGGCATGAGGACCCTAACACTTTCATACAATTATTCGAGGTTTCCTATGATGCCAATGAAGTAATGGATCAAGACCAAAGACTTAGAATCTTCCTTGCAACCCCAAGGGATCAAGCCACTAACAAGTATGGCAACTTGTTACCTCATGAAAGAGGAACATATCAAGTGTTTAAGAATGCTCTCTTAGCTAACTTTTGATAGTAGGGATTCCATGATAGATTGATTGAAAGGATGGATTATCTGCAACAAGGTGATAACAAAAGCATAGATCACTACACCAAATGAATGGAAACATTAGCAAGAAAAATGGGCACAAATGCTTCAAATGATGATACCTTAAAGAGGTGATTCATTGTGGGAATGAGAGATCCTCTTATGCAGCAACACATAAGCTTCAAATTACATATTGACTTGAACGAACAATCTAGTGTTTGGGAGGAAGTTCAATTGAGTCAATAGAGAAGGAAAGAATTGTTGTTTGGACCTATGGAGGGATTAGGAAGTGTACCAATGAAAATCCAACTTATGAGAGTCCTACTTTAACTGCGCAAGCTTTTGTCACAACAACAAGCACCAGTAGAAGCCAAGCCTATACTAACTAAAGAAAGAATAAATGTGCTAGTGGCTCAAGTAGTGAAAGCAACAACTCTTACTCTAGAAGCATGTAGCATGAAGCAAGGAAAAACAAATAGTCAAGCCCCAAATGTATTTAGATAAACATCTAGTGTGGGAAGTGTCATGGCTATGGTCACCTAGCCACAAAGTGCCCTACTATTTTAAGGCTACTTACAAAAAGCCCCCTACCTAGGAGATTTTGCACCTATTTCTATAGATTCAATCATAATGAGGACATGTGCTACCATAAGCTTGCATATGAAAGAGGGGTTACATGATCCATTGATACAAAGGAGTGTCCTTATATGGAATTGCATGCCCAAAGAAAACATCCAAATCCATGTTGGGAATCAAGATAGTCCTATGGAGGATGTGTCGAAGGGTAGGTGGGCACCTATCATAGAGATGCAACACAAGAGTGAAAACCTGCTACTACACCTACTTAGTGTTGGAGATGTAGAGGGCATGGTCATATAGCTAGGGTTTTTCCAAATGAAAGGAGATTGGTTAGATACACTCCACTTTGTAGGTATTGCACTGGAGAATGTCATTATGATGAGGATTTCCCAGGAAAGAGAGCCAAGAATGGCAAGGGAAAAGAGTTGGCTCAATCATCTCACTGTGTGGAAATGAAAGCCCAACCTATCAACAAATTTCAAGAGCATGCCCCAACCATAGGAATGGTGTTTTGGACTCTAGAATCTGTGGAAGGACCAAGCACATCTATCCATTTCATAGAGGTAGATAGCCTCAAGGACAGTAATAAATGTATAACTATAGTGTTGGTCACAAGAGCACAATAATATACAAAGGATGATATAGGAAAGAAGGAAACATCAATGGTGATTGAAATAACTCATAAAAATTCCAAGTTCAAAAGAGAAGGGGAAGGGAATATCTTGAAACTAGAGTGCTGGAGGATGATCAAGAGGAAATTTTACTTTAGTGATGAGGATGTTTATACTAGGTATTTCCCTATTTCCAACAAGGTTGAAGAATGCTAAACCTCATGAAAAGAAGGAAAGCGGAAAAGAATTCCACATTGTGCAATATTTGGCAAAAATGAAGATCACTTTAGACTTGGGAACATTTTTGAAATTTTCTCCCATATGTAGAAAACAATTCTATAGGGAATACATCAAGAAACTGTGAAGATCAAAAGAAAAGAGAAAAAAATGAGGGAGATTCAGGTCATGATCTAGAGCATTACTATGCAAACATGTTTAAATGTGTGAATAGTTTCAAATGCCCTAATGGTGATAGTGTAAATAGAAGGGTATGCAGCCCTAGGTGCTCAATTGGATATTTGAGCTATGGTGAACTTAATAATGGAGTATATGATGAAAACCCTATGGCTCACACAAATGGAAGACACATTCATGTCTTTGAAGATGGCTCATCAGACACAGGTAGAACCTATTGACCTCTTGAGAAATATCAATACCATCATGGGAGGTTCGGAATTTAATATTGACTACTTGATAGTTAGGCCAAGGACCTATGAAGCCACCTTCTTCATAATCTTGGGAAGGTCATGGCTGATTTTAAAAAATTGTGTACATGACTTGCAAATAGGTTTCATCATCATTGGACAAAAGTCTGATCATGTGCAAATTCAGGTGTCTTCCACTCAAGCTATCAAAAAAGAAATAAGATTTGATGATGGATTTTTGCCATGATATACACAAGAGATCACTTAATGTCTTGCCTTTTTGAACACAACCAATTCAAGGGATATTGGAAATCAGAAAAATTCGGATGGCCTTATTGATTGAATTGTTCATGACTTTAATCCCTCCATTTTCTTGCTATTGTGCTTTCATATCTATAAGGTTGAGGATCCGCCTCTCATTTTTTATGTCACATAGATCATGGCAAGGAAAAAGCACACTACTAGAAAGCTTTACACAATTGAAGAGCAAAATCAAGGGGGAATTGCTATAGAGAACTAGGGTAATGACAATCAAGCCACAAACACCTAGAACTAGAGTGATTCTCAAAAGGCCTATACCGAGAAAAGGATAAAATATCCTGTGAAATAATTGACGCAAATTAGAAGAGCATCAAGTTTCCATTCATGAGAGTTGTTAAAGACATCTCCTTCAATTTTTTCTCAATGATGCGGACAAGCTCATTTATGAATGTTACATGGCAAACAAAAGCTCTTATGTGCTTGCAATAGGTTGCACAAGACTTCACAATTGACTTCATGAATGATGCTTATTTTTGTGTTTCACATTATCACAGAGTCACATGAATGGTAATGGACTATGTTGTTGTGTCAAGGGTTAGGCACAAATTTGACACAACCATAGTACCACTTGATATGAACGATAAGAAATTCGTTGATATCCTCAATATTCCTCCAACAAGAAAACCTGAGCCATTTATATTAAAGATTGAAGAGATTTCTAGTCACGATTACATGATAAGAAATGTAGGAGAGTCTGGTAAGGAGCAAAGAAAGAAGAATGTTATGCCAGAAAAAGTTGTCATCCTTGAAATAATTCAAAGGCTAAGGAAGGAACATTTAGAATTAATAAAGAATGTATATGGCTAGATTATTGTGAAAGTTTCAATGCTATGGGAGGAGGAGTATCTACTTTGACATTAGACATGAAGACAGCAAGATGTTGAGAGATTTTAATGTTGAAATCTCTGACAGCATTGTCAATATAGCTCTCATGTCTTGTCTACATGACATAACATGTTTATCATTTATTCTTTAATTGAAAGCCATCTTTATACATTTGATATGGATTTTATTTGTAGGGTTCTACTTAGGAAATGTGAAGAGGTTGTTTCTTTTGGAGTTTGAGGGTTTCACAAGCACACAAACAACACAAGGAAGAAGAAGAAGCTCGAAGCACAACACATAATACCAAATGTATTACCAACTAAATGTACAAAGATAAGTGACCCATTAGGGCTATAGGCATATATACAAGTAGGGGGAAAATTTTTCCTAAAAAGTAAAAAAAGTGCACCGGCAGTCCTAATGTGTTCACACACATCACTACCAAAATATATCAACAAATCCCCCCTGGGAGTGATGTGGTGAACAAGGAGTTGGAACTCATGTATAAGGAAGTGCCAAGCTATGTGGAAAGAGATCAATCCACAGAAGGAAGTAAACCCAAAGCTTTGCAAAAAATTTCAAAGTTCTATCAAGGTAGAGCCTTTGTGAAAAGATCTGCAATGTTATCTTGTATGGGCACATATGCCAAACTCATCTTCCAAGGAGAGAATATCGACCTCACATAATGATAATGCACCTCAATGTACTTTGTGCGAGCATGCAATAGAGGGTTCGTGACGATTTCCAATGCCCTCTAACTCTTAGTGAGATGGTGTTGGTAGAAGACTCACCAACACCCAAATCAGGGAAAAGGAATTTGAGCCACACACATTGACCAGTTGCTATGCAAGCTACCCTATACTTAGCCTCACAACTAGAAGTGGCCACAATAGGTTTCTTCTTGCTCAACCAAGATATGCATGAGCTACCAAACATAAAGGAAAGACCAGTATTGGACACACGAGTGTCAAAGAAACCAACCTAGTCAAAGTTAGAAAAAGCATATAAATCTATGAGTAGTGAGCTCCCTTGGGATAAAACAATCCAAGTAGTTTGGTACCACTCAAGTAGTGAAAGATGCACTTAATTGTCTGCCAATGCTTTGTTAGAAATGTAAAAGCTCAAATGTGTGTGAATGAAGGCTTAACTCAACTGCCACATCACTTCACTTTTTGGTAAATTCTACAACCACTTTTCCATGAGTTTTTCAGTTCAAGATTCCATCTACCTTGATTGAGAAACATAGGGGATTCTGGAGGCATGACTTGAATTCAAATTATATACCAATGTTTGGAGCATTATATAAGCAATAGCTTGGAAGAAAATCATGGTGATCCTTTTCATTCATCCGTGCACTTTAAGGATCTCATTTGGAGTGTATAATATAGGTCTAAGCTACACCCTAGCTAAGCTAGCCCCTTGCTAGCTGAAGTTTTCATGTAGGATGAGATTTTTGATCATCCATATCTCATTGTGTAGTTGTTTGTTTTATGTGCAAGATAGTTCATCTTGAAGCTCTTGTTTTAACCTTTCTTCTGATTATAATCTTAGTCTCAATTTTTACTTATCATTTTCTATATGGAGCTTGAATTCTCTCTAGTCTATCTTTGTATATTCTGCAACATATGTATGTGAAGATGTACACATAGGTATAAGCTATCTGTTTGGGTAGATTTTGGTATGTCTTGTGCAAGGAGGTTGATATAGGTCACATTCTCTGAATTGCATAATCTATGGGTTGTTGGGATGCTTGGATGTCTATGTTTACTGTGAAAATTTTCATAGGTTCAGTTTTCATGTCCAGAGAACGATTCAATTTTTGGTGGGTTGTGGTAGTGGACTGTTTGGTCTTAGGAATGGCGTATCATTCTTCTGCTACAACTAGGAGTAGATATAATTCATGAGTGGCATCAAAGCTCATCATTGAGTATTGAGGACATCAAGAGGAGGCCTTGAAGTTGCTTTAGATCTAAGGATTGAACCAAAGACCAAGAAGAATTGAATAAGCATTTCAACCATCATCAAAGGTTCAAGACAAGTGGTCTTGTGAGAAGGTAACATATCATTCTTTCTCACATCGATCACAATTCGAGGAGGGATTAGGAGACACTTGATAGTCTCATACACAATGGGAGACTACAATACTCAGATTGAAAAACTTAAAAAGAGAAATTACCAACCTTGGAAGTTTAGAATCTCTAACTTCCTCATGGGAAAGGCTCTTTGGGGGTTAATTAGCGGTACTGAGGTGAAGCCATACATACATCCACATACACCTACTGGAAATCAAACAAGACCCATTAGAGGGTGGGAAGAAAGGGATAGGAGAGTGATCATCATTCTATCTCAACACATAAGCAACTCCATGATAGGTCATATCCAAGACCTAGATACAACCAAGAAGGTTTGGGAGTGTTTAGAAAGGTTGTAATCTACCTCTACAAAGGCTACAAAAATCCAGCTTAAGAATGAGCTCGACAACCTTAAGAATCATCAAATCATAGTATTAATGGCTTCATACTCAAAGTAAAAGATATCTCTGATGCACTTGGTTCAATAGGATGTGTTGTAGATGATGATGACTTAGTTGCCTACACACTTAATGGGCTAAGAGAAGATGATAAATGGAAGGCATTCACAACCTCTATGTGTGTAAGGGGTTCATTACCACGTTTTGAGCAACTTACTTCTCTTATGGTAACTGAGGAGCTCAACCATGGAATAGACCTATAGAGAGAGTTGAGAGAAATAACAACATAATGGAATAGACTTGTAGACAGAGTTGAGAGAAAAACACAGACAAAGATAGATGCAGACTAAGAGATAGAGAACTCAAATTCTTAGATTGTCGAGCATAATGCAGTTACAACGATGGTGTTGTCCACCCTGTGCACTCCCAATGTGGAGCTTAGATGGAGATCTAGACAGACTCTAGATGAATGGCATACTAGTGTGCAATGCTATGTAAACCTCAACCAAGGCCATGCTTATATAGCTTTTACAAGGGGAGTCGGTATAGATAACCGTAGTCAAGAGATACTGAATAGTCGACAAAATATACAATCTGACAATATTTGCACAACCAAAAGTCCTATCGTCTCGGCCCTACGGACCAAGGGGATAGGCCTCTTGGACCCTGCAGAAGGGGGCAAGCCCCCCTCTGCACTTCCCCCATTAAGATTTTATGGGGAAACCACACGATGCCATAGGGCCTTTATTTTTTCCTTGAATAGCAACCCGACAGCCTGGAAGTTTATGCCCTACCTAACCTAATGGCTAGGCTCACATAGATCATCTATAACCATCGACGATCACACATAGACCTCATCTAACTTGGAAGCTAGGGTTCCACAAATGTCCATACTCTCACAATGGCTTCTCCTCATAATAGGGGCCTTAGAACTTAGAGCACCATGGATCATTTGTGGTCACTTGAGGGTGGAGTATTGAGCATATCTAACACATCCCCCTCAATGTCCTGTTGGAGATAGACGTCTGCGGAAGCACGCGAACAGCACAAGGAAGAAGAAGAAGCTTGGAGCACAACACACAAGACTGAATGTATTACTAGAGAATGTACAAAGATAAGTAGCCCATTAGGGCAATAGGCGTATATACAAGCCGGGGGAAAAAAACCTCCTAAAGAGGGAAAAAAGTACCCCGGCGGTCCTAGAGTGTTCACACACATCACTACCTAAATATATCAACAAATCCCCCTTGGGAGTGATGCAGTGAACAAGGAGCTGGCACTCATGTATAAGGAAGTGCCAAGCTATGTGGAAATCACTCCACAAAAGGAAGTAAGCCCAAAGCTTTGCGGAAAGCTTCAAACTTCTCCCTAGCGAAAGATGCGCTTAACCGCTTTCCAATGCGTGACTCTTGGGCAATGCATAAACCTGCTCATCTGTGAGACAGCAAACTGAATATCTGGTCGAGTAATGCATAAGTAAATCAAGCATCCAACAGCCTGCTGATAGAGAACAGCATCAAATGCATCTCCAGCATCATGAAGACTCAATCGTAAACCTGTCTCCATAGGAGTGGCAATAGGCTTACAGTCTTCAAGGCCAAAATGCTGCAATAATGTGTCAATATATTTCGTTTGACACAAAGCCATTCCACCATCAACGTGCATAAACTGAATACCCAAATAGTGATGCAAATGCCCCAAATCAAACATCTCAAATGAGGCATGCAAATCAGCCTTAAAATCAACAATATGTGTCTCAATAGGACCAGTGAGCAGCATGTCATCAACATAGACAACAATGATCAGAAGCACATCATTAGCACGCTTAACATATAAGGTGCTTTCAGTTGGACTATTCTCAAAACCATGTGCAATCAGATAGGCATGTATCTTCTCATACCAAGCACGTGGTGCTTGCTTTAAACCATATAATGTCTTCTTTAACCTGCAAACCTGGTTTTCATGCCCTTTCTGCACAAAGCCATGGGGCTCAAAAACATACACTTCTTCATGCAAGTCACCATTCAGAAATGTTGGTTTAATGTTCAATTGATGTACATTCCAACCATGATGGGCTGCAAGTGCACAAATGCTGCGAAGAGTAGTCATACGGCATGTAGGTGCAAAGGTATCATCAAAATCAATGCCTCTTTCCTGTGCATAACCCTTTGCAACAAGCCTAGCCTTATACCTATCAACTATACCATCAGGTTTACGCTTCAACTTGTATAGCCACTTAGTGCCAATGGCCTTCTTGCCAGGAGGCAAGTCACATAAAGACCATGTACCATTCTTCATTATAGCATCATATTCAGATTGCATAGCAGCCATCCAATTTTCTGAATTTTGTGCTTCATCAAAAGAAACAGGCTCATTCTCATCACAGAGACTAGATGCAGCCATAGCATAGCAATCTGATGCAAAGGAGGCACTATGAGAGCTTGAACGAGTACGATATGACAAA
Organism: Ceratopteris richardii; assembly: GCA_020310875.1. Lineage (NCBI taxonomy): Eukaryota > Viridiplantae > Streptophyta > Polypodiopsida > Polypodiales > Pteridaceae > Ceratopteris > Ceratopteris richardii. The sequence continues at coordinate 68,628,853 of CM035438.1, read as the reverse complement.
GGTGCATCTAATTTGCTGTCACGCAAAGTTTGCACCAGCCATTTTGGCATAGTTTTTGCCTGCTCAATATCAGCTCTCTCATCAACAAGTGCATCATGTAAATCTGCATCAGAAATGGAATGATCTGCATCATCATATGAAACCTGCAAAGGCTGAGAAGTTGCCTCATTAGGACCAGCACTAGCCTGTCCACCTGTAAAAAGAGGCATCAAAGTATCATACATGTCTTTGGAGCTAACAGATGTCTCCTTAGTACATGAAAGCAATGGCTGAATAGCATCTTCCACAAAAACAACATCACGGCTGACCAAAATGCGTTTAGTCTGTGGATGATACAGACAATACCCTTTACTTTCAGAACTATACCCAACAAAAATACATTTTACTGCCTTATCATCCAATTTTCTACGATGTTGTTCAGGCACTAATGCATATGCCAAACAACCAAAAACACGCAGATGAGCAATAGATGGCTTGCGGTCATGCCAAGCCTCATATGGAGTGATAGACTGCAATGCTTTAGTGGGACACCTGTTCAGTACATATGCTGCACACATGACAGCCTCAAGCCAAAAACTATGTGGTAAAGCCTGACTTTTGACCATGCACCTCGCCATCTCCATGAGCGACCTGTTCTTTCGTTCAGCAACTCCATTCTGTTGAGGTGTATACGGCACTGTACACTGGTGTTTTATCCCACGTTCAGCCAGAAATGCATTAAAATCTGAAGACATATATTCCCCCCCTCGATCAGAACGGAGGGTGCCCATTTTACATGCTGACAGATTTTCAGCCAAAACCAAAAACTGTTTGAAGCACATGAACACTTCGGACTTTGCTTTGAGTGGATATACCCATGCATGCCTAGAAAAATCATCAATGAAAGTCACAAAGTAAAGGTAATTTCCAAAAGAGGGTGTCTGCATAGGACCACAGACATCACTATGTACAAGCTGCAATTTCTGCGTAGCCCGAACTGAACCATCTTTTGGAAAGGAAGAACGCTGCATTTTGCCCAAAATACAGCCTTCACAACATGTTTTCCAGGTGCCTCAAGTTTGGGCAAAGAGGACACCATTTCAGATCTCTGTAGGCGTAACAAACTAGCAAATTCAGATGACCAAAGCGTGCATGCCAAAGCTTTGCATCTGGCATAGCCTGAGAATCATGAACTGCACATGCCGAATCATCCACAGATCTTTCATAGTCTATGAGCTTATACAGCCCACGACATAAAATGCCAGAAGCAATAATCACATCGCCATTTGAGAGATCATGGATTGTACACCTGTCATCAACGAATTTCACAACCAAGCCAATCTTGGCTAATGCAGAAACTGATAACAAGTTCTTTTTGATCCCTGGCACAAATAAAGCATCTGACAAAGTGAAAGAACTACCATCAGCAGTAGTCAGAATGATCTTACCAACTCCCATAACAGGATAAGAGGAGTTATTGGCGCATAAGACAGTATTCCCTATAGGGGCAGGCTCGAGTGAAGAGAAGAAACTGCGCTGCGAGGGAATATGTTTGGTCGCCCCACTGTCAATGTACCAAACATCTGAGTCTACTGCAGACATGCACTGATCATGAGAAGATGGGTCAAAACTGCAGACAGTAGTAAACGCCCATTCTTCTTCCTGCACAAGATTTGCAGACTCTGTTTTTGGTGTAGAGGCCTCAGCAACAACCATTCCAGCCTCTTTCTTCTTTGCCTCTTTAGCAGCCAGTTTTGGACAGTTCTTTATAATATGATCATTTCCTTTACAGTACTTGCAGAACAATTTCTGCTTTTCTGATTTCTTTTCATCTTTATCGTGGTTCTTCAATTGTGCAGCATTTGCAGATTTCTGCTTACTAGTAGAAGAGCTCCATTTTCCTTTGCCCTTCTGACTAGCCAAGAAGGCTTGATCTGCAACACACATAATGGACCTGTTCTGCCTGGACTTATCTTCCTGCAACAGAACAGAGACTAATTCCTCAAATGACAAGGCATTCGGATTGCCTTTCATCATCAACCGAAGAGTAGAGGCAAAACTCTGATATGAATCAGGAAGACCATTCAGAACGGTCTGCACAAGTGAGCTATCTCGTATAACCTCATCAGCAGAAATCAATTGTTCCTTTAGGTCTTTGATCTTTGTAAGAAAATTGTCCATAGAATCACCTTCATTCATGTGCTCACTCTCCAACTGTTTTCGGAGGTAAGCAACACGAGCCTCATTCCTAGCCTGGTACAAAGTGGTAAGTGTATCCCAAGCATCCTTTGCTGTTCTGCAAGAGCGAATGTGAGGAATAATGGCACGTTTGACAGACAAGGCTATCAATGCATGTGCCTGGGCATCTCTGCCATCCCAACGAATCTGCTCTGCAGTAGGTGCAACAGAAACAGTAGCACGAACAGGAATCTGCGGAATATCATCTTCGACACCATCTTCATCAGCTCCAACACCTGTATTTGCAGTACCTGTCATTACAGTTGTAACAAGACCTCTTTCAACACCCTGCACAATGTTCCACAATCCTTATGCAACCAGTACATGGCGCATCATATAAGCCCATAATGGGTAGTTGGTACCATCCAACTTATCGTCAACAGCCAACATACGGAATACATCACTGCTTTCAGCCATGGCCGGTGACTAAAATACCTTGATGCAGAAAATTGACTGTATCTCAAAAAGTTGAACAGAACTGCCCAGACGAGTTCTGCTAGACCTGTAGCAGACTTCGAGACGCTTAAACTGGCGAACAGAAACTGGTATATACCTTTGGCACAAAAGGACGAAATAGCCTGCACAAGCGCTGTGATAGTGCGTTCGGAGGCCGAAACGAGCTCATATCGCGATTTCGGCACCACATAGCGAAGCTGTTTTGATCTCAAAAACACCCTCAGTATGCTCACCAAATTTCGTGCGAATCTGAGACTGCAAACGGAGGAGTGTCGATGGCGCCCTAGAAGAAGCGACGACCTGCTCTGATACCAATTGTTGGAGATAGACGTCTGCGGAAGCACGTGAACAGCACAAGGAAGAAGAAGAAGCTTGGAGCACAACACATAAGACTGAATGTATTACTAGAGAATGTACAAAGATAAGTAGCCCATTAGGGCAATAGGCATATATACAAGCCGGGGGAAAAAAACCTCCTAAAGAGGGAAAAAAGTGCCCCGGCGGTCCTAGAGTGTTCACACACATCACTACCTAAAAACATTTTTGCAACTCAATTTTGTTCAAGCCTAGGAGTCCTTGAGATTGAAGAGTATAAGAAGTATCATCTTACCAATTTTCATAATTTTTAGACTCCGTTTGAGCCCCCAAATAAGCCCTGGAACCTAATTTTTAACTAGGTCAGTCACTAGGTCTGGACAGTGCCAAAGCTACTCAAGAAACTATAAAAGGAGCTAGAGAGCTCATTTTTTAGGTTAGCTTGTTGTAGATTTGAGCTTTTGTAAGATAACACTTTTGTAATCGAAGTGCTTCCATTGTCCCACTCTTTGCTCTTACCTTGTGTGTGTGTGTATGTGTGTATGTGTGTATGTGTGTGCATGCTATTGTGCTTCTCACTCATGCACTTACGCCATCACTTGCTCACAGTCTTCATACCAGTCCTCACATCTCCACGGATTGACATTTATGAGGTGTATTTCCTCATGTTGGAACTTACTAGGGTGCTAGAGTGACACCAAATTTGGCACCGTTGTCGGGGAGAGAGCTTCAATGATGAGTGTGTGATGGTAAGACGTAGAGTAGCGATGTTGGAAGGTAAAAAAATAATTCATTTTCAGTTCAGTTTCTGAGTTTTTCTCTGCCTTCATCTTCATCATCATCACCATCTGCTCCTATCTTCATGTTCTAAGATTTTTCCATTTTTACTGTACATTTACCTCGTTTTTCATTTGTGGCTGTGAGCAAGAAGCTTAGAGGGGGTGCAGAGCTGAAACATTGAAGAAATACACCTCTGTACACCCAAAAACTGAGTGAGCATTCCCATAGCATGAAACCACCTACAACAGGTATCACAAGTGCAATATCTTGATTTTGGTGAGTGATCTTACATCTACAAGCACATAGGAGTGAGAAGGAGGACACAAGGTACACACATTTGCAAAAAAATTTGAATTTGGACTTCAAAAACTCCAAGTATCATGTCCGATTGAGTTCAGGTATTGTGATACAGGATTCCTGGGTATCGTGAAACTTGTCGAGTATCGTGTATGGTCTCCCCATGTATTGCGATACCTCACATGTATCGCGATACCTCACGTTGTCGTAGAGATTCTCATCTCTACTCTTGATGGAGCAGAACCAAATTCAAAGGATGCAAAACAAGATGAGCTATATATTCGGAAGTTCTATATTAATGGCAAGCAAAATAGGAAGTGGATGCTTCCGCCTTACGACATGTGGAGGTCTTTTATATGTTGCAACTATTGATGAAGGTCCGAGGAAATCAGGATGGAAAAGGATACATATGGGAAGATCAAAGGTATGCATTGGACTCAAGCTCGGAAATAAGAGTTTTAATGGAATGACAAAAGGAAGAGTCTGCGTCCATCGGACTTGCTGCGTGGAGGTCAAACTACGTGAGTCATCTGATCATATTATAAATGGATGGGAATGAAAGATAAAAAAGGAGGAGGATCGCTGAAAGAAAAGGAGAATCTGCTCCTGCTATGTGGGTGCTTTGGGAGAAAAGCGTGCAACAAAGGGAGGTAGAAAGAAAAAGGTATGGCTGCTGTTCTAAAGGAGGCAGAGTACGCATGGATGGGGGCTCTTCACATTCGGGTGCTGCAGAAAAAGAAGGGCCCAAATTTATCGGGAAAAGGACGGTGGCCCTCGATGGAGAGGATCCATCTGAGAAAATGGGGAGGCAACTCTATTTCATCCAACGTTAAAAGCTCTGAAGAACTGTAGCGCTGATCCCATGTTGATCAATTATGATGCTGCAAGATGGATGGAAGCTGATCTGAGGATGGGCGGAGTTCTGTGAAGTGATGTCAAGTCAGCGACATGTGATAGAGAGCGCAGTCACAGTACCTTGAGGAGGAAGTCCATCTGCAATTTGGAGAATTCAGTTCTATCCACATTCAAGCACGCTGAACTGCGAAGTTTTGTTTATGGGACTTCGTGTATTAGTGCTGATATGATTGCACTTTATTACTGGAAGCTGCGCTGACAGTTCTTATCTGGTGGGCTGGAGTGAGGAGAGTTACGGACGCTGCTGCGCTGAGATAAAGGAAAGTAATCATCGAAAGAGACGCCAACAGGAGGAAAAGCGGCATCTCAAAAATATAGTTTTGGCCAAACATGAATGTTTATCTGTGGAGTTTGGATGGAATTCAGGAAAGTAAAGCTGATATGACTGCACCACGCGACGTCAAGATACGCTGAAGGATTGCTGGTTTGATCTTCTCTAATTTGCAATGGACTTCTGATGATTATGTATCTCCTTCAATACTCCGATACATCCTCGCTATCACTTCTGCTCAATTTGTGCGCTCTGCACATTAAATGTTTTATGATATTTTTTGCATGTTTTTTGGAAACTGATATATAATCCAGTATGGTGGTAGCGTGGATGTTATTCAATATGAACAATTGATATGATGAATAAAGCTGACGATTTATCAATCAACTGGTGTAGAATAGCTTAGGAAGGGAATATGAAGGATAATCTTTGAGCTATAGTACTCAACTCTATCTATGCGCTAATTCTCTGTACTTTGAAGCCAATTCTGACAATGATCTGATGTTCTAAATGTTTTTTGATAAGCGTTATATTCTATGATGATCCTCCATTGATGCTCTGATGAGATGGACGAGTTCTAAACTTATTATGAATCACCGTTTTGATGGTCTGTCAAGAAATCTGCAGCGCTGATAAGAGCGGGAGCATTGTGCTTAGTTTTACAACGTCGGAATTGTATGCTGAGAACGGAGGTGGAGGATCATTTGTATATGCGCACGCATATTATCACTAAAGGAGAGGCTTGGTGCAGAGGGAAACTGATGCATTATAGCGGACCCCTATAAGGAGAGGACATACGACATCAAAACAGATCAGTGCACGAATCTGAGGAGTCGATCTGCTGAGAGTAAGCTACTTTTCCAGGAGTCGATCTGCTGATTGTATGCTACATCTTCGATATAAGTGATAACTGAGCTATTATTTGTGCATTTTTGCACAAATCCTACTAGACAGGTAATAAGCAGCGCAACTCATCCTAACAAGTTTCACAGAATGCTTTGTTGCATTTGACTCCGAAACATTGACGCACTTCTGTTTTGTCTGAGAACTGAGAACAATGTATCTTTGTCAAAGTGTTGCGGTATATGATTTATGAGTTTTGTTTTGTTTTTGTGTGAACGCATATACACAAGAGTGTTGGCAAGATCTGGAGTACGAAAAGAACCGTAGGAAAATTGATTCAACATTGCTATCTTAATCGTTTAGTTATATATGGACTTGCTCTTGTTATTCTAACAGAAAGAAAAATTGGATGTAAACACTAATCAATAGATTCTCATGTTAATTTTAGACGACTATAAGGAGCTTCGAGCAAATTGCTTTTTAAACTGACAATAAAAGGTTTTTTTTCGTGGGAAAAGTGTATCATTGACTTGAGTCTTTTTCATATCACTAACAGAGTTTCTTTTCGTGAGCTACAGAGTTTAGCAAATTTGAATTTGATTGTTTCATCTGTTAATGACTTGAGTTTGCTCCAATCAAATAGTGCTCACATATAAACGAATTCATATTGCTTCGAGTTGAACAGAGCTCCCCGCATTTGTCGAAGGAGCAGTGATCGATTTCTATGAATTGTGAATGATATAAACTTTGTGAAAAATAGAAGAGATGCCAATTGAACTCGAAACTATTATCTATGTGATGTTAACTAGCATCGACATACAAGTCATTTTCGCTTAAACTTGATATTGAGATTTGAATTAGGTTCATGTGATGATATGTAAAAATTTCATTTTTGTCGTTAAGTTTGGACAATAGACATGCATATGATTTGCAATAGTCAAGAAATATGGTAAAGCTTTGAATTTGCGTGATGATACATTTGTTTCCAAAGCACCAAAGGATATTATGAATTATTTTGCAATAGAAGTAGTACTCATAATTTCTTTGAGTCTTCATTTCACCTGAGCTTGCTCTCATACACCCTGCGTGTGCCGAGGGATTTAGTGGCTGACTGATCCACCAGCCCTATGTCCGCAACTTCCCGACATCTTGGTGAACCCGACGTGAACAAACGGCCTTGCAGCTCAGGTACGGACTTTTTTCTCAAATTAATGCCAAGTAATGTATGTTTGATGTATGTATAACTGTTGGAGACCTTTTAATCTCCAAAGGTTTGATCTACACTGACTTAAGAACACTTCTATGTCAGCTATAAACCAAACTTTACACAAACAATGTTCCTTTTTACCAAAACTTCAAGCAACACTTCTCTGAGTGAAGAAGTGTCAACTTCAGAAAGTCTGCTTCAGATATCAACTTCTTTACCTGCACAAATCTTCAAATTTCTTCAAGTAAATGATGCACAAGTATTAGCAATACCTTTGCGCAATCATACTAGCCATTAGTTCTCAAAACTAATCACCAAAAGTTTAATTTGATCATTAAGATCAAATACATGTCAGAAAATGACTCTCAGAAGTTGCGCCTTCGACATAGTCAACTTCTTAACTTGATTTCTCCCAATCTGGAACCCGTTTTGCTAAATGCTTTTAGCCATAGCTTCCTCATCTTCTAACTTAAATTTTAAGTGCTCACTCATCAAAAACTTTACAGTATACACTCAGATCTGATCAAAATACTGAGACGGAAAAGTGCGCTACTTTTGGCTTCAGTTCTCACATTCTACATATGAATGTTCCTAATGATCATTCTCACAATAGGAGAGGAATTAGATTCTGAAACTCTAGACATAGCTTCATTAGCTTCTCAATTAGATGTGTACAAAAGGATTTCTGATCCACATGATCAGACAGAGAGCACTCAGAGAAAAACCCGTCGCTATTTTCTGGGAAAAAACTCTCTACACATCTTCCTCAAAATTGTCATCTACAAAATGACTCTATTACTTTCTCTCATACATTTCTTGTCATAATTATCTTATATATACATGACTTTGGACTCATCTCGCGTCTATGACTCTACTCCTTATCATCCTAAGGATTTAACTATGGTAGCTTACAAGATTCTTCACTTATATGTACATATGTGTACAAGACAACATTCTGACTTCTTCTTCATTTTGCAAATGTCTTCCTTTGCTTCATACTGACCATAAGCATTCTCCAAGATCTGTATAATCACCAATTTGTGATTGGTTTGCTCCAACAGCTCCCCCTCAATCACTAATTGTGATTATTCCATTCTTCTTCACTCCTGCCATCTCCTTGAATCTCTGTAGCTTAGGTCCATCCAAGCTCTTTGTCATTATATCTGCCACTTGTTCTTTTGTTGGAGTGTACATCACTTCAATCTCTTTATCAAGTACCTTTTCCCTCAAGAAATGATACTGTATCTCTATATGCTTAGTCCTGGCATGAAAAACAGGGTTAGCTGCCAAATACAAAGAACTCATATTGTCTCCAAAAATTATTGGAGTACTATGATCAGTCTCAAAACTTTTCATCAAGGTCTTCAACCATATGACTTCTTTTGCAGCTTCTACCATTCCCTTATACTCGGCTTCTGTGGATGATAAAGCAACTGTATGTTGCTTCTTTGAACACCAAGATACTAGCTTATCTCCAACATAACATAGATATCCATGAGTAGACCTTCTATCATCTGAGTCACCTGCCCAATCTGCATCACTAAACATTTTGATTCTTGTGTCAGAAGTGAAACCATAGTACAAACCTTCACTTAGGGTTCCTTTGATATATCTGAGTACCCTTTGGGCTGCAATCCAATGAGTCTTCTTTGGACAATGCATAAATTGTGACAACACACCTACTGCATATGATAGATCTGGCCTTGTCAAGGTAGCATAGATCAAACTACCTACCAAACTCTGATATTTCTTCATGTCATTGAACTCTTCACCTCCATACCTGCTCAATTTATGATTTACCTCCAATGGTGTGGTTGAGATCTTGCAATCTTCCATGTTAAACTTGACTAGAAGATTCTTCAAGTATCTCTCTTGTGAAACATATACTCCATGTTGAGTATACACAATCTGCATTCCTAGAAAATAAGATAAGTTTCCCAAGTCACTTATCTTAAACTCCTTCTCTATTTGCTTCTTGAGTTCATTGATTCCTTGAGCATCTGTTCCTGTAACAATAATATCATCAACATAAATGCACATGTAAATGTATCCATTTTCACTTGCCTTCACTAGCAAGCTACTATCTGCCTTTGATGCTTGAAATCCACATTCATTCAAGAACTTGACCAATCTGTAATTCCAAGCTCTTGGGGCTTGCTTTAACCCATATAAAGCTCTCTTGAGCTTACACACATAATCTGATCCAATTGATTCCATGAAGCCTTCTGGTTGCTCCATATATACTTCATCTGCAATGTAACCATTAAGAAATGCATTCTTCACATCCAATTGTGATAATTTCCATCCCTTGCAAGTAGCAATAGCAATCAATGTCCTAATTGTAGACATCTTAGCAACAGGACTAAAGGTTTCATCATAATCTACCCCATAAGTTTGGGCATAACCTTTAACCACTAGTCTAGCCTTATATCTAGACACCTTACCATCTGCAAACCTCTTTGTTTTATATACCCATTTGCATCCAATAACTTTCTGATTCTTTGGTCTTGGTACTAATTCCCAAGTTTCATTTTCAAGTAGAGCATCATACTCTTCTTGCATTGCCTTCTCCCAATTCTGTTTACCTTTGGCTTCTTCATAAGTGGTTGGATCTTCTTCTGTTTTCACAATGTAGGCATAATCTTTTGTTGTTAGAAAAGATGTATCATAACTATACCTTATAGGCTCTTTCCTTTCTCTTGTAGATCTCCTGATTTCTGCACTTCTTGAAGTCTCAGCCTCATTTGATTCTGGATCAAATCTTGGCCCTTCTTCTACATGATCCTGCACTCTACATCTAGAGTCAACTTCATCAACAATTTCTTCACATACTTTTACCTTTGCCTTTCCTTTCCTTTGTATTTCTTCAACACCTGCATACTCATTTGATAATCCTGTATACCATGTGTTTTGCTCATCAAATGTTACATCTTTAGTAACAAGAAATTGCTTTGTGGATGGACTCCACAATCTGTAACCCATCTGTCTATCATCATATCCAATAAACACATACTTCTCTGCTTTTGGTTCTAGCTTATGTCTTAATTGTGAAGGAACATAAGCATATGCAATACATCCAAATACTTTACAATGATCAAGACTAGGTTTCTTACCCCACCATGCTTCATAAGGGGTTCCTCCATCCAAAACTTTGCAAGGCAACCTATTCACAAGGTATGTTGCAGTGTTAATGGCCTCTGCCCATAAGTAATTTGGACAATTCTTTTCCTTCATCATGGCTCTTGCAAACTCTACAAGAGTCCTATTCCTCCTTTCTGCTACTCCATTTTGTTGAGGAGAGTACCTGCAAGTTACTTCTCTTTTGATACCTGCATTCCACAAATAATCATCAAACTCTTTTGAGAAATACTCTCCCCCTCCATCTGATCTTAACCTCTTTAGCTTTTGTCCTGTGATCCTTTCTGCATAAGCATGGAAATGTTTGAATGTCTTGAAAACTTCTGATTTATCCTTGATTACATACAAAGTAATCCACCTGGTTGCATCATCAACAAATAACACATAATATCTGGATCCATTTATGCTATAGTCCCTTGAGGGACCCCATACATCTGTATGAACCAATTCAAGCATATTTGAATACTTGTACCCTGATTTGTTATAAGAACTTTTATGTGCTTTACCTAATTGACAAGCTTCACACTTGTACACCATATGTTGCCCTTCAATGTTTGGCAATCCAAGCACCACCTGATTCTTTGACATCTCCTTTATAGCTCTCTCATTGAAATGACCTAGCCTTTTATGCCATAGGTCTAATTCAGATACCTTTTGACCTCCATAGGTAAACAATGCATGTCCCACATTACCTTGGACCTTGAGAGTGAACAATCTTCCTTCCTTTTTACCTGCAATTATGGTTCTATATCCCTGATTTGGATCTTGTACATAGACACCATCATTTGTAAATCTTACCTCATATCCTTTCTCCATAATTTGCCCTACACTTATCAAATTTTTAGGAATAGTAGGGACATAAAGTACCTTGCTCAGAAGTGTACTTCCACTCTTTGTCTTCACTGATCCAATGCTCTCCACTTTATGTTTGGTATTGTCACCTGTTTGAACTGTATGTCCATTCACCCTTGCTTCCATATCAGTCATCAAGGATAGATTCCCACTCAGATGGTTGCTGCACCCTGAGTCAATCTAAAACACTCTTTGATCATCTCCCATTAATTCATGAGTTGCATTCAAGATAAGAGTCATGTCATCCTTCTGATCTGATGCATAATTGTAATAATTATTGTTGTAGGACTGAGATTGAAAGTTTCTTCCACCTCCTCTACCATATGATGTCCTACCACCTCTTCCTCTGAAATTACCTCTTTGGTTTCTGCCTCCTCTACCTCTTTGACTATAATTCTGATTGTTGTATCCTCCACTTTGATTATTATACCAACAATCATTTGCCAAATGATTTGTTCTGCCACAAATCCAACAAGCTTTAGCATTATCTTTGTTCTTACCTCCTCTTCCTTTACCTCTGAAATTTGTCTTCCCTTTTGTGAAGTTAGCTTGATTTGAATTCCCTTCATCATCATTTGATTGCTTTCCCTTGCCATTCTTTTTCTTGTCTTTGGAGTACATAGCTTGACTTGTACTTCTATCATTGTCTCCTTTAAGATCCTGCTCAAAGGTTAGCATGTGTCCTAGCAATTGATTAAGGTCAGGAGTAAAGTGATCAAGTGACAACTCTATGGACAAGATAAAAGGCTTCCACTTCTCATCACCTCTTAGACCTGTAAGTATTTGTCTTACCAACTTTTCTTCTTCAATATCTTCATCCACTGCTCCCAAGCTATCTGCAATATCTTTCATCCTTGCCACATAATCTGAGATTGATTGTGAGCTCTTCTTCTTGAAGGTTGTGAACTCAGCCCATAGTGAGGACTTCCTTGACTTAGTAGTATTTTGGAAATGCTCTTCCAAGGCATTCCAAACATCTGTAGCACTTTCCAAACCTCTGATGTGAGGTAGAAGATAATCATTTACAGCCATGTAGATGATACTCCTTGCTTGAGCATCCTTTCTCATCCAAGTCTTCAACATTGCAAGTTCTTCCCTAGTAGGAATACTTGGATCTGCAAACTCTGGTTTTTCTTCATCTCCTGTAATAAATGCTATAAGGTCTTTGCTCATGAGGTGTGCTTCCATCCTCGTGGACCATGCTGGATAGTTCTCCCTATCTAGCTTATCAATTTGCAAGCTTTCTCCCATCCTTGACTTTCTGTATCTGCAATTACTATGATTTATGAAGAGAAAGTGTACCTTTGATATATTCTTTGTCCTTCTTGATTCTTTCGAACTTGTACTATGAACTTCTACAAGTTATCTTCAATAATTTGTCCTTATCCTCCTTTGATTTGGAAGATCTTCAATATCTGCACCAGTCGGAACTTCGATTATCTTTTCTTCTCTTGTACTTCACCTTTTGCTCTGATACCACTGTTGGAGACCTTTTAATCTCCAAAGGTTTGATCTACACTGACTTAAGAACACTTCTATGTCAGCTATAAACCAAACTTTACACAAACAATGTTCCTTTTTACCAAAACTTCAAGCAACACTTCTCTGAGTGAAGAAGTGTCAACTTCAGAAAGTCTGCTTCAGATATCAACTTCTTTACCTGCACAAATCTTCAAATTTCTTCAAGTAAATGATGCACAAGTATTAGCAATACCTTTGCGCAATCATACTAGCCATTAGTTCTCAAAACTAATCACCAAAAGTTTAATTTGATCATTAAGATCAAATACATGTCAGAAAATGACTCTCAGAAGTTGCGCCTTCGACATAGTCAACTTCTTAACTTGATTTCTCCCAATCTGGAACCCGTTTTGCTAAATGCTTTTAGCCATAGCTTCCTCATCTTCTAACTTAAATTTTAAGTGCTCACTCATCAAAAACTTTACAGTATACACTCAGATCTGATCAAAATACTGAGACGGAAAAGTGCGCTACTTTTGGCTTCAGTTCTCACATTCTACATATGAATGTTCCTAATGATCATTCTCACAATAGGAGAGGAATTAGATTCTGAAACTCTAGACATAGCTTCATTAGCTTCTCAATTAGATGTGTACAAAAGGATTTCTGATCCACATGATCAGACAGAGAGCACTCAGAGAAAAACCCGTCGCTATTTTCTGGGAAAAAACTCTCTACAGATCTTCCTCAAAATTGTCATCTACAAAATGACTCTATTACTTTCTCTCATACATTTCTTGTCATAATTATCTTATATATACATGACTTTGGACTCATCTCGCGTCTATGACTCTACTCCTTATCATCCTAAGGATTTAACTATGGTAGCTTACAAGATTCTTCACTTATATGTACATATGTGTACAAGACAACATTCTGACTTCTTCTTCATTTTGCAAATGTCTTCCTTTGCTTCATACTGACCATAAGCATTCTCCAAGATCTGTATAATCACCAATTTGTGATTGGTTTGCTCCAACAATAACCTCATAAGCTTGTTTTTCGTTTATGCGGTGCTTCTTTGATATTCAAGCGTGAGTCATGAGTAAACAAAAACAGTATACAAACATGAACAATCTAAATCAATGTAAAGAATCTTTTGAACTTAAATTACAAGAGCATAATTCCAAGAGCATTGTTATAGATGAAGCATATGTGAACGCATTGATGGATGAACACTTGAGAAAATGGGAAGATAAATTCATAGACATGCAAAACAAGGCAAATGAAGCTATACAGAAGAAATTTAGAGTGATTTTGACTCTAAATTATTCGATCAATGTTATGGCAGAGAGTCTACCAGTATTATCAACTAGTCTTAGAATTTGGAAAGAGGAAATGAATGCTGAGATTCAAGAAATAAACCAGAAGTATGAAATATTATCTAAACAAATGCAAGGATTGAAACTTAATCAAGAACATGAAGTAAGAGTCCATAATTTGTCTACATATATGCCTGATCAAACACCTTCATGTGATCTTACAAAACCTATTCCTAGGATAATACCAAAAAAATCAAATAAGATGCGAAAACGACTTATTCGATGTTTTTGGTGTGACCAAATCGGTCATACCTATGATAATTGTATTGCCTTTGAACATGCATGTAAACATCAAATAGTTTGTCAACTTGGGAAGAAAATATGTGATGTCCATACTCATGCCCCTTTACGCTTAAACTTAGGTCGAGGGGGAATGAAAAAACTTTTTGAACAAACAAAAGCAAAACGAAGAAAACTAAGAATGATACAAACATATCAATGGCGACCAAAGAAACATACAAATGATAAAATTGTTAATCAAGAAATTAAGATTTCGATGAATAATCAAGACAAAACAGTTGATGAATCAAAATCTTGGGAAAACAAAAAACTTCAGCGAAATGAACATAAAAACATAGATACGAATGAGCAAAAAGATGAGCAAGTAATATTAATGACGAAGAAAGATGATAACTATTATATCACATGTGATCTAGAGCTTTTAGAGAATGATGCATTATTTGATCAAGATAAAGTGAATAAATGGAAAACTAAATTGGGGTATGAGATTAAGAATCAAGAAACTAGTCAGAGAAAACCTAAAGAACTTGATAAAGAGCACATTAAGAATCAAGAAACTAGTCAGAATAAACCAAAAGAACTTGATAAAGAGAAGAGTATAAACAAAGAACAAAAGAAGATGATTGATGAAATTATTAAACAAATTGAACAAAATATGCAAAGGTCACCAATACCTTATAAATCCGGGAGTTTAGTAAGTGTTCTCCCTAAAAATCAAAAACACACATGAGCCGGGAGTTGTATCTCTCCCTCATCAAAAGATACGAGCCGAGGAGTTGTATCTCTCCCTCATCAAAAGATTCAAGCATGGGAGTTATAACCTACTTCCTCATCAAAAAGGTATTTATATGGGAGTTATAACCTACTTCCTCATCAAAAAGGTATTTATATGGGAGTTACAACCTACTTCCTTATCAAAAAGGTATTTATATCAGAATTGTTTTACAAAATTTAAAATTATGAATTTCATTAATGATTTAAATATTGCTTTTCTAATCAATGTTTTTGAGTGGTTTAATGCAGGTTAAGCAAGAAAAGACAAATTGATGGAAGCTACAAAATTTGGCTTAATGTTACTTTGGGGGGTTTACACAAGAAAAGACAAATTGATGGAAGCTACAAAATTTGGCTTAATGTTACTTTGGGGGGTTTACAGATGAATTATCTAGAAGTTTGAATTGAAAAATTTGGTTTAAATGTGCTAATACTTATGTTTTTCACGAGTTTGTTTTCAAGATATTTTTCAGGTTCAAGATGAAGAATGGGAATTTATGGACACCCAAGATTTTCTTCAAGAGTTGAATATGAAAACCTTTTACTTCCAGTTTTGCACCATTTATTTAAGCGTGCATTTCAAGTATGCATCAAATTATGTATGAACACATATTGAGTTTGCCCTTAGGTGCACGTTCATTTGCACCATTATCAAATTGTAAAAAATGCATTATGAAATCTGTGAAAAAGTTCTAAGTATAGGAGATAGAAAGCCTCTACATCGACAACCAATTACCCTATTTATGCACCATTTGTTTTCTAATGCATCAAAAGTATGCATAATAGGGTCACACTACATGACCATGCATCTAGTCACAATCGGATCTATGCCCATGCACATAAGAGTGACTGTAAGGATGAATGTATAATCACATTGTTATGTTTGTGAGTGAGTGCACAAGCCTCACCATCAGAAGCCATTCTCTTTATTGATTGCACCATTATGTTTATACATGCATATTCAAAGTGTGCATATAAATAGGGCTAATTACGCAGCCATGCATAAGGCACTTTGACTTTCCTTTTAACCCATGCACGTGCTATGAAGTTGATCATCAATATGCAAAATGATTTTAAATATTGAAACCGAAAACAGATCTTATTTGGTGCATCCGGAGGATGCACAGGTTTGGTGGGGGTGAGTGTCGTAGAGATTCTCATCTCTACTCTTGATGGAGCAGAACCAAATTCAAAGGATGCAAAACAAGATGAGCTATATATTCGGAAGTTCTATATTAATGGCAAGCAAAATAGGAAGTGGATGCTTCCGCCTTACGACATGTGGAGGTCTTTTATATGTTGCAACTATTGATGAAGGTCCGAGGAAATCAGGATGGAAAAGGATACATATGGGAAGATCAAAGGTATGCATTGGACCCAAGCTCGGAAATAAGAGTTTTAATGGAATGACAAAAGGAAGAGTCTGCGTCCATCGGACCTGCTGCGTGGAGGTCAAACTACGTGAGTCATCTGATCATATTATAAATGGATGGGAATGAAAGATAAAAAAGGAGGAGGATCGCTGAAAGAAAAGGAGAATCTGCTCCTGCTATGTGGGTGCTTTGGGAGAAAAGCGTGCAACAAAGGGAGGTAGAAAGAAAAAGGTATGGCTGCTGTTCTAAAGGAGGCAGAGTACGCATGGATGGGGGCTCTTCACATTCGGGTGCTGCAGAAAAAGAAGGGCCCAAATTTATCGGGAAAAGGACGGTGGCCCTCGATGGAGAGGATCCATCTGAGAAAATGGGGAGGCAACTCTATTTCATCCAACGTTAAAAGCTCTGAAGAACTGTAGCGCTGATCCCATGTTGATCAATTATGATGCTGCAAGATGGATGGAAGCTGATCTGAGGATGGGCGGAGTTCTGTGAAGTGATGTCAAGTCAGCGACATGTGATAGAGAGCGCAGTCACAGTACCTTGAGGAGGAAGTCCATCTGCAATTTGGAGAATTCAGTTCTATCCACATTCAAGCACGCTGAACTGCGAAGTTTTGTTTATGGGACTTCGTGTATTAGTGCTGATATGATTGCACTTTATTACTGGAAGCTGCGCTGACAGTTCTTATCTGGTGGGCTGGAGTGAGGAGAGTTACGGACGCTGCTGCGCTGAGATAAAGGAAAGTAATCATCGAAAGAGACGCCAACGGGAGGAAAAGCGGCATCTCAGAAATATAGTTTTGGCCAAACATGAATGTTTATCTGTGGAGTTTGGATGGAATTCAGGAAAGTAAAGCTGATATGACTGCACCACACGACGTCAAGATACGCTGAAGGATTGCTGGTTTGATCTTCTCTAATTTGCAATGGACTTCTGATGATTATGTATCTCCTTCAATACTCCGATACATCCTCGCTATCACTTCTGCTCAATTTGTGCGCTCTGCACATTAAATGTTTTATGATATTTTTTGCATGTTTTTTGGAAACTGATATATAATCCAGTATGGTGGTAGCGTGGATGTTATTCAATATGAACAATTGATATGATGAATAAAGCTGACGATTTATCAATCAACTGGTGTAGAATAGCTTAGGAAGGGAATATGAAGGATAATCTTTGAGCTATAGTACTCAACTCTATCTATGCGCTAATTCTCTGTACTTTGAAGCCAATTCTGACAATGATCTGATGTTCTAAATGTTTTTTGATAAGCGTTATATTCTATGATGATCCTCCATTGATGCTCTGATGAGATGGACGAGTTCTAAACTTATTATGAATCACCGTTTTGATGGTCTGTCAAGAAATCTGCAGCGCTGATAAGAGCGGGAGCATTGTGCTTAGTTTTACAACGTCGGAATTGTATGCTGAGAACGGAGGTGGAGGATCATTTGTATATGCGCACGCATATTATCACTAAAGGAGAGGCTTGGTGCAGAGGGAAACTGATGCATTATAGCGGACCCCTATAAGGAGAGGACATACGACATCAAAACAGATCAGTGCACGAATCTGAGGAGTCGATCTGCTGAGAGTAAGCTACTTTTCCAGGAGTCGATCTGCTGATTGTATGCTACATCTTCGATATAAGTGATAACTGAGCTATTATTTGTGCATTTTTGCACAAATCCTACTAGACAGGTAATAAGCAGCGCAACTCATCCTAACAAGTTTCACAGAATGCTTTGTTGCATTTGACTCCGAAACATTGACGCACTTCTGTTTTGTCTGAGAACTGAGAACAATGTATCTTTGTCAAAGTGTTGCGGTATATGATTTATGAGTTTTGTTTTGTTTTTGTGTGAACGCATATACACGAGAGTGTTGGCAAGATCTGGAGTACGAAAAGAACCGTAGGAAAATTGATTCAACATTGCTATCTTAATCGTTTAGTTATATATGGACTTGCTCTTGTTATTCTAACAGAAAGAAAAATTGGATGTAAACACTAATCAATAGATTCTCATGTTAATTTTAGACGACTATAAGGAGCTTCGAGCAAATTGCTTTTTAAACTGACAATAAAAGGTTTTTTTTCGTGGGAAAAGTGTATCATTGACTTGAGTCTTTTTCATATCACTAACAGAGTTTCTTTTCGTGAGCTACAGAGTTTAGCAAATTTGAATTTGATTGTTTCATCTGTTAATGACTTGAGTTTGCTCCAATCAAATAGTGCTCACATATAAACGAATTCATATTGCTTCGAGTTGAACAGAGCTCCCCGCATTTGTCGAAGGAGCAGTGATCGATTTCTATGAATTGTGAATGATATAAACTTTGTGAAAAATAGAAGAGATGCCAATTGAACTCGAAACTATTATCTATGTGATGTTAACTAGCATCGACATACAAGTCATTTTCGCTTAAACTTGATATTGAGATTTGAATTAGGTTCATGTGATGATATGTAAAAATTTCATTTTTGTCGTTAAGTTTGGACAATAGACATGCATATGATTTGCAATAGTCAAGAAATATGGTAAAGCTTTGAATTTGCGTGATGATACATTTGTTTCCAAAGCACCAAAGGATATTATGAATTATTTTGCAATAGAAGTAGTACTCATAATTTCTTTGAGTCTTCATTTCACCTGAGCTTGCTCTCATACACCCTGCGTGTGCCGAGGGATTTAGTGGCTGACTGATCCACCAGCCCTATGTCCGCAACTTCCCGACAACGTGTATCGTGTATCACCGGGTGAGTATCGCGATCTTTCCGAAGTATCATGTATCATGACCGTTCTGTATCGTGTATCACGAGTGTTCAAGTATCGTGTATTGCCTAGTCGTGTATTGTGATACTTCTCAAGTATCATGTATTGCCTAGTCCTGTATCACAATACTTCCCAAGTATCGTGTATCGTGAAGGTTGGTATCGAATCATCACGATGGATATCATGTATCGTGGTTGATCCAAGTATCATATCTCTTGAGTGCAAGTATCATGTATCGTCCTCAAGTCGAGTATCCTATTGTGCAAAATCTTGTATCCTGTATCGCCAAGTTTTGTATGGTGATACTTCCCAAGTATCGTGTATCGCAAAGGGTGGTATCATATCATGAAGCTATGAGTATCATGTATTGTCTACCCTAGGTATTATGTATCACCCCAATACTCATCAAGTATTGTGTATCATCCAAGGACAAGTATCATCTGAGTGCAAGTATTGTGTATCATGTATCGTTTGCTCCTAAGTATCACCAATACTTCCTAATTATTGTTGGCAAAAAAACTTCAGATCTAGTACTACTGTTGCGGAATTACTTTCGCCCTGAAGGTGGGTTTCGCAACAAAGCTTGAACTCTGTCAGGCCTGCGGAAATTGCTGTGCCACCATAATAGAGTGCTAAACTAGAGTGATACAGAACCCTCTTTTATCAACAATAGCTTAGCAAGTCTAGCGCTCAACATATAAGACTCCGCTCTAAATTTACTGAAAAAATTTCACCAAAACTTCACCAGACTGTAACCGGACTGACACCGTAATCGTACCGGAACTTCACCGAAATGAGCTTCTACTCTGGTTATAATTACTTCAAGTGAACATACAAGAAGTACCAAAGTGATTTGTGAGCTTTCTCCACTTAACGAAATCTTTCTGAAGTTTAAGAAAAACTTTCACAGTTCTGAAGTGCTACGTTCCGGTTAACCTTTGTACTGTGTGTACATCTCCATTCCACCGGAAACTGTGACCAGCTTAAAGTAGAGACGTCTAGCTACAAGATGAGCTATCTCTCCTACAAAGCTTCGAACTCTGCTGCGAGTTATACTTCGTTGTTCTACCGGAAAGTCTTGTTTTCTGAGAGATTGTAACTGACCGGAAATTACTGAAATATGTTTACTGAGTAAACTGTTGTTCACCGAAACATGCGTTTTCAGAGAAGGTGTTGAAGCACATTAGTAACGTGTCGTGACAGTTAACGATAAACGAGACTTCATACTATAACACGAAATAGCTTCAGATTCTTCACAAGTAAAGATTACGCGCAAAGCATCCACATGAACATGTGTTTTTTAATCAGAGAAGATGTGTACAAGTAAGCTTGGCCTCTTCTCGCTCAAGCTACAGAAACTCTCCTACAGTGAGTAGTTTCTTATTACCATCTCTCTCAGATGAAAAACCCGACACTTCAGGTTTGTATTATTCATCTATACATACGCGATCTATGGCGTCTCCTGAGAACTTCTAACTCTCTCTCTTCACTTATACACGCATCTCACACGCATCATCTTTACGCGTCTCTTCTTGAGTCTTCTCTCTCTCCCTCTCTCTCGTTCTTCAAATCTTGGTGTATATATATACACTTTCCTTTGGCGCTCCTCTGCGCTGTTACTCTTCAATTTACGTTATGCGCGCCTTACTCGCCCGCCGCGGTTAATTGCTCTGTTATGCGCACACGGTGCACTAACTTTGCATACTGTACACCTGTGCATTGATTTTCCAGAAGATTCTGTTTCTCTCTTTGCGTCAAATTCGTGAGTGTTTCCTTAACAGCTCCCCCTCAATCACTAATTTGACCTCTTCCGGTCTTTCATATATCTTTCTTTCTTTTATTCCTGCCATTTCTTTGAATCTGTTTGTCTTTGTTCCATCCAAGCTCTTAGTCAGAATGTCTGCAATCTGATCTTTCGTAGGAGTGTAGACAATTTCTATCTCTTTCTCCATTACTTTTTCCCTTAGGAAATGATACTGAATCTCTATGTGTTTTGTTCTTGCGTGAAACACAAGATTCGCTGCAAGATACAGCGAGCTCATATTATCTCCATGTATGATCGGTATACTTTGATCTATACCCATGCTTTTAAGTAAAGTCTGCATCCATATTACTTCTTTCGCTGCTTCTACCAGTCCTTTGTATTCTGCTTCTGTTGACGATAAGGCTACTGTGTGTTGCTTCTTCGAACACCAGCTTACCAGCTTATCTCCTAGGTATATCATATACCCGTGCGTTGATCTTCGGTCATCTTGACTTCCTGCCCAATCTGAGTCACTATATGCTCTAAGCTTTATATCTGACGTAAAAGGATAATATAATCCTTCCTTTATAGTTCTTTTGATATATCTGAGAACTCTTTGTCCTGCAACCCAATGTTGATCTGTCGGACAATGCATAAATTGTGAAAGAACTCCCACCGGAAAACTGAGATCCGGTCTTGTTAGCGTAGCATATATTAAGCTTCCTACTAACGATTGATACTTCTTCATATCCTTAAACTCTGTTCCATCATATTTACTAAGTTTATGGTTTACTTCAAGCAGTGTTGAAGCTTCTCTGCAATTTTCCATATTGAACTTCTTCAGTAAGTTCAGGAGATACCTTTCTTGTGTGACATATACACCATGATCTGTATGTGTGATTTCCATACCTAGAAAGTATGATAACTTTCCCAGGTCACTGATCTTGAATTCCTTTTCTAGCAGTTTCTTTACCTCTGTGATTCCTGCATCTGAGGTACCTGTAATTATTATGTCATCTACATAGATACAAATGTAAATCATTCCTTCTTCTGTCCTTTTGATGAGTAGACTTGCGTCTGCCTTCGAACTTTGGTATCCAAGTTCATTGAGATACTTCACAAGTCTGTAGTTCCAAGCTCTTGGAGCTTGCTTCAGTCCATAAAGTGCTTTCCTTAACCTGCAAACAAAATTTGGGTATCTGGAACTTGTAAAACCTTCCTGTTGTTCCATATAGACTTCATCTGATATATATCCATTGAGGAATGCATTCTTTATATCTAGCTGACTTAGCTTCCATCCTTTTGATGCTGCTATGGTAATCACTGTTCTTATGGTTGACATCTTTGCCACCGGACTGAACGTCTCGTCATAGTCTATGCCATGCGTCTGAGCATAGCCCTTGATAACCAGTCTTGCTTTATGTCTGGCTATCCTTCCATCTGCAAGTTTCTTTATTTTGAACACCCATTTATTTCCAATTACTTTCTTACCGTTCGGTTTAGGAACAAGCTCCCATGTCTTGTTCTCTTCCAGTGCGGTGAATTCTTCTTTCATTGCTTCTTGCCATTGCTTCTTGCCTTTGGCTTCGTCATAGCTCTGAGGTTCATCCTCTTCTTTAACCATATATGCATAATCTTGTTGAGTTATATACGATGTATCATACGAGTATCTTTCCGGTTGTCTTCTTATTCTGTTTGACCTTCTTAGCTCATATTCTTCGTGTGTGTCTGAGTACTCGTCTTCATCTTCGTTCCTTATACCAGATCCGGACCTAGACGTATTTGCCTCTTCATCTTTGTTTACCTGTACAATTGATTTTCCTTTCTCTCTTCTTTTTATCTCTTCTTCAAATTCTTCAGCTGTGTGACTCTGATCTGCATACCAGCTTTTCTATTCATCAAATGTTACATCTTTGGAAACAGTAAAATGTTTGGTTAGAGGACTCCATAACCTGTAACCCATCTGCTTTTCATCATATCCGATGAATACATATTTCTCTGCTTTCGGTTCAAGCTTGTGTCTGAGTTGAGACGGTACATAAGCATACGCTACTGATCCAAACACTTTGCAGTGATCAAGTGTTGGCTTCTTTCCCCACCAAGCTTCATAAGGGGTCATTCCTTCTAATACTGTACATGGTAGTCTGTTTACCAAGTATGTCGTTGTGTTCACGGCTTCAGCCCAAAGATAATCTGGGCAATTTTTTTCTTTTAGCATAGCTCGTGCAAACTCGACTAGGGTTCGGTTTCTCCTTTCTGCTACACCATTCTGTTGTGGTGTATACCTGCAGGTTATTTCTCTCTTAATACCTGCATTCCAAAGATAGTCATTGAATTCTCGGGAGAAGTATTCTCCCCCTCCATCAGACCTCAGTCTTTTAAGTTTTCGTCCAGTGAGTCTTTCAGCATATGCATGAAAATGCCTGAAAGCTTCAAACACTTCTGACTTTTCCTTCAAAACATAAAGAGTTATCCACCTTGTTGCATCATCAATGAATAAAACATAGTACCTTGATCCGCTGATTGATCCTTCTTTCGTTGGTCCCCATACATCTGTATGTATGAGTTCTAGCACACCGTCATGTTTGAATCCTTTCTTCTGGAAAGGTAACCTGTGGGCTTTTCCCATTTGACAGGCTTCACATTTGTGAATCATATGTTGATTTTGTACATTCGGTAATCCCAGTACAGACTGATTCGCTATCATAGCTTTGATTCCTTTTTCATGAAAATGACCTAATCTCTTGTGCCAGAGATCAAGTTCTATAATTACCTTTTCATCATGTGTGAGCAACGCTTGGCCAATGTTCCCTTGTACTCTTAACGTAAAGAGTCTCCCTTCTTTCTTACCAGAGACGATCTGATAATATCCGTTCTTGGGATCTTCTACAAATACTCCTTTGTTTGTAAATCTGACCTGAAAACCTTTCTCAACTATCTGTCCCACGCTAATCAAATTTTTCGGTATTGTTGGAACATACAAAACATTAGTTAGCAAATCTGCTCCACTTTTGCATTTCACTTTTCCAATTGAGTGTACACTATGTCTCGTATTGTCACCTGTTTGAACAGTGTGACTAGAACTACCTTTCTCTAGTTCTGACATTAGTTCTATATTTCCTGACAAATGATTAGAGCATCCAGAGTCAATGTAGAATACCTTTAGGTCTTCATTTTCTGATGTGCTGATAGAGTTCATCATCAACGATGTATGACTTTCATTCTTCGTGTCGTTTGCATAGTTGTTGTAGGTGGTGTTGTAGGATTGATTTTGTCCCCAACTTCTCACTCCACCTCTACCATAGCCTCCTCTTTGATCTTGTCTTCCTCTTTGATATCTTCCGTTTCTGCCTCTGCTATTACTGTTTTGATTTTGATTTGATCCTTGTTGATTGTGCCAGCAATCATGAGCCAAATGATTGCTGAGTCCACAGATCCAGCAAGCCTTCTTGTTGGTATTCTGGTTACTTCTTCCTCTTCCAAAGCCTCTTGCTCTTCCTCTGCCAGTGCCTTTACCTCTTGCGTAATAGGCCTGAGAGCTCGACTCTTCTTCGTCTTTTGACTTACCTTTGTCTTTCTTCTTGTTCTTCATGTACATTGCAGAGCTTTGTCCTTTATCTGCATCTCCTTTCAGGTCTTGCTCATATGTGAGCATCAAACCAAGCAACTGATTTAAATCTGGCACAAAATGATTTAAGGAGAGTTCAGTTGATAGTACGAAAGGTTTCCACCTTTCATCTCCTCTCAAACCTGTGAGCACTTGCGCTATCAATTTATGATCTTCGACTTCTTCATTTATGGATCCTAGACTATCTGCTAGATCCTTCATTTTAGTGACGTAGTCACTGATGCCTTGACTCGACTTCTTTTTGAATGTCGTAAATTCGGACCATAAGCTAGCCTTCCTAGCTTTCGTAGTATTTTGGAAATGATCTTCCAATGCACTCCATATATCCTCCGCTTTCTCCAGACCTCTAATGTGCGGTAGCAGATGATCTGAAACAGTGTTGTAGATGTAGGCTCTTGCCGTTGCATCTTTCTTTTGCCACAGCTTCAAAGCTTCTATCTCTTCCTTTTCTGGTTGGCTATCATCTTCGAAGGTCGGTTTCTTTTCTTCTCCGGTCACGTACATCATTAATTCCTTACTCATAAGTAAGGCTTCCATGCGCATTACCCATGCGGGATAACTATCTCTGTCCAGTTTATCAATTTGGACGTGATCTGTCATGATAGGTAATACTCTGGGCTCTTATACCAATTCTTGGGAGACTATCCTGCTCTGATACCAATTGTTGGCGAAAAAACTTCAGATCTAGTACTACTGTTGCGGAATTACTTTCGCCCTGAAAGTGGGTTTCGCAACAAAGCTTGAACTTTATTAGGCCTGCGGAAATTGCTGCGCCACCATAATAGAGTGCTAAACTAGAGTGATACAGAACCCTCTTTTATCAACAATAGCTTAGCAAGTCTAGCGCTCAACATATAAGACTGCGCTCTAAATTTACTGAAAAAATTTCACCAAAACTTCACCAGACTGTAACCGGACTGACACCGTAATCGTACCAAAACTTCACCGAAATGAGCTTCTACTCTGGTTATAATTACTTCAAGTGAACATACAAGAAGTACCAAAGTGATTTGTGAGCTTTCTCCACTTAACGAAATCTTTCTGAAGTTTAAGAAAAACTTTCACAGTTCTGAAGTGCTACGTTCCGGTTAACTTTTGTACTGTGTGTACATCTCCATTCCATCGGAAACTGTGACCAGCTTAAAGTAGAGACGTCTAGCTACAAGATGAGCTATCTCTCCTGCAAAGCTTCGAACTCTGCTGCGAGTTATACTTCGTTGTTCTACTGGAAAGTCTTGTTTTCTGAGAGATTGTAACTGACCGGAAATTACTGAAATATGTTTACTGAGTAAACTGTTGTTCACCGAAACATGCGTTTTCAGAGAAGGTGCTGAAGCACGTTAGTAGCGTGTCGTGACAGTTAACGATAAACGAGACTTCATACTATAACATGAAATAGCTTCAGATTCTTCACAAGTAAAGATTACGCGCAAAGCATCCACATGAACATGTGTTTTTTAATCAGAGAAGATGTGTACAAGTAAGCTTGGCCTCTTCTCGCTCAAGCTACAGAAACTCTCCTACAGTGAGTAGTTTCTTATTACCATCTCTCTCAGATGAAAAACCCGACACTTCAGGTTTGTATTATTCATCTGTACATACGCGATCTATGGCGTCTCCTGAGAACTTCTAACTCTCTCTCTTCACTTATACGCGCATCTCACACGCATCATCTTTACGCGTCTCTTCTTGAGTCTTCTCTCTCTCCCTCTCTCTCGTTCTTCAAATCTTGGTGTATATATATATACACTTTCCTTTGGCGCTCCTCTGCGCTGTTACTCTTCAATTTACGTTATGCGCGCCTTACTCGCCCGCCGCGGTTAATTGCTCTGTTATGCGCACACCGTGCACTAACTTCGCATACTGTACACCTGTGCATTGATTTTCCAGAAGATTCTGTTTCTCTCTTTGCGTCAAATTCGTGAGTGCTTCCTTAACAATTATCGTGTATCATCTGTCTTGAAGTAATCCCAAAGAGATCATGTTTGCCTTTTTAACCCCCTGAACTGGCATAACTTTCTCATACGAAATCCATTTATTATGATCTTGGGTTCATTGGAAAGCTTGTTTTGAGTATTACAAAAAAATCAATTGGTTATGATAAAACTAATATGTAAAGTTATAGATATAGTATTTTGAATTTTACCCTCATGTGGGACTAGGAAACCAAGGGGAATCCAAAGGATTTCGAGCAATACAAAGGGAAAATTTGGACTTGAAGACAAAGCTTATGAACTTGAGATTAGGTAGACACCTAGAAAAAGATAGAAAAAGTACCAGATCATCTGAGACAAGTGTCAACCATACAACTAGGTCGTGGGCACAACAACTTAGTGGTTATCCCTATATGCTAAGTTCTAAAACAAGTGACTCAAAAATGCCTTTTAGCATGGAAAGACCCACACGTACCTTAGGTAGTGCCTATTTACAAACACAAGAAGGTCCCTATAAGACATAATTGGAGCATATCATGACCAACCAATTAGGTGCATGCATCTATGAGGATGGTTCAAGGCGATCAGTTGTCCAACTCAAAAATCCCAATCAACCCTTTGGACTTGAACACCCAGTGGTTAAATTTGAAGAGGGTTCATATATTGACAAGCAAGGAACCATGTATGTGGTTACCAGCTTATGAGATAGGACAGGATGAATTTGCTAGAATGAAATTTCCATGTAATCTTCCACTCTATGGATTTGAGTTGGAACTATTGCTTGGTGATGCATCCGGTCCACTCAAAACCTAAGATTCTGCACTTGATTTTTCAGCATTTTCTTTGTCATTTGGTTCAAGACTCAGTCCTTCTTTGGCATCTGCATAGAATCTTGACATTCCATCAAATACCACATCTCTGCTCACCTTTACCTATCGTGTGAGTGGGTTATAACATTTATATCCCTTTTTCTCAAGGGAGTATCCAATGAAGACACACTTTTTTGCTTTTGGATCAAGCTTCGTTCCCAATTCATCTGGGACATGTACATATGCAATACAACCAAACACTTTCAGATGTGATAAGTTTGGCTTTTTACCTGTAAACTTCTCTTCAGGTGTAACTTGATGTACAGCAGCAGTCGAAGCTCTGTTCATGATGTATACAGCAATATGCACAGCTTCTGCTCAATAACAATGAGGCATATTCTTCTCAGCCATCAAGGCTCTTGCTATTTCTGCAATATGTCTATTTTTGCGTTTACCAACGCCATTCTGTTGTGGTGTGTACCTGCATGAAAACTGACACCGAATTCCATAATTTTTTAGAGAACTGTTGAACTCATTTGACATGTATTCACCTCCTCCATCATATCTTAATGTCTGAATGTACTTCCCTGTCTGCTTTTCCACCATAGCTTTAAAATTATGGAAGTGAGTGAACACCTCACTCTTCTCTTTCATGAAATATACCCATACTTTGTGTGTATGGTCATCAATGAAAGTAACATAAAATTTGCAACCGCCCATAGATGTGGTCTTTGCTGGACCCCAAACATCTGTATGTACTACTTCTAGTACATTCTCACTAACATGCTTGTCATGTGGAAATGATGCTCTTGATTGTTTACCAAATTGACATGTTGCACATACCTTTTGCATTTCTGCAACTCTGAAATTTGGTAGTCCATGGACAATCTCCTTTGACTGCATCAATTTTGGCCTTTGCAAGTTTGCATGTCCAATCCATTTGTGCCACATCTCTATATCTGCAATAACTCCTACACCTTTTGCAAACATGGCTGCATTCATTTCAGGAATCTTCACATTTAAGGTGAACATCCTACCCAATTTGTTTCCTTTGGCAATCAATTGTCCATCTTGCTTGTACTCTTCTACATATAATCCATCATCATTGAACCTGACTTGTATCCATGGTCAACCATTTGTCCAATAGAAACTAGATTCTTTGTTATATTTGGAACATGCAGCACATCAACAAGATGTTTTACCTTTCCATCCTCCATCAATTTCCTGTATGTTCAATAGCATGTGATGTGTCATCACCTATTTCAACATATCCAAGAACTGGCAATTTTTGCAAAGTACTAAACCATTCCGCATGACTGGTCATGTGATTTGAAGCACCTGAATCAACGTACCAGAAATTATCATTCAATTTTGAAACACTAGCAGACATCGTATTCATCATGTGATGTTGAACCATGAACAACTTCTCAGAATCATCTGTACTTGTGGATGCATAGTTGTTTTGCTGCCTTTTGTTATTTTGATTCTTCAACCTGCAATCGCGTTCAAAGTGTCCAAGTTTACCATAATTCCAGCATCTTTTACTATCATTACCTGAATCATTTCTTTGGAAATTTTTGCGACCTCTTTGGCTCCCCCTACCTCGAAATTGTCCTCTTCCTCCTGCATGATTCTATTGTTGACCTTGGTCTTGGTTACTGTTTCCTCTTCCATTTCCAAAACCTCTAGCTCTGCCTCTTCCTCTGTCGAAGTAGAATACCTACTCAGAATTGGTCTTTCCTAAGGAGTTTGAATCCTCACCAAGATTCTTTTCTTCAATAATCAGCATGATACCAAATCAGCAAAATTCAAAATATTTTCCCTAGTCTGTATAGAAGTTCTGAATTGCTTATATGTAGCTCCTAAACCACGAAGGCACACTTCCACCTTATCATCATCCTCTACATTCACGCCAATAGATGCAAGTGACTCACATATGCTTTTGATTTTCAGAGTGTAGTCACTTACCGACATGCTCTTTTTCTCCAATGCATGCAGCTCGTTCTTGAGTTGCAATTTCCGTGCCTTTGTATTAGTCTCATACAAAGTGACCAAACTATTCCAAGCCTCTTTTGGAGTCTTGGCATCATGTATGTGTCCAATCATGCTATCCTAATGTTGAGCCCATAAAAGTCATATTGGTCAAAGTCAACCACAATCAAAGTCAAAAGATCAAAGTCAAATTGGTCAAAGTCAACAAGGTCAAGGTCAAAGTCAACAAGTACAAAGTCAAAGTGCTAAAGCGCAGGTGTCAAAGTGCACAGGTAGTGCACAATTAATTGTCAACAAAGGGTAAATTGGAGAAACTGGGTTGTAGGTTGCAGAGGTATTTTCTCTAATTTCCCTAAGGTTCAAAGTGTTTTTTAAAGTATTTTGGAAGGTTCAGGTGAACCCTCTCTTATGCGCAAAAGTGAAGACTTAAAAGAAAATATGAAGGTATGTGAAGCGGCAACGTACGCACAGGTGAAAATATGGCCCCCCCATTAAATTTTTTGGTTTTAGTCTAAAGTCACTACAGGACAAAACAGGGAGTTGTTGGCTGCCACTTGTGAAGACAATCTTGGGACACCAAAGTGAGCACCAAGATACACTTGCAGTTAGGAGTGTACGTGATCGACACACTCAAATCAAGGCAAGGACTATTCTTGGACAATCCTAAGTGTAAGCTAGAGTAAGCATAGTCTAAGTGAAGCAAGAGAGAGAAGTGCAAGAGTCACCAGAGTGTGACGCAGAGAAGTGGAAGTGCAAGAGTGCATGGAGAGTGACTAAGGAATTGTGTAGAGAGTGCTAAGCTAGTTCCCCAAGGATCTCAAGGTCTCATTGCAGTGTGCGCATGCTGACAGAAGGTATTCATTCCTCCCCCTTAGTGGAAGCTTGGTGCAAGGTGTGCACAAGTGTGAGCTTGAAGCAGGTGGAGGTCTGGTGCAGAGGATGCCGGCGGCAAGAAGACTTTGGGTATTTGGTATTGTGTAATTGAGCACTCTGTGGAATTTTGCACAGAGGTATCGGCTTGTATTGTGCTTCAACATTGTATTTGTCTTATTGTAATCAATCGACAGAGGCTTCCGGGGTGTATTTTCTCTTCTTGTCTTTTCCTTTTCTTCTACAAACCCTCAAACTCCTTCTTGTCCAAGAAACCCCCAACACTTGTATGCTAACAGATAGCCAATACATTACCTTTCGTGCTCCTTGATTCCATTCCTCATATGCTCTTAACTGGCCTACAGTCCGATTCCTTTCTTGTAACTACGGAGCATTTTCATTCTCTCCTTCGATGTAATTCCAGTAGCCTTTTCCCATCAGGAAATTCTTCAATCTAAATCTCCAAGCATGGAAGTTGTTTTTGTCCAGCTTATCCCTCATAAGCTGACTCATTTCATATGCGTTTTCCATTTCTATAGCAATTCACAACACTGCAAAACACTATAAGCAGCACTTCTGCTTGAACACTATTGCACTATGATGTGACAGTTCGATCTCAGAAAAACACAGTTTTCGTGTATCAACAGTACACAAAATCGCTTGAAATTCTGGATCTAGAATATATGAGTGTGTCCAAACACAATGCAAGTTACAGTTTCTGAAACTGACTTGGTTTTTCTGTGGGCTCCACCTTGCGGGCTCGAAACGGAGGTCGAGATGGCTCTAAAACTTCAATCTGACAAAAACAAGTGACCCTTGATGTGTTTTCATAGTAAATGAAGGCCGTTTGTGAAATCGCGTTTTCTCCACACCTTGCCGCATAGTCTTCACCGTTGCCTTCTCCACGAGCTCTCTATAGCCACGCTGGCTCTGATACCATGTCACGAGGAAGGAGATAAGTAAGAGAACTCACACACACAGATTGAGGCAAGGAAGAATGGCCTTCTTCTTCTTCTTCTATTACATAAAAGGAATGTACAAAAATGATCTAAAAACAAGAATACAACAAGTGCAATATATAAAGATCAGTACATAAGGAAAAACCTAATGTCCGCTTTGTCCATTATCTGATTTTTCTTCTTCATCTTCATCATCATCACCATCTCCATCTTCTTCTTCATCGCAATTTCTTGTTTTTTAGTGCATTTTCATCATTTTCATACCATCTTTCATGCATTATTGTGCGAGGAGGAGTTAGGAAGTCCAAGAGAGTGCAAGCGCTATGTTTTTCATGATTTTCTGCACATACAAAGCTCGCCATTGCTTGGGGCTCAAAAATTCAAAGTTCCCGCCAAAAAACGCAATTCTATGATGAAAATCGCGATTCTGTGAAAATTCAAATTTTTTTGAAAAATCACCATTCTGTGTTTCCCGCCTAAAAGCTTGCTAGAAGAATCACGATTCTGTGGTCATTCTCAAAATCGCGATTCTGTGGTTGTGCTCAAAATCGCGATTCTCACAAATCACGATTTTCAGCCAAAAAAACACGATTCTGAGAAAACACGATTCTGTGGTTGTGCTCAAAATCGGGATTCTCAAAAACACAATTCTCTGCTCAAAATCACGAGTTTTAGCCAAAACACGATTTTGCAAAAACATGATTTGCAAAAACACGATTCTGTGAAAAGACGATTTTGTGAAAAGACGATTCTGTGAAAACACGATTCTCTGTTGACAATCGCGATTCTCCAAAACACGATTCTGTGCTCAAAATCGCGATTCTCTTAATTTTTGAAAACCACGATTCTCTGAGACAAAATCGTGATTTTCAAAAAACACGATTTTCAGAAACACGATTTTCAGAAACACGATTTTCAGAAACACGATTTTCATATAAGGTACAAAATCGCGATTCTCTAGAACACGATTCTCTAAAACATGATTCTGTGAAAACACGATTCTCTGACTTCACGATTCTCTGCTCAAAATCGCGATTCTCACAAATCACGATTCTCTGCTCAAAATCGCGATTCTCACAAATCATGATTTTCAGCCAAAACACGATTTTGTGAAAACACGATTCTCAAGGTACACAATCACGATTCTCTGATTTCACACAATCGCGATTCTCTGATTTCATAGCATTGCGATTCTCTTGAAGTTCACAAAATTGCGATTCCCTTAAAGTTCACAAAATCGCGAGTCTCTTGAAGTTCACAAAATTGTGATTCTCTTGAAGTTCACAAAATCGCGATTCTCTTGAAGTTCACAAAATCACGATTCTCTTGAAGTTCACAAAATCGCGATTTTTTCCAAAAGGTCCTGTTTGCCTGTTTTGACCCCCATGAGCCTGATTTGACATAACTTTTTCATCGAAAGTCCATTTTTTGAGCTCTATAGCTCGTTGATTTTCAAATAGGATATTTTGAAGTTGACCCTCAGGTGGAACCAGGAACCCAAGGGGACCCCAAAGGATTTTTGAACCATACCAAGGGAAAATTTTGGACTCTTAGCCAAAGCTTATGAACCTGAGGTCTGGTAGACACCTAGGCAAGGATAGACAAAGCATTAGATCTTCTCAGTCTAGTGTCAACCATACAACTAAGTCTTGGGCACAACAACTAAATGGTCATCCTTACGTACTAAGTTCAGATACAGGTGACTCAGAAATGTCTTTTAGCATAGGAAAACCTGCAGGTAATTCAGGAACAGCCTATTTACAAACACCAGAAGGCCCCTATAAGACACGATTGGAATATATTCGGACTAACCGATTAGGTGCTCGCATCTATGAGGATGGCCTAAGGCGATCAGTGGTCCAACTCAAAAATCCATATCAATCCTTTGGACTTGAACACCCGGTGGTCAAGTTCGAAGAGGGTTCATACATTGATAAGGAAGGAGCCATGTATGTGGTCACCAACCTACCAGATAGGACCGATGAGTTTGGAAATATCATTTCTGAGAATGAGATAGGAGACCTAGAACAAGGAAATGTAGGACACGGACCCCTGACTCCTAGAGGTAAGTCAGTTTTGACCAGAGTGATCACTCCCGATTGGATCCCTCGAGACAACAAAAGCATAGAATTATTCTAGAATAGAGAAACAGAGGAAGCCAGGCATAGTCATCATTTACGAGTTCAAGGATCCAAAGATACCAGGCAAAGTTTTCTACCTGGATAACACATCAGAGAAAATTTTCTTGGTAACAGAACATGATAGACATGCATATACTTGGAAGAGTGAATTGATTTTTCCTCCACCAAGATCCAATATTTCCCATGGTCTCTAAGGAGCAGGATCATCCCAAGCTCATGAAGCCCAGAGAGAAAGAACTAGAGAGAGACCTGAGGTAAGTTTTGCTCACACTGTGGGCAGAAATAGAGTAGGATTTGAAAATGAAAGACCTGAAAGATAGAGACATCAAGCACATATGCAACAAAGAGATGAACCTGATTTTCCATTGCCTAGATCCGGAGAGCACACAAGAACCCTTAGACCCACTCAAGTGATCAAGGCAATGAAGAATTATTTTGACGGACCAGGAGATCCTTATGATCATGTGGCCGAGTTCAAACAAGTGTTAAGAGCTGAACAGGTTGAGGATTGGTTCACCCAGTACGAGGCATTTGGTTTGACTCTTAAGGGAACTGCCTTGGCTTGGTTTCAACAAGTGAGTAGTCGAAACTATCACGATATAGGTCAACTGCTAGACGAATTCATTGTAGAATTTTCCAAGAGTGGTATCAGGCATAACACATCATCTTTGATTCACAGTTTCAAGCAGACACCCCAAGAAACAGTGCGACTAGCAGGTAGAAGGTTTAGACAGTACCTAGAAAGATGCCCTACTCCAGAGCTACCCACTCCAGCCAAACAAGTGGCTTTGTTTTTAGATGGCTTACTAAGCACCAAGTTAAGATCATATGTGTACTTGAAAGAGCCTAGATCCATAGAAGAGTGTGTGCGGACGTGCATTGACATAGAAGATAACTTGGGAGAGGAGTATAGATTGTCCAAACTCTATAAGGATTCGGATAGTTCTACTAGTCATACCTCTAGAGCCTCCACTGAGCTGGATGAGATAGCAGAGCAAGTTGCCAAGAAGCTGGGAGTCCAAAATAGAAACACAGAGAGTCACCTCATTGAACCGATGTTATACCTGCGTAGGGGACCACATGGCTAATGTATGCCCATTGCACAACCAAAACATGAGAGAAAGGAATGCTCCATATT
This sequence comes from Ceratopteris richardii, assembly GCA_020310875.1. Classification (NCBI taxonomy): domain Eukaryota; kingdom Viridiplantae; phylum Streptophyta; class Polypodiopsida; order Polypodiales; family Pteridaceae; genus Ceratopteris; species Ceratopteris richardii. Next base: position 68,594,337 of record CM035438.1, on the reverse strand, counting down.
GCACTATTGAGAGAAAATACACGAACCACACGGCTCAAGAATGTCCATACAATAGACAGGCTGTTAGACAGAATTACCAACAACCTCACCAACAGGGTAGGTATCAGAACCAATACCAACAGCCATATTATCGACCACAACAACAATATCAGGCATCATATAGGCCACAACCAATCCTAGGAAACCAACCCCCAGCGCCTGCCAATGTAATTCCAGTTAAGTATGCAGTGGTAGAAGAGAACCTTAATAGAGCATTGGTGCCAGTGATCTCACTAGTCTTAGAGACTGACTCTCATGCCCATAACTCATACTACTCCCATGAAGGTAGTCCACATGCTTATTACACAGAGTCGCCTGAACATAGTGAGATTTATCCGTATCAATATGAGGCATCACCTATGGAACAAAATTGGGAGCTTGAATAATCCAATGTCATGTACACAAATGCTAACCCTAGGCCCCAATTGAGGCAAGTAAGACCACAAGCCCCTAGAGGAACATGTTTCATATGTCAAGGCGACCATTTCCTTCGTGATTGTCCCCACCCACCATCTCCGAGTCAAGGACAGACTATCACAATACAGGCTTTTTGTTCTGATTGTGGCAAGGACCATCTCCCTAGAGATTGTCCAAGAAACCCCTCTAGTGCGCCCAAGATTACACCCATTAATGTGGTAGGCTTAGTGGCAGATTCAAGTTCAAGTTGTAGTAATGTGGCTCCTATACAAGCTGTCACTAGAGCACAAGCCTTAAAACAGGATAAACTAGCAGAGCAATCGGAGTCGAGTGAATCGGGAGAACCTAGTAAGAGGAAAACAAGGACATGGAAAGATACCAGAGAGAAGGCTAATTGTAAGTGGAATAAAAAGTTATTGGAACTAGAAGAAAGCTTGAAAGACGCAAAAACAAAAATAGAAGACATTGCATCTCAAAACCCCTCGCATGCCAAAACTCCATCCACTCCACCTCATCCCACCCCACCACCCATTGTAAATAGGCCGCAACCAGGGTCTGTTCTTGCAGATCCAACCCTAGAAGGCTTGGACATGATGTTCAAGGCCTACCAGGCTCGACTTCAAGAAGGGCCAACAGTTGCAATCCTAGACAAGAGTTACCCGAGAGCGGATGTAGAGATTGAACGGATGAAAATGTGCATGAAAATGGTAGAACAAGCTCAAGCTATACTCGAGACTAGTCAAAAGTTCAATCAGACAAACTCTGTCAAACCAGATTTGCATTTCCAAGGCTTACTAGAAAGATTAGAGCAGTTGGTAAACAAACCACAAGTTTCTTTACCTCCACAAGCTCAACCAGTTATTGAAAGAGGAAGCTCACCACCAATGGGAGCTTATGTTCCTAATTCCACGGATGCTGGAATACCTCCTTCAATTCAATAGTACTCTCAAGAGTTCTTGCGGGAAATACAAGAAGAGAAATGGGCCAAGGAGAAGGGTAATTCCCCTCCTATTCCTGGGATTGATGATCTTCATGATCAATTTCCCCAAGACATCCCATCTATTTACAGTGATGAAGCAGAACAAGGAGAACATGAAAGATTAGATTTTGAATCTAATACTTTAGAAGAACTGCCTCAACTTCCAGGCCCATGGGGATCTGAATCTCTTCAGATCAGAGCTCCCACAATACTAGTCAAACATGAAGACTCAGTGGTTCCAAGGAATACTGATGTCGTGAAGAACACTAAGGTTCAATGTCATCTCACTATAGAAGAGCTGCTCAAAGCAAAACCTGAGCTATGGAATCATGTGAAGGATCAAGTGTTGGTGCAATTCAAGCCTTCACAATTTGGCTTGGATACTATCTTGAAGACTCAACATGTGAGAAGGACTATAGGAACTTATGCTTACATGTTCTTACCATTTTATCTCTTGTAAAAGTCTTAGTGACTTGGCATTTTATGTAATCACACCAAATTGAGCAGATATCAATACCAAAATAGCAAGTTTTCTTGGATTTTTGAAGTCTCAAGCTATCTGTTTTGATTTGACCATTACACATATCATTTGCAAAGTACATATATGCTTTCTTGGTATCATTTGGAAGCTAAACAAGTGTACTAAGCATTCCTGGAGTTATAGAGGGCTGGTGTGAAGCAGGTTTAGCAGCACCTACTCAATCTCTGAGTGCATTCAACCATCCTCTCCCAACATCAAGTCCCAGAACTTGAGTCCAATATGCCAAAAGCAGGCTCTAAGCAGAAAGTGTAAGAAAAAAGGAAATGAATGAATAAAGACTGAGTGGTGGGCTAGTGGTGTAACTCTAATGCCATGTAGAGATTAGCACAACACACATACAAGACAAGGTTAGATAGAAAGAGAGGTATCACTACTCATGGGAATAACACAAGAGATTTGGTTATAATGGAAAGTGGACTCAAGATGAATAGAAGATGAACTCAACTCAATTCAACTAAAACTCATAACTCTAATACAATGGAACTCAAACACTAAACAATAAATAGATGGTTCTATCCACCCATGCACTCCCTATATGGAGCTTAGATGGTGATCTAGATAGAAACTAGGTGAAGGGCTATAGGCCAACACAATGGGTACAAAGATGGATACCCTAATAGTTCCAAACACACAAACTGATAACAATTGATCTATGAAGTGAATCAATGGTAGAAAGGTAGGATCAACAACCATTTGTTTGCAACCCTTGATCTTGCTTAATCCACACTTAGGATCAAGTCTAGATCCAATGGCTCATATCAAATAGACCCTTCCCCAAGTTAAGAAAGCTACTTTTGTTTCTAGCCCTTGATTTAGGTTGATCCTCACATCGGATCAATCCCAAATCCAATGGCTTAGAAGTAACCTTCCTAACTATCCATCTACGGTCTACACTAGACCTCATCTGACCTCAAAGTCAGGAACCTACCAATGTCCAACACTCTCACATGGCTTCTCCTCATAATGGGGGCCTTACAAAATAGAGTGTTATGGAACAATGGTGGTGCTACATAAGGGTGAGGCATTGAGCATATCTAACACCCCCCCTCAATGTCCACCCAATGGTGAACTACCTTCTTGGCATGATGCCAAGTATTCCATGAGGGTGGAGCATTGACCATGTCTAACACCCTCCCTCAATGTCCACCCGAAGGTGAACTATCTCCTTGGCCCAATGCCAAGTCTTTGAAGATGTATTTGAAGTAGATCCTTTGTAAGCACTTTGGTTAGAATACCTGCTGCATTCTTCTTGATTGGATAGCATGCTATTTCCACCATCCTTCTCAAGTGTACTTGCTTGCCAACTCTTGAATGTCCTTCATGAGGTCTATTCCCAAGCCTTCTCAAAAGTCTGACTAGAAACTTGATATCTTTTATGGTACTCCATAAGTAGATAAGACTACCTAAGACCTTCATGTAGCTCCCAATGTCTATCTGCATGTATAATGATCTTAAGGCTTTTTTCATCAAATAGAATTCCTTCTTCAATTTGTATAATGTGCTCTTTGAATGTGGAGCCTCAAACCTTGGTGGATGAGACATATGTACCTCCTCCTTGAGGTCAACATTCAAATGTTCTGATCTGATATGTAACATGAAAACTTCCCACTTCATATGAGTTGTTACCATTAGTATGCTGCAAATAGTGATCATTAGAGCAAAAGAGTCTTGAAAACCAAAAACCTTCACCAGTGAAAGTCCTTGTGCTATCAATGTGTCGTGATAGCATTCCAAGTTCCCTTGTATCATGTACTTCATCTGCTAGACCCACTTGGTGCTAGTGACCTCCCATGCTTCATTCTTCATTAAGCTGACACAATTGGCTTGCATAACATCCTTCCATGTTGGATCTACATGAGTTTCATCTTCAATTATTGGCTTCATTACTTTCTTCATAATCACAACCATCATCGCTATACTGACTATGTGAGTAGAAGCCCACTTGTGCTCCTCTATTCTCTGTGATCTCCTTGGTCCTTCTGCCTTCTCTTTGATAGTTGTTGGCATAGGATTACTCTGACCATAGAGCTTTTTCACCCATTGCAGTGACAACCAATCTGTTTGGGTGATTTTAGGTTGGTAGACTCTCTTCTCACCATCTGATGATGATGCTTCCTCCTGTTCATAGGTAGGGATGACTCTTGGGCTAGGTACATAGTGAACTACTCCTTCGCTTGATGATAAAATGGAAGCTCTTGTCTTGTCCTCCATTGCATGTGGCTGCTCCATAGACACAACATCAGGACTCCCTTGTATCTTCTTTGCCTCATGGTCATATAATATGAAAGCCCTTTGCTTTTCATTATGACCTAGGAAGATGCATCTCTTGCTTTTTGGTTCCAACTTGTTCTTTCTTTGACCTGGGACAAGAGCATAACATACACTCTCAAAAATTCAAAAGTGTGAGACTGATGGATTCTTACTAATGTAAACTTCATGATGACTCTTTGTGATTTGATAAGGAAAGCCCATGCCTTCTCTCATACACATTGTTATCTCAACAATGGTGTGACTCTTGTATTCCATAATGCCATCATGCTGTGATGTGTGAGGTGTCACTGATTGACACTTTATCCCTTTGCACTTGCAAAAGCCTTCCAACTCCTCTGAGTTGAGCTCACCACCACCTCCTATTCCAAGCTTCTTCACACTTTTCCCTGGTTCATTTTCAACAAGTTCTGGTTGTCGTTTAATCTTACCAAAAGCTTGAGCCTTATCACAAAGAAAGTACATCCACATCTTCCTGCTATAGTCGTCAAGGATTAAAATGTAGGAAGATCCTCCCAAGGCCTCTATAGACATCTTACCACACAAGTTAGCATATACCAACACTAGAGGAGCCTTTGACCTACTCTTGCTTTCTTGTGGGAATGTCTCTCTATGTGGCTTGCCCATCATACAAGCTCTATAAGGTTCCTTCATTCCATTCATTGTAGGTAAGTGATGAAGAACAATACCTTGCTTTTGCATCTCCTTCCATACTGTCCCTGTCACCATGATGGGTTCTTGCTGAGGCTACATAGAACTAGATTGACCTATATCATTGGTCATTTGATGAGATGCACCACTATCTAGTACCCATGAATCCACAATTGATTCTTCTTGTGTTGAGGAGCATACCACCTTTGCTTTGGCTCCATGTATTGTCTCCTCCTTCACTTCATCTATCCTCTTGACATGACAATCTGCAATTGCATGTCCCTTCCTTTTGCAATGGAAGCATTGTCCTTGAATCTTCTTCTTACTCCTCCTCCTCTTTGCATTCTTACCTTTTCTTGAGGAACCACCTTTACCTGATGCATTGATGGAGAATATGGCATCTCCCTTAATACCTCTTACTTGGGCTTTAAGCTGCAAATCCTCTTCCATTGGTATTGAATGGAACTCCTCAAATGTGAAAGCTTGAGGCCTCACCTGAGTGTTGAGAGTAGTTACCCTTCCATCATACTTTGGTGGAGAATTTTGGAGACACCTTTGAGCTAGTCCCTTGCTAGTCTTCTCTATCCCTTCACAAGCCATTCTATCACATGGCTTCTTGATCTAAGTAATGGATGTCATGACCTTCTCTCCTTCTGCAAACTTCTCTGCTTCCAATTGATTTTCTAAATTTTGAATGTGAGTTTGGTTTCTTACCTCATAGTGACTCCTCAATATACTCCATGCCTCAGTTGCCTTGGATGTATGTTGAATAAGAGGTAGAATAGAGTCCACACAACTGTTCACTATGTAATATAGTGCATTTGCATTCCTTATCTTCCAAGCTTGTAGAAGTTGTGCATCTAGGAGAATCACCATACTCGGATCCAATGGGTCAAAGGTAGGTTGTGGCTCTTGCTCACTTCCCATCACAATCTCCAAAAGATCATAAGAATCAAGGATAACTGTAATCTTGAACTTCCAAAGAAAATAATTCGTACCATCTAACTTGCCTTCACTGAAGGTTGGTGGATGAACCCATAGTGTTTGCATTTCCAAATCCATTGCACCAAATCCGCTTCCACTTCCACTCCTAGATGCTAACACATCCATAATGTTGAAGCCTTTTTGTCCCATGAACATGAAGCCTTGAAGCCTTTGCCTCCCAAGAACTCTAGCTTTGAAGTCTTTAGCTCTTGACAACTCTAGTATTGAAGCCTTGCCTCCCACAAGCTATAGGGTTGAAGCCTTTGCCTCCCAAGAACTCCAATGTTGAAGCCTTTACCTACCACAAAATTTGGAGTTGAAGCATTTACCTCTCACAAGCTTGAATGTTGAAGCATTCCTTCCACAAATGCTAGAGTTGATTCCTTGGCCTCCACGATCTCTGCAGTCTTCTATACCTATCTAAGCTCTGATACCATGTAAGAAAAAAGGAAATGAATGAATAAAGACTGAGTGGTGGGCTAGTGGTGTAACTCTAATTCCATGTAGAGATTAGCACAACACACATACAAGATCAAGGTTAGATAGAAAGAGAGGTATCACTACTCATGGGAATAACACAAGAGATTTGGTTATAATGGAAAGTGGACTCAAGATGAATAGAAGATGAACTCAACTCAATTCAACTAAAACTCATAACTCTAATACAATGGAACTCAAACACTAAACAATAAATAGATGGTTCTATCCACCCATGCACTCCCTATATGGAGCTTAGATGGTGATCTAGATAGAAACTAGGTGAAGGGCTATAGGCCAACACAATGGGTACAAAGATGGATACCCTAATGGTTCCAAACACACAAACTGATATTCCTACATGGGTAGGGGACCATCTTTATATGGTCCTCCAAGCCTAAGTCGGCCTACCCATGTTCTAGGGTCGTGGTAGCTTGATCCATGCCCAAATTAATCTCCACAATTGATCTATGAATTGAATCCAATGGTAGAAAGGTAGGATCAACAACCATTTGTTTGCAACCCTTGATCTTACTTAATCCACACTTAAGATCAAGTCTAGATCCAATGGCTCATATCAAATAGACCCTTCCCCAAGTTAAGAAAGCTACTTTTGTTTCTAGCCCTTGATTTAGGTTGATCCTCACATCGGATCAATCCCAAATCCAATGGCTTAGAAGTAACCTTCCTAACTATCCATCTACGGTCTACACTAGACCTCATCTGACCTCAAAGTCAGGAACCTACCAATGTCCAACACTCTCACATGGCTTCTCCTCATAATGGGGGCCTTACAAAATAGAGTGTTATGGAACAATGATGGTGCTACATAAGGGTGAGGCATTGAGCATATCTAACAGAAAGTACCAGAGATACCTCTAGACAAAATAGGGGGCATGTGTGAGGGTGAAGAGGGTAACACTTATCTTCCAATCACCTACCAAGGTTACACAACCAAAGCAATCATAGATTCAGGTGCTAGAGTTGCTATTGCAACCACCTCCTTGTGGAAGCAATGGGGCAAACCCACATTAAGACCAACTAGAATGAAGCTTCAAATGGCTGATAGTCATTTTGAAAGACCTCTAGGATTGCTCGTAGGGATAACTCTAACCACCTGTGGTGTAGAGTTTGAACATACATTTGCTATATGTGACTTTGAGAAAAATAATGTCTATGAGATGATTCTAGGAAGACCCTTCCTACGACAATTGCAAACAGTACAAGATTGGGTGTGAAGAGAGATGGTGGATGCAATCCAAAGATGAGTAGGTGCCGCTACAACCAGCTTCACACCAGCCAACTGAGACTTCAGAGTTGATTAGTAGACCCTTTGAGCTTCCTAAATCCACCAAAATATCAGCCAAGTACTTTGGAACATGTATCCCAAAAGTTTAAGTCAAGACCGACAAGTTGCGAAATGACTAGCTCCCAAAACTTGCTATTTTTGGACATACACCTGCTGGAAAAAATGAACAGTGCTCTCAACCTGGAAGGAATTAGAAAACTTCCTTTTGGGCATAGCAAATAGACTTAGCAAGCTTCCTATTCCAAGTTAAAACACTTCAAATGATGGACTGAGCACTGAGAACAAGTTTCATCAAGTTCTGGAACATTCCCACAATTCTCGGGGCTCTGCAGAGATAGACCAGTAAGCAGTAAAATGCAGATATCTCCAAAAGTATAAATCCAATGACCTTGAAAATTTATACGTAGAAACTAGACAGTGAGAGCTATCCAACGCACTTTAAAAAACTGAAAAATGTTCAGTAAAACTCGAGATATGACCTTCTGAAGTTACTGCTCTGAGTGAGTATAGCAGAGAACAAAACAGAGAGGTAGATGATAATAAATGTATAGATTCACATATGATTACAACCACATTGGCAATGAATCTTTGCACAATGGGAGTAGAATGATAGAGCTATGGAGTAAGCTCTTCAATCTCTACAAAATGACATGAAGTGGTCACGTACAAGGCTTGCTAATCGCCTCTTCCTTCTTGCTCCTTTTATAGCTATTCTTGGAGGGAGTTTTGAATTCGAATTCGAATGGCTCCACCTAAAAGTGATCCCCAAAGTTAGGAGAGATTCCCTCAGCTCAAAAATTCGTGATTTTGGTAGTTGGAGCCACGAATTTGCTTTTACATCATGGATGAGGTAAGCCATCCTTTTACTTTTTTCTTTTTCCATTTACAAGAGATAAAATGTACTCTTTTACAAGAGGTGTTCACATGACTACTCATGTGACTTACAAATGAGGATAATATCAAGCATATCAAGCATGTAGGCTTGGGCAAAATGCACCAACAGCTCCCCCTCAAGCCTAACATGCTTGGCCTCCAAATAAGTCTTCAATTGTCCTTGATTTCCTGCAAACCAATCATCAACTTGAATCTACTTAATTTCGTACCATCAAGAGCTTTCGTCAACATGTCTGCACATTGCATATCTGTAGAGACGTAGGATAGTTGAATATCCTTGCTCATTAGCTTCTCCCTTACATAATGGTAGTGGACTTCAATATGCTTGGTTCTAGCATGGTATACCGGATTAGCTGCTAGATGTAGTGAGCTTGTGTTGTCACCAAAAATGTGAGGTGTTGAAGAATGAAGTCCAAGATCTGTGTACAAAGATTTTAACCACATGATTTCTTGAGTTGCATTAGCCAAACCTCTATATTCAGCTTCAGTAGAAGATAATGCCACGGTTGGTTGCTTCTTCGATGACCAAGAAATGATTTTTGAACCTGCAAATGATATATACCCTGATGTGCTTCTTCTATCATCTTTAGATCCGGCCCAATCTGCATCTGAGTAGACCTTTAGCTCAATATCTAAAGTATATGAATAAAACAAACCTTCATTCATGGTCCCCTTTAGGTACTTGAGGACTCGCTTGGCCGCTTCCATATGTGGTCTTCTCGGCTTATGCATAAACTGACTCAATATGCTAACACTATAGCATATATCCACCCTTGTGAGTGTTGCATAGTTCAAACTTCCAACCAAGCTTTGATAGCTTGTGATGTCTTCAATTGGCTCTCCTTCATAAGCACTAAGCTTATGATTTTGCTCCATAGGTGTACCTGCACACTTGGTATTTTCCATCTTGAACTTGACGAGCATGTCATGGACATACTTCCTTTGTGTGATGTATATACCTGAATCTGTGTAGATCAACTCCAATCCAAGAAAATAAGTGAGTGGTCCGAGGTCACTTATCTTGAACTCCTCCTTCATTTGACTCTTTACCTGTTTGATTCCTTCAAGATCATTGCCTGTGATAATAATATCATCAACATACACACATAAATAGATCACTTCAGATCCATTCCTCTTTATGAACAAAGAGGTATCCGCCTTGCTAGCTTTGAATCCTTGGTCCTGCAAATAAGTAACCAATCTGAAATTCCAAGCTCTTGGAGCTTGCTTCAATCCATACAAAGCTTTCTTTAGTTTGCATACATAGTTAGGATGATGTGCATCCTCATATCCAGGAGGTTGTGCCATATACACTTCCTCAGAAATCCATCCATTCAAGAAAGCATTCTTTACATCAAGTTGATAAAGATTCCAATTTCTAGATGCAGCAAGACTAATGAGAACCCTAATTGTAGGCATTTTTGCAACAGGAGAGAAAGTCTCCTCATAATCAATACCATGGGTTTGAGCAAACCCTTTAGCAACTAACCTTGCTTTGTGTCTATTTATACTTCCATCTGGATTCCTCTTGATTTTGTATATCCATCGAGATCCGATTATCTTCATAGATGGCTTGTTAGGTACAAGCTCCCAAGTGTCATTCTCCTTCAAGGCTTCCATTTCTTCATCCATTGCATCTCTCCAAGCTTTCTTGCTTTGTGCTTCTTCGAATGTGGTAGGTTCTTCATTGGTTGAATCCTTTGCAATGTAGATTGAGTGCTTGGTGACCAAAGAAGTATCATAACCAAACCTCTCTGGTTTCTTCTTCTCCCTCGAAGACCTTCTAAGTGGTTGATGTGAGCTCTCGGGTCCATATGTAGCATCCTGCATCTTTGCTTTACCTTTGTTCTTCCATAGCTTTAGTCTTTCCAAGTCTTCTAGGTCAATCTCCGAATCACTTTCTTCAATCTGCTTTGGCTCCTTTGGTTGAAGTGATGGAAAATCTTCATCCAAGTCATATGGCAGCTTCACTTTCCTGTCATCATCAAACCATGATTTGTTTTCATCAAAAATTACATCTCTACTCACAGAAAATCCTTTATTGGTTGGATTGTACAATCTATATCCTTTTTGGTTTTGATCATAACCAATGAATACACACTTCTCTGCCTTGGGATCCAATTTCCCTCTTACTTGAGAAGGAATGTGAGCATAGGCTAAGCATCCAAAGATTTTACAATGCTCTAGACTAGGTCTTCTTCCATTCCACACTTCATATGGAGTGGTTCCATCTAGTGACTTAGATGGAAGTCTATTTATGAGATATGTGGCTGTCGACACAGCCTCTGCCCATAGGTAGTTCGGCAATCCCTTTTCATTGAGCATGGACCTTGCAGCTTCGACAATAGCTCTGTTCCTCCTCTCTGCTACACCATTGAGTTCGGGTGTATACCTTGTAGTGACTTCCCTTTTAATGCCTCTTTCATGCAAGAAGGCATCAAATTCAAAAGAGAAGTATTCTCCTCCACCATCTGATCTGAGTCGTTTCAAAGTCCTACCTGTTTGGTTTTCAACAAGAGCAATATACTTCTTAAAGCAATTAAACACTTCATCCTTGTGCTTCATGAAAAACAGAATGGTCCACCTGCTACAATCATCTATGAAAGACACATAATATCTTGAGCCTGATATAGATGGCTCCTTACTTGGACCCCACACATCCGTGTGCACTAGATCCAAAGGATTTTGATACATATATCCTTTCTTATTGAAAGGTTGTCTATGAGCCTTGCCGAGTTGACAAGCTTCACACTTATAAATCATGTGTTGCCTTGTGATATTAGGCAAACCAAGTACACTTTGGTCCCTGCAAATCTGTTTGAGTGTCCTCTCACCAATGTGAGCAAGCCTTTTGTGCCATATCTCCAACTCTGTTAGAGTTTGAGATCCATAGCTAAACAAAGCTATGTTCTTTGTATCTTCCACTTCAAAAGTGAAAAGCCTTCCTGTCTTTTCTCCTTTGGCAATCCTTCGAAAGCCTTGCCTTGGGTCTTCAACATATGCTCCAAATCGATTGAATCTAACCTGCAATCCTTTTTCAACAATCTGTCCAACACTTATTAAATTTTTGGTAATTGTAGGGACATACAAGACTTTGCTTAAGAGGTTCATATTCCCATCTGATGTCTTCACATTACCTATCTTCTCCACTGAGTGCTTTGTGTCATCTCCTGTCTGCACTTCATGCTTGTTATGAGGATCTTCCAAATCAGAAAGTAAAGCCACATTTCCTGCTACATGGTTCGAGCATCCCGAATCAATGTAAAATATGTGATCATCATCCTTACCCTTCTTCGTTGATAGATTCATAATCAATAATGAATCTTCTTGACTTTGGTCCTCTGCATAGTTATTGTAATCTCTTCTTCCTCTATGGCCACTTTGATAGTTGTTGTTGTTGTAATTGTTGTTGTAGTAGTTGTTGTTGTAGCCTCCATTGTACCTGCCTCTATTTGATCCATAGCCACCTCTATTGAATCCTCTTCCTCTTGAGTTCCTCGGGTTCCTGAAACATTCTTCAGTAGTATGGTTAGATAAGCCACATATGTTGCAAGGTTGAGATGATTGGAATCTCCCCCTGCCTTGCTTTCCACCTCTGCCTCTTCCTCTAGCTCTTCCTCTACCTGCAAAGTTTGCTTGGAAAGAGCTTCCTTCATCTTCATTCTTCCTATTCTTTGACTTGTCCTTGACCTTAGCTTTATCAGAATATAAGGCAGAAGTTTGATTACCTCTTGAGGACTCACCACCTTTGCTAATCTTTGCTTGATGAGTGAAGAGTTGGCCCATGAGTGTGTTGAGGTCGGGTACATGCATATCCATGTATAAATCCATGGCTGTTGTGAATGACTCCCACTTGTCGTCTGCTTTGATTCCATTCATGATTTGTCTTATGATTTGCTCCTCTTCAATTACCTCTCCAATGCTTCCAAGCTGGTCGGAAATCTCCTTCATCTTTGTGACATAATCAGTCACATTTTGCTTCGGGCTTTTCTTCATTGTTGTGAACTCCATCCACAATTGGTTCTTCCTTGCTCGAGTGTTGGAAGAGAAGAAAGAAGCAAGTGCATTCCAGGTTTCTCTTGATGTCTTGCATCCCTTGACATGAGGTAAAAGAAAATCAGAGATTGAGTTTAGAATATAGGACCTTGCAAGTGCATCCTTCGAACACCAATTCGAAAGTCCTTCCACTTCTTCATGTGATGGTTGCCCTTTGTTCCTCATGGTTGGCATTGCTTCATCTCCGGATATGAATCCATATAGATTCCTTCCTTGAAGGTAAGCCTCCATCCTTAGAGACCATGCCGGGTAGTTGTTTCGGTCCAATTTGTCAATTGTTGATGGAAATCCATCTCCCATGTTGCTTGACTATGCTCTGATACCACTGTGAAGAGAGATGGTGGATGCAATCCAAAGATGAGTAGGTGCCGCTACAACCAGCTTCACACCAGCCAACTGAGACTTCAGAGTTGATTAGTAGACCCTTTGAGCTTCCTAAATCCACCAAAATATCAGCCAAGTACTTTGGAACATGTATCCCAAAAGTTTAAGTCAAGACCGACAAGTTGCGAAATGACTAGCTCCCAAAACTTGCTATTTTTGGACATACACCTGCTGGAAAAAATGAACAGTGCTCTCAACCTGGAAGGAATTAGAAAACTTCCTTTTGGGCATAGCAAATAGACTTAGCAAGCTTCCTATTCCAAGTTAAAACACTTCAAATGATGGACTGAGCACTGAGAACAAGTTTCATCAAGTTCTGGAACATTCCCACAATTCTCGGGGCTCTGCAGAGATAGACCAGTAAGCAGTAAAATGCAGATATCTCCAAAATTATAAATCCAATGACCTTGAAAATTTATACTAGAAACTAGACAGTGAGAGCTATCCAACGCACTTTAAAACACTGAAAAATGTTCAGTAAAACTCGAGATATGACCTTCTGAAGTTACTGCTCTGAGTGAGTATAGCAGAGAACAAAACAGAGAGGTAGATGATAATAAATGTATAGATTCACATATGATTACAACCACATTGGCAATGAATCTTTGCACAATGGGAGTAGAATGATAGAGCTATGGAGTAAGCTCTTCAATCTCTACAAAATGACATGAAGTGGTCACGTACAAGGCTTGCTAATCGCCTCTTCCTTCTTGCTCCTTTTATAGCTATTCTTGGAGGGAGTTTTGAATTCGAATTCGAATGGCTCCACCTAAAAGTGATCCCCAAAGTTAGGAGAGATTCCCTCAGCTCAAAAATTCGTGATTTTGGTAGTTGGAGCCACGAATTTGCTTTTACATCATGGATGAGGTAAGCCATCCTTTTACTTTTTTCTTTTTCCATTTACAAGAGATAAAATGTACTCTTTTACAAGAGGTGTTCACATGACTACTCATGTGACTTACAAATGAGGATAATATCAAGCATATCAAGCATGTAGGCTTGGGCAAAATGCACCAACATTGGGGAACCAACTCCTTGTACTTATAACACTTAGGGGTCACCACCAAGGTCAATTTGAAGGATTACTCCTTCAAAGATGTACCACCCCTACAATGGAATCCTATCCACAAAGCAAAAGAAGATTCCATCTCTGTGCATTCTGAAAGTTCACCTGATCCATCATGGTTGTATGAAGATATTCATTTGTGGATGTGCAAAGTCACGGAGGAAGAGGAAAAACAATTAAAGGCAAGAGAAGAAGGAACTTCTCCAGGAGATAGACCAGTTAGAGACCCAGCCTACACACCAATGATCTTTCCAGATGAGGAATTTGAGCCTCATGGTAGGCCAAAAATCTTAGCCACCATGGACATTGCTGTTAATGAAGAACAATGGACACCTCATTGTGATGAGGAGGGTTATGATATTTCAGCGTTCATGTGTCAGCCCTTGCTAGAAGAATGTGACCCTAGTGATGTCATAGAAGAAGAAGAGAACGATGAAGATCTAGAGTCCATTGTGATGGATAGTTGCTTTAACTCAGAGCTGCACTATCTAGAAGATATAGGAGTGCTCACCCAAAAAGAAGAAGAACCTCTCACAAGTACTAAAACGGTAAATTCAAAGGATGGAAGTGAGAGCACTCAAAAGAAAAAGAAAAGGAAAGCAGTGAAACAAGAAGAGGAGGAATCATTGTTTGAAGTACCTGAAAACTTCAAGAAATATGAAGTTGACGACCGCAAAATTTTGGTACGCATGCCTAAGAGAGAGGCCATCATAGGAGAATCATATGATAATAAAGAAAAGACCAAGAAAATTGTAGTGACCATTGAAGAGAACGAAGAGAGATGCACATATATAGGAGATGACCTAAGTGCAAGAGAAGAAATGGAGCTCGTAGCTCTATTAAGGGAATATAGGGATGTGTTTGCATGGCACTATAGAGACTTGAAGGGGGTAGATCCAAGAATATGCTCTCATACGATCCCCATGACGGCTGATGCCAAGCCCACCAAACAGAAGCCCTACACATATAATGACACTTATGCAACCAAAATAAAAGAAGAAATTGATAGGCTGATTGAAGCTGGATTCATCTATGAGATTGAGCATACTGAATGGGTGTCCCCCATTGTAGTGGTGCCCAAGAAGAAATGGAAGTTGCGAGTGTGTATTAACCTTAAAAAAGTTAATGCTGCTACGATTAGAGATAGTTATCCACTTCCAATCACGGAACACCTATTAGAGCGAGTTGTAGGCAAGGAAGTTTATAGCTTCCTTGATGGGTTTTCAGGTTACAATCAAGTAGCCATTGCCCCATAAGATCAACACAAAATAGCTTTTGCCACAGAGTGGGGAATCTTTGCATTTCGTGTGATGCCATTTGGGCTCACCAATGCACGTGCAACATTTGAGAGGCTCATGTGTCATGTATTCAAAGAGTTCTTGCGAAAGAGCTTAGAAGTGTATGTGGATGATTTATGTGCTCATTCCCAAGAAAGAAGATTTCATATCCCTGAGCTCAGACAAATCTTCAACAAGTGTAGAGAATATCGAGTGTGTCTGAACCGAGAAAAGTGTGTATTCATGGTGCGTCAAGGTAAAATCTTAGGTCATATTGTTTCTAAGAATGGAATCTCAATAGATGAAGATAAGGTACGAGCCATAGCGGAGCTGCCAAGGCCAAGGAATGTTAAGGAGGTACAAGCCTTTATGGGCCATTGTGGATATTACCGTAGGTTTATCCACATGTACGCGATCATAGCTAGACCCCTTTATGCCTTGTTGTCCAATTTTGAGTGGAACGACGAATGCAAGAATTCTTTCAATGAACTGAAGAAACGTTTGTGCACAACACCAATACTGACCACTCTTGATTCGAATAAACCATTCCATGTCCATGTGGATGCATCCAATCATGCCATAGGATGTGTGCTAGCACAACCCACAGGTGAAGGAAACTTAGACTTGCCCATAGCATATGCTAGTAGACAACTAAACCCAGCTGAAAGAAATTATACCACAACTGAGCGAGAAGGGTTAGGCATGGTATATGCTATGAAGAAGTTTAGACACTATTTATTGGCCACCAGGTTCAAGTTTTTCATTGATCATCAAGCTTTGTTATATTTGGTCAATAAACCTTGCAATATGGGACACTTAGTAAGATGGTTCCTCTTACTAATGGAGTATGACTTTGAAGTTGTTGTCAGGAAAGGTAAAACCCACCTTCGGGCAGACCACCTTTCTCGCATCACTTCAGGAGAGTCACCACAAGGGGTGTCTGATGAATTACCCGATGCTTATCTGTTCAATTTAGAAGTTGTTCCTAAATGGGCAAATAAGTTGGTACCAGTCCTAACCTTCAGCCCTGCAAATAAGAATGTGAAAACATCGCAAAAAGAAATTGTAAAATCAGAAAAATATCACATATTGGCAGGAAGCATGTACAAACAAGACACTGAGGGTGTCTTAGCTTGTTGTGTCGAGGATGATGAACATAGTAGCTGGTTGCAGCAAGCTCATGAAGGATTGCTAGGAAATCACTATTCTAAACAACGAACATTGCAGAATCTGAAGCGTTTAGGAGTGTATTGGCCTAGCATGGACAAAGAAATACATGAGTGGATTAAGAATTGTCCAATGTGCAGAGAGAGACCCCCAGTGGAGCATGCGACCCTTTATCAAGTGTCATTAATTCCAGATTGGAGTGCTCCATTGGTAGAGTTTATGAGGTCAGGAAGATTACCCAAAGAGGCTAGTCTAGCAAGAAGACAAAGCATGGAGCAAGAGGCTCAAGGCTATGCCTTAGTAGGAGACAACCTATACCGAAGAGGCAAAGATGGTTACTTAAGACTGTGCGTTCATGAATCAGACTATTTGAAGGTCTTAGAGACTGCACATAGTGGTGTTGCAGGAGGACATTTTGGTCCTGACCGAGTGATCAAGACCATTTTATTCTCAGGACTTTGATGGCCCACTCTCCATATGGATGCACATGCCTATGTGAAGAAATGTGACACATGCCAACGTGCACAATATCCAGTTAGAAAAGATGAGATGCCGTTGAGGCCAATGATGGGAGGACGTGCATTCTTGAAATGGGGTATAGACTTTGTAGGTCCTATTAACCCCCCAGCTAGAAACTGTTGATATATTTAGGTAGTGATGTGTGTGAACACTCTAGGACTGCCGGGGCACTTTTTTCCCTCTTTAGGAGGTTTTTTTCCCCTGGCTTGTATATACGCCTATTGCCCTAATGAGCCACTTATCTTTGTACATTCTCTAGTAATATACATTCAGTCTTGTGTGTTGTGCTCCAAGCTTCTTCTTCTTCCTTGTGCTGTTTGCGTGCTTCCGTAGACGTCTAACTCCAACAATTGGTATCAGAGCAGGTCGTCGCTTCATCTAGGGCACTATCGACACTCCTCCGTTTACAGTCTTAGATTTGCACGAAATTTGGTGAGCATACTCAGGGTGTTTCCGAGATCAAAACAGCTTCGCTATGTGGTGCCGAAATCGCGATCTGAGCTCGTTTTGGCCTCCGAACGCACTATCGCAGTGCTTGTGCTCCTTTTGTGCCAAAGGTATATACCAGTTTCTGTTCGCCAGTTTAAGCGTCTCAAAGTTTGCTACAGGTCTAGCAGAACTCGTCTGGGCAGTTCCGTTCAAATTTTTTAGATACAGTCGATTTTCTGCATCAAGGTATTTTAGTCACCGGCCATGGCTGAAAGTAGTGATGTATTCCGTATGTTGGCTGTTGAGGATAAGTTGCATGGTACTAACTACCCATTATGGGCTTATATGATGCGACATGTATTGGTTGCAAAAGGACTGTGGAACATTGTGTAGGGTGTTGAAAGACGTCTTGTTACACCTGCGACTATAGGTACTACAAATACAGGTGTTGGAGGTCCTCACATACGCTCTTGCAGAACAGCTAGGGATGCTTGGGATACACTTACCACATTGTACCAAGCTAGGAATGAGGCTCGTGTTGCTTATCTCCAAAAACAATTGGAGAGTGAGCACATGAATGAAGGTGATTCTATGGACAGTTTCCTAACGAAGATCAAAGATTTGAAGGAACAATTGATTTCTGCTGATGAGGTTATACCAGATAGCTCACTTGTGCAGACCGTTCTGAATGGTCTTCCTGACTCATATCAGAGTTTTGCTTCTACTCTTCGGTTGATGATGAAAGGCAATCCGAATGCCTTATCATTTGAGGAGTTAGTCTCTTTTCTATTGCAGGAAGATCAGTCTAGGCAGAACAGGTCCGTTATGCGAGTTGCAGATCAAGCTTTCCTGGCTAGTCAGAAGGGCAAAGGAAAATGGAGCTCTTCTACTAGTAAGCAGAAATCTGCAAAAGCTACACATTCAAAGAACCAAGACAAAGATGAGAAAAAATCAGAAAAGTAGAAATTGTTTTGTAAGTACTGTAAAGGCAATGATCATATCATAAAGAACTATCCAAAACTGGCTGCTAAAGAGGCAAAGAAGAAAGAGGCTGGAATGGTTGTTGCAGAGGCCTCTACACCAAAAACAGAGTCTGCAAATCTTGTGCAGGAAGAAGAATGGGCGCTTACTACTGTCTATAGTTTTGACCCATCTTCTCATGATCAGTGCATGTATCAGTAGACTCAGATGTTTGGTACTTTGACAGTGGGGCGACCAAACATATTACCTCGCAACGTAGTTTCTTCTCTTCACTCGAGCCTGCCCCTACAGGGAATACTGTTACATGCACCAACAACTCCTCTTATCCTGTTATGGGAGTTGGTAAGATCATTTTGACTACTGCTGATGGTAGTTCTTTCACTTTGTCAGATGCTTTATTTGTGCCAGGGATCAAAAAGAATCTGTTATCAGTTTCTGCATTAGCCAAGATTGGCTTGGTTATGAAATTTGTTGATGACAGGTGTACAGCTCATGATCTCTCAAATGGCGATGTGATTATTGCTTCTGGCATTTTATGTCGTGGGTTGTATAAGCTCATAGACTATGAAAGATCTGTGAATGATTCGGCATGTGTAGTTCAAGATTCTCAGGCTATGTCAGATGCAAAGCTTTGGCATGCACGCTTTGGTCATCTGAATTTTGCTAGTTTGCTACGCCTGCAGAAATCTGAAATGGTGTCCTCTTTGCCCAAACTTGAGGCACCTGGAAAGCATGTTTGTGAAGGCTGTATTTTGGGCAAAATGCAGCGTTCTTCCTTTCCAAAAGATGGCTAAGTTTAGGTTACGCAGAAATTGCAGCTTGTACATAGTGATGTCTGTGGTCCTATGCAGACATCCTCTTTTGGAAATTACCTTTACTTCGTGACTTTCATTGATGATTTTTCCAGGCATGCATGGGTATATCTACTCAAAGCAAAGTCCGAAGTGTTCATGTGCTTCAAACAATTTTTGGTTTTGGCTAAAAATCTGTCAGCATGTAAAATGGGCACCCTCTGTTCTGATCGAGGGGGGGAATATATGTCTTCAGATTTTAATGCATTTCTGGCTGAATGTGGGATAAAACACGAGTGTACAGTGCCGTATACACCTCAACAGAATAGAGTTGTTGAACGGAAGAACAGGTCTCTCATGGAGATGGCGAGGTGTATGGTCAAGAGTCAAGCTTTACCTCATAGTTTCTGGCTTGAGGCTGTCATGTGTGCAGCATATGTACTGAACAGGTGTCCCACTAAAGCACTGTAGTCTATCACTCCATATGAGGCTTGGCATGACCGCAAGCCATTTGTTGCTCATCTGCGTGTTTTTGGTTGTTTGGCATATGCATTAGTGCCTGAACAACATCGCAGAAAATTAGATGATAAAGCAGTTAAATGTATTTTTGTTGGATACAGTTCTGAAAGTAAAGGCTATCGCCTGTATCATCCATAGACTAAATGCATTCTGGTTAGTCGTGATGTTGTATTTGTGGAAGATGCTATTCAGCCATTGCTTTCATGTACTAAGGAGACATCTGTTAGCTCCAAAGACATGTATGATACTTTGATGCCTCTTTTTACAGGTGGACAGTCTAGTGCTAGTCCTAATGAGGCAACTTCTCAGCCTTCGTAGGTTTCATATGATGATGCAGATCGTTCCATTTCTGATGCAGATTTACATGATGCACTTGCTGATGAGAGAGCTGATATTGAGCAGGCAAAAACTATGCCAAAATGGCTGGTGTAGACTTTGCGTGACAGCAAATTAGTTGCACTTTTGTCATATCGTACTCGTTCAAGCTCTCATAGTGCCTCCTTTGCATCAGATTGCTATGCTATGGCTGCATCTAGTCTCTGTGATGAGAATGAGCCTGTTTCTTTTGATGAAGCACAGAATTTAGAAATCTGGATGGCTGCTATGCAATCTGAATATGATGCTATAATGAAGAATGGTACATGGTCTTTATGTGACTTGCCTCATTGCAAGAAGGCCATTGGCACTAAGTGGGTATACAAGCTGAAGCATAAACCTGATGGTACAGTTGACAGGTATAAGGCTAGGCTTGTTGCAAAGGGTTATGCGCAGGAAAGAGGCATTGATTTTGATGAGACCTTTGCACCTACATGCCGTATGACTACTGTTCAGAGCATTTGTGCACTTGCAGCCCATCATGGTTGGAATGTACATCATTTGGACATTAAAACAGCATTTCTGAATGGTGACTTGCATGAAGAAGTGTATGTTTTTCAGCCCCGTGGCTTTGTGCAGAAAGGGCATGAAAACCAGGTGTGCAGGTTAAAGAAGGTGTTATATGGTTTAAAGCAAGCACCACGTGCTTGGTATGAGAAGATACATGCCTATCTGATTGCACATGGTTTTGAGAACAGTCCAACTGAAAGCACCTTATATGTTAAGCGTGCTAATGATGTGCTTCTGATCATTGTTGTCTATGTAAACGACATGTTGCTCACTGGTCCTATTGAGAAGCATATTGCTGATTTCAAGGCTGATTTGCATGCCTCATTTGAGATGTCTGATTTGGGGCATTTGCATCACTATTTGGGCATTCAATTTATGCAAGTTGATGGTGGAATGGCTTTGTGTCAAACGAAATATATTGGCACATTATTGCAGCATTTTGGCCTTGAAGACTGTAAGCCTATTGCCACTCCTATGGAGACAGGTTTACGATTGAGTCTTCATGATGCTAGAGATGCATTTGATATTGTTCTCTATCAGCAGGCTGTTGGATGCTTGATTTACTTATGCATTACTCGGCCAGATATTCAGTTTGCTCTCTCACAGATGAGCAGGTTTATGCATTGCCCAGGAGTCACGCATTGGAAGGCGGTTAAGCGCATCTTTCTCTACTTGAGTGATACTCGGCTACTTGGGTTGTTTTATCCCAAGGGGGGATCACTACCACCAGATTTGAATGCTTTTTCTGCCTCAGATTGGGTTGGTTGCTATGACACTCGTGTGTCCACCAGTTGTTTTTGCTTCATGCTTGGTAGCTCATGTATATCTTGGTTGAGCAAGAAGCAGCCTACTGTGGCCACTTTCAGTTGTGAGGCTGAGTATAGGGCAGCTTTCACAGCGACTGTTGAGTGTGTGTGGCTCAGACGCCTTATGGCTGATTTGGGTGTTGGCCAGTCTTCTGCCACCACCATCTTCATTGACAGTTAGAGCGCATTGGCAGTTGCGAGGAACCCTGTGTTCCATGCTCACACTAAGCACATTGAGGTGCATTATCACTATTTCAGGGAGAGGTTCTCTGCTGGGGAGATCAGCTTGGCATATGTGCCCACACAGGAGAACATTGCAGACCTTTTCATGAAGGCTCTGCCTAGGGAGAAGTTTGAAGCTTTCCGCAAAGCTTTGGGCTTACTTCCTTTTGTGGAGTGATTTCCACATAGCTTGGCACTTCCTTATACATGAGTGCCAGCTCCTTGTTCACCGCATCACTCCCAGGGGGGGATTTGTTGATATATTTAGGTAGTGGTGTGCGTGAACACTCTAGGACCGCCGGGGCACGTTTTTCCCTCTTTAGGAGGTTTTTTCCCCCCGGCTTGTATATACGCCTATTGCCCTAATGGGCTAATTATCTTTGTACATTCTCTAGTAATATACATTCAGTCTTGTGTGTTGTGCTCCAAGCTTCTTCTTCTTCCTTGTGTTGTTCGCGTGCTTCTGCAGACGTCTAACTCCAACAGAAACTCCCATGCAGAGTATATTATTGTGGCCACAGATTACCTTACCAAGTGGGTAGAAGTGAAAGCCACAACAAAGAATGATGCTCAGACTACGGCTAAGTTCTTATTCGAGAATGTGTTCACGAGATATGGACTACCAATAGAGTTAGTGAGCGATAGAGGCACACACTTCTTGAATGAATTCATTGAAAATCTTCTCCAAGAATTCTTGGTGATACATAAGAAGTCTGCCCCCTATCACCCACAAGCTAACGGACAAGCCGAGAGCACCAATAAGATCCTCTGTAACGTGTTGACAAAACTGGTAAATAATAAACACTCTGATTGGGACAAACAACTTCATCATGCTGTTTCGGCTTATCCAGTTGCCTACAAAACGGTACTCAATGCCACCCCATTTCAGATGTTCTTCGGACAAAATGATGTTCTACCATTGGACTTCCTCATCCCAGCCTTAAAAGTAGCACAAGAGCATGAGTGGAATGGACATGAATTGTCCTCTAGGATCTTTGATCTAGAACGCTTAGGAGAGACAAGGCTACGTGCGGCGGCAGGCATCTATGCTGCAAAGAAAAGACAAAAGGCATACTTTGATGCACACATCAAGGATAAGGGACTGAAAGAGGGAGATCTAGTGTGTATGTTGCCCGTAAGTTGGAAAAACGAGGATATGGACCCATGATCATTAACAGAATTTCCACTAGCGGTGTAGTTCAACTGGCTACTTTAGAAGGTGATATCTTGCCCAACTATATTAGTGGATGTAGAGTCAAGTTATACCAAGAACCTCTTACAGAGGATATGCTTACAAGACTCAACACTGCTAAGAAGCGAAAAGAAGAGGAGTTAAGGGTGAGAGAAGAAGCACAAGCAGAGGCTAGAGAGCACATAAGGCGAAATAAGTTAAGGTGACTAGGCCTAGGTGTCAACTCAAAAGCCCCAAAATATCACATGGATATGTGCCAAAAATCAGGCATAGCGACTTCTCAAGTCATCAACCGACATCCCTTTGTGACCATAGAGATAGGACAAGGAAAGGGTGCAAGGACTTTGAAAGCATTGATTGACTCAGGTGCAGCAAGTAGTGCAGTTAGACTTTCCTACTGCCAAGACTTGCAGTTGAACATCAATCCCATAGAAGCTTATCTCATAGGATCGGGAGGTGTGGAAACCCCTTGTTTGGGCGAGGTGGAACTTCCCATCCACCTTCAAGATGTTCCAATGAAAGTCAAAGTGCTAGTGTGTCAAGATGAGAACCTTACAGAACCACTTGTCTTAGGACAAGATTGGATTTATGACAATGCACTCAACTTGAACCTAAGAAGTCAACTTCTTCAAGTTTGGGTCCAGGGACAATGCTTTACATTAGAACTAGAAAATGGCATGCTCACAAATCCAGATGTCACATCTTGTAGTTCTCTTAGGACTAATCTTAGCAAAAGAGATGTTGTGTGTGTCAAAAGCTCTATGTCGCAGGAGAACTCAATCATGGAAGAACAGGCTCAACGACAAGCGGACTCCTCCTTTGGGGCAAGGACTAATGCCGCCACTACAACTCAACCAACAAAGCAAGCACAACCGAACAGAACAACTGCTATATCAAATAGACAACGAGATTTCCAAAGGAAAGTAGTGCCGAGCATGAAGCAGATCTGGGTACGAAAAGGAGAGAAACCACCGGCCTTAACCCCACAATTCCCCTCTAGGGACTCCCACCAGGCCAGAAGACGAATGCAAAAGCTAGGACAAACTCAACCACAAGATATTGGACAAGTTTGGGTGCTTAAGAAATTAGCGGCAGCTCAACAAGGGCAATCAGAGATGTGGGTACCTAAGAAGCTCTTACATCCACAACAACCTATGTTCTCCCACATGCGAAGAGTCTCAACAAAGAAGCCAAAATTAGAAAAGGGTAAGAACTGCGTACAGAGTCCGAAAAAACATCAAATCACCTCTTCAACCATAGAAGGAAGACATGCAAAAAGGGTATGGGTTTGGAAGCCAAAAGTACAAGTAGCCTACATTGAACCAAAGCGTCAACCACACTAGATACCACAGTTCAGAAAACATCCAAAGATGAAGACGCCTAAAGTGATCTCTACAATGCCAAATGTTGTTCTAAAATGGACCCCAATAAGGAGGATTACATCATTTCGAGATCCAATGGATACCTCCACCAAAGCCGGCATCAACAACTACAAATAACATCAAACGCCTCGACGAGTGACAACCATGTGATTCTTGCACAACCCTATCTTTTGCACCATTCAGGTCATGCACTTCCAAAGTATGCATTGATATAGGGCCCTATTACATGGCCGTGCATAGACACATTTGAGAATCCTAGGCACAAGAGCACATTGACACATGTCAACTAGTTTTATTGATACTAACGTCTATCTTCTTGTTTTGTGACATTGCTCCAAAAAAAAGGGGGGGGAAGAAAGAAAGAAAGAAGAAAAGTGAGAGAGAGCTTGTTCCCAGGTTTGGCTTATGAAACATGAATGACTCATGCTTAGTTGAAGGTGGAACTGTTGATTACTAGGCATTTATTAGTTTGGATAGAAGTATGTCTCGGCTAGCAGATGATATTATTGCTGCCTTATCTGGTGGATGGCAAGCACTTGGCATGAACATGGCATCTACAACTATGATTTTCTCTTACCATGGTAGGAATGAAGGGCTTGAAGGTCCGCAACTTGAGTGATGCTTAACTACTTCATGTACGAGAGCATCCAGGGAGATATCTGCAAGGGGCAGTTCTGGAGGAGAAGACTCCTGCATATGGTGAGCTAAAGAGAATATGTGAAACTAAGCTTGGTGTAGTTACCCAATGTTGTTTGCCAAGGAATATAAAGAAATTCAAT
Source organism: Ceratopteris richardii (assembly GCA_020310875.1). Lineage (NCBI taxonomy): Eukaryota > Viridiplantae > Streptophyta > Polypodiopsida > Polypodiales > Pteridaceae > Ceratopteris > Ceratopteris richardii. Next base: position 68,569,323 of record CM035438.1, on the reverse strand, counting down.
TCTCAGTATTTGGAAAATGCTGCTTTGAAAAGAGGAGACAGGACCAGGCACTCATAAAATTTTCATCAGTAGACCATCAACAAGGACATTCATCGACAATGTTCCATCACAAATGCCGGGGGTACAACACGAAGAGATAAACAACGATCAAACCTTCACCATGGTAAGTATCTTTACTTTGGCAACACCATAAACATGATAGATTAGGCAACCTCTTCTTCAGCATACCCTTGAGCACTTAGCTCAAGACCTCCAATTTTTACACCATAATTCTTCCAATGCATTCTCCAAGTAAGCATGCATAGGGTTGTAACATTACAAGGTCGTGCACAAGGCACATATTTTCCTCAACCCATGCACAAACACACTACCATCATTCATTATGGGTTATGCGTACTTGGCATGACTACTATGAACATCATCTTTGGAAGATCTAGAGGTCATCAATGGAGAATCACGACACAATCATGTTGGAATCCAAGGAAGAATCACATACCAAGGGACTACAACTTGCAAAGGCTCATAGCAAAAAATGAAGAACCGGACAACCCACCTTGCCACAATGGGACGATAGATGGCTCACGTTCCTACTGAACGGACACTACCTCTCAAACGCTACCTGGAACAACCACAAGAAGTGTATGTCAAATTCTCACAAGAATTCCCTACAAAAATAGTGATTTTCATTACTAAAAACCATTGTAAATACCATTTTCTATTTTTGTAACTCCATTTTGTTCAATCCAAGGATTCCTTAAGCTTGAGGAGTATTAGAACTATCATCCTACCAATTTTCATAATTTTTAGACTCCATTTGAGCCCTCAAATAAGCCCTGGAACCTAATTTTTAACTAGGCCGGACACTACGTCTGGACAGGGCCAAAACTAGTCAAAAAACTATGAAATGAGCTAGAGAGCTCATTTTTGAGGTTAGCTTGTTTAGAGAATAGAGCTTTTGTAAGATAACTCTTTTGCAATCTAAGCTTTCCATTGTTCCTCTCTTTGATCTTACTTTGTGCGCGCGTGTGTGTGTATGTGTGTGCATGTTTGTGTGCTTTCACTCACGCACTTGTGCCTTCACTTGCTCGTGGTCTTCATACCGGTCCTCACGTCTCCGCGGGTTGACAAGTAAAGGAGGTGGTGCTTACGCTGTGGAGGTGATCGCAATCCGGGTGGATCGGGTCCGGTCGTGGCACACACAGGGTGTATGAAGCTAATGAATGTTGGAAGGTTTAAAGATGTGAAGGTGAAATTAATGTTGAGTATGGAGAAGAGAGAGATGTTGAAATAATTATGGGAATGGGAATGTAGGTGTGCAAGTTAGATTGATGACATGAATGATAAGAATGAAAGAGAACCATACACACGAATCAAATTTGGAAGGAAGAATGGTCCATTGGAGGAGCTTCTTAAACACTTCCTAATTCTAATCCATATGTATAGCCTTCTTTGGATGATATGTATGCATGATGAGAATAGATGGAATCCTTACACATAAATCAGTTTCGAAAGGAAGAATGGTCCAATATTGGAGCTTCTTATACACTTTCAGAAACTAATAAATATGTATGGATTTGTATGGATTATATGCATGCAAGTGATTTATGATGATGGATTTTACTCACAAGCTCAAAGAAACATCCTCACTGGTTCAACGCAATACTGCGGAGCCTTCTCACACATAGAAGAAATAGAAGACATGTAAAATACTTAAGAGACTGAGAGAGGTGACAAGAGACAAGTGACAAGTGACATGAATTAAAAGAATTTGAATTAAGTTACATGTAAAAGATCGTCGTGGTACGTCATGCTAAGCAGTCTACTGATCAAAGGTGGTTCCGACCCTCAAACCATGACAGTTCAACCGAATGTCACACGTAAGAAGGTGAGTTCCACTCCAGTGACCCTATGTCTGTCTAGGCTCGTAACGTCTAACTAAAGAAGTCTAAGACTCATTAAAATCAGCTCTAACTCACTCACACGCTCCACCGAGGGTGAGTCAAGATAGAGATGCTGGTTTCAAGAGCCTATCCTAAATTGGAGTTCTAACTTAAATTTGAAACTAGGTTCTATACTCATACTAGCTCACCTTGGATCCTCACTCGCTCAACCGAGGGTGATCGTCTCAAGGAAACCGTAAGCTAGCATGAGCCCTATGGATGCCTAACAATGATGCTCTAGGAGTTTGGAGGGGGGTTTATATAGTTTTTTGAATGAATTTGGGCCCTTGGATCTAGAGAAATCAACTCTCAACTCTAGGATCACTACTTTTGATTACAACCATTTGATTAATCAAATCAATGGCTTGGAATTGTTCTTTCTATCAAATCTAGTGTAAAGGAGTGAAATTTAGGCGCCCTCATTCTCCACCATTGGATCTGGGGATGATCTGGACCGTCGGATCAGTGCTGACATCAATTCGGATAAGATAAGCCACTATTTTTGGAGAAATGCTGCATTATTGATCTTTGATTGTAAAAAAGATCTTCTTTTATGGAAAAAATTCGTGGATCCTCCTTCCTTTATGCTTTAGTGCATCTCCACCCTTGAATATGAGCTCATCTTGACCGTACAGCATGGTTCAATCATATTTTGATATGTGGCAGACATTCAAGCCTTCAATTTTCTTATTCTAGAAAACTGCGGTGACCTTGAAAACTGGACTTTGTGCTCTTTGACCCTCCAAAAAGTCTTTGATGAAGATGAAACATTGTAGGACTATGTTTCCAAAGATCTCCTTCAGGAATATGCAGAAAAAACTCCCATTTGAATCTAACTTGTACAAGTTTGACTACATTTGGAAACTTGCAAGGTGGCATTAAGGTGTCTAGGAAGCTCGGATAGCCTTGAAACTTTATACAAATATGTAGCCACATATGGTCTTTATACATGCCAAACCATATGGCTAACATAAATTTCTATACAAGAATTTGTAGGGTCAAACTAGAAAAAATACATTTTTACAAAATGAACATAGCATATCAATGTGCTACCAAATCCATTTTCTGCTGAAATTTGGGCTATAGACTGCCTTTGACAATCTTTACAAGTATATGGATTTTCATCTAATTTGGTGACAATGAAATTTTCGAAAGCCATACCCACAAAAAGTTGATGCCATTAGCAAGATTTCTGAAACATGTAACAACGTGAGTGAGGTACGTAGATTTCTTGGTGCTTGCATCTTTTATGTTATTTGGATCCCTCACTTTGCTCATGTTGCTGATTGTCTTTATGACTTGTTGAGGAAGAAACGAAAATTTATTTGGACTGACAAACACACTCAAGCTATGCGTAAATTGAAGAAATTATTGCTTGAAGCTCCCATCCTTAAGCGTGTAGACTATTCTGCTAACAAACCTATCATATTGACTGTTGATACTAGTCCTATTGGTATAGGTTGGGTCATAAGTCAAGATGATAGTGAAGGGAATAGATATGCAATTAAGTTTGGTGCCAAAATTCTACATGAAACACGACGAAAATATCCACAGATCAAACGAGAACTATGGGGTATGGTAACAGCTTTGAAAACAGACAAAGAATATTTCATTGGTGCAAATGTCAAAGTTGAGACTGATTGTTTGCCTCTCATTGGAATGATAGCCAATTGTTCATCTCCTGATATAGCCATGCTTAGATGGATCTCATATATTAAGTTCATAAATCCTGAGTTAGTTCATATTTCAGGTAAGTCAAACTCAGTTGCTGATATGTTATCAAGAGCTAGATTTGATGATGATCTTGAAAGTGATCTAATAAAGAATGTGAATTTAGTTGACTATGTTCCACATATATATGAGTATGAGAAATTTCATGAGTCTGAGTACGAAGATGAATGGAGAGACATAGGAAAGTATCTCAGTACACTACAACCATTACCTAGCTGGACTACGAATAGATTCCGTAACATTAGGAAACGAGCTTATAACTGTTTCCTATGTAATGGTTATCTTTGGAGACATGCTAAGGGTAAGGTTAAGAATCCACAACGAGTCCTAGGAAAGAGAGGTCTTCAATTGCAAGTAATGAAGGAAATGCATGAGACATTATGGGCAGGTCATAAAGGATTTTTTGGAACATATGAAAAAATTAGAAGTACCTATTATTGGCCTAGGATGTATGTTGACATTAGTAGCTATGTTTCTACATGTTCTACTTGTCAACTTCATTCATCAGTCAAACATAGAGATCCGTTGCATCCTACTTATCCACCTTGTATTCACTACAAGTGGGTAGTAGATCTTGTAACTATGCCTAAAGGTATCGACAAAATGCGTTACATTGTACTTGCAAGAGAAGACTTAACTAATCATGTAGAGGGACGTGCACTAGGATCTAAGACCACTTACAATGTTTGCAAATTCTTGCTTGAAGATGTCATAAGTCGCTTTGGGTACATAGAGAAAGTAGTTGCCGATCGTGGAGAGTTAAATGCGAGAGAAGCTAAAGAGTTCTTTGAGCGTCACGGTATTCGTTTGTCTCTCACTACTGCATATAATCCAGAGGCCAATGGTAAAATAGAGAGAGGGCATCCACCTATTGTGAAAGCCATATCTAAAGCATGTAACGGTGACATCAAACAATGGCCTAGATTCTTACCTTTTGCACTTTGGGTAGATAGAATGACATGCACACGTACTACTGGGTATATGCCTGCTGAACTTATGTACTGTCAAAAACCATTGTTTCCAATTCAATCTCATATTTTTGCATGGTCAAATTTGCCTTGGTCTGAAAACATGTCTACTGATGACTTTTTGAGTTTGCGCATTAAACAGTTAGAACAAGGTAAAGTAAGACTTGATGATGCTGTTGAAAAATTAAGAGAATCTAGAATGAAGAATAAGCATTATTTTGATAAAACTCATCGACTACGTCCTAATCCAATTGAAGTAGGAGATTGGGTGCTCATTTATGATAGTACATTTGACTCTCAATATGATGCACGCAAAAAGCTCACTCAACGGTGGTTTGGGCCATACATTGTATCAAAAGTCAACAGCAATGGTACGTATGCTCTTTGTGAATTAAATGGTGTTGCACTAAAAACTTTGATTGCAGGTAAAAGGATAAAGCTATTCAAGAAACGTGATAATGACGAGTACATTTTGGATGAGGACATTGAAGAAGATGACAACAATGAGGCCGATTCATAAACAGGAGTATCCATGCTATAAAAAAATAAAAATATAAATAAAAAAAGGAAAAAAAAATAAAAAAAACATATAAAAATATCATTAATTTTTCAAGTTCATGTTGCTTTGTTTTTTTTCAAGTTCATTCTATTTTTTTTTTTTTTTTTTCTTCCATGCTTGTTTCATGCATGTTTTTTTTCAATCTTTGCATTGCATTGCATATCCACATCACTTGAGTCAAAAAGGGCAAATGATGATTTCTCTACTTGTGTAAAATTGTATCTTAAGTAGTAACTTATCTACTAAGGAATTGATTATAATCTAGGATTATGGAAAGATAGGGCATGTAGATTTGGAGGTTTATTTTGGTGACATGACTTTCATATATAAACATGCATATGTATCCTATATCAAAAGCATAATTGTTGAAATCCTAGCTCCTGCTATTGCATGTTTCTACATCCTTAGTCCATCTCACAGCACTTGTATCGGAGTTTAAACGACTGTTCTCCGTCATCAAAAATGGTTGTACCTTGTATCGGGGTTTAACTTTTCCTCGTCAAAAAAAAAAAAAAAAAGCTACATGTTACCAAGAAGTTTACACTTTCTTCCACCCCAAAAAAGTGATCGTAACCATAAAGTTGCCAAATCATCATCATCATCGGAAAAAAAAAAAGAGCAAGCCAAAGGACGATAAAGAGGCATAGTAGAATAAATCACGGGCTATATAAGCAGATTTATGCATTAGTGGAGTTTAGTTAGATTTCCTTGCATGTTATTAGAGAAAGAGCATATTCATATTTATGTAGGAAAGGAGTTGATCTAAAATAAGCTAAAGATGAAAGATGTCTCTTGAAAATCCTAAATCTTTGTTTATAATCATATTTAAGGTAGATTGCTTTATGAAAAAGGTACAAAATTTTCTTCAAGATGAGAGGAACTGATGCTTAAAACGACTCAAGACAACCACTTCCACTTCATATTGATGCTTGTTTTTTTTCTTTCTTGTTGCCAATGTTGCTTGTTCATTTGCATATATGTTGCCTATTTGTTCATGCATATTCATGTTTCCTGTTTCAATTATTTCTTTCATGCAAATTTTGCTTCATGTCACGTTACCTACTTATTCACGCATATAATCAATTTTCCTTCCATGTTTCTTATGTTGCCTATAAAAGAATTTGATGCCTGGAACATTTTGTTTTTCACAGATGCTAGAGTGGCGCTTCCAGAGGAATCGCAGGTTTAGTGGGGGCGAATGTCGTCGAGATTTTCTCTCCTCTCTCACTTGTGAAGGCCTACAAAAAAAACATATTTGGTGAAGGTAGCCAGAATTCCCCGAGAAGTCCAGGATGCATCAAGGATGTCAAAGGAAGGTCACATACAAAGTTTCAAAGAAATCAAGAAAGTCCATGGTAGCGGTCAAAGTTGGTCAAAGCTGGTCAAAGTTGGGAAATTAGGGCAAAAATTTCCCAACTTTGACCGCTACCATGGACTTTCTTGATTTCTTTGAAACTTTGTATGTGACCTTCCTTTGACATCCTTGATGCATCCTGGACTTCTCAGGGAATTCTGGCTACCTTCACCAAATATGTTTTTTTTGTAGGCCTTCACAAGTGAGAGAGGAGAGAAAATCTCGACGACAACGCTTGAGCTACATAATCCAAATCGTGGAAATACGTCCTTCATCAAACATTTTGCTACCGAAATAGTTGTAGCAGACCATAAAGCCCAAGCTTCTGCCCATCTGGTAGCATAATTTGTACATGTCAGAATGTAATGATTATTATTGAGGATTGCTGGAGGTGTAATTGGGCCAATAAAATCAAGTCCCCATTTTTGAAAAGGTTCTAAAGGTAACATAGGTTGTAGAGGGAAGAAATTGCGTTGTAAAGGTTGTCGAGATCTCTGACAAGTGTCACACTGTTGCACAAACTGAGATACATCTCGGTACATAGTAGGCCACGAGAGTCCACTTTGTAGAATTTTCCGGTGTGTTAAATCTACAGCAAAATGTCCATCGGAAGGTATTGAATGTGCCAGAACGATAACTGAGTTTACTTCATGTGGTGGAATACAACGAAGTAAAACTCCAGTGTGATCCATATAATACAACTGTCCAGCAATCAACCAAAATTCACGACTGTAAACTGCAATTTTCCTACGCATTGTAGGAGAAGTCTGAGGAGGAAAACATCCATCAGTAATAAAGGTTAATAATTGATCATAATAAGTAGGTGTCACAGGAGGTTCTGCAGATTCATCATTAGTGTCAGTAACATAAATTGTTGGTGAGGTGTCATCAACACCGACCGGAGCTTCATCGAAATCTAACCGAGAGAGAAAACCTGCTAATGCATGCGCAGTGCCAGGTCGATGAATCACATCATAATCGAATTCCTGTAACAATAACACCCAACGTGCTAAACGACCACCTAAATGCTGTTGCCGAACCAGATACACTAATGCAGCATGGTCTACATGAAAGATAAATTTTCGGCCTAACAAATAATGCCGGAATTTCTTTACAGAATACACCAAACCAAGACATTCTCTTTTAGTTACGGAGTAATTCTTTTCAGCAGGAGCAAGCCTTCGACTTGCATAATAAACAGGCCACAACCACTTATCAGTTTGTTGCATTAAAACACTTCCAATTGCTATATCTGATGCATCTACAAAAACATGAGATGGGTGTTCCCAATCAGGAGGTTGTAGAATTGGAACCTGCGTTAACAATCCCTTTAGACAATCAAAGGCTGTTTGACATTCCTGAGTCCAAGCAAACTATCGAGGAGTACTAGTTATTAGCCGATTTAGGGGTATTGCCAAATGAGCAAGCCATTGTAAGTGTCGACCATGCCACCGGACTTGACCCATGAATCGCATCACTTCTTTCGGCATAGTAGGCATAGGTGCTTCTAACACAGCTGCAACCTTGTCTGGGTCAACTTGTATGCCTTGTGCAGATACGATATGACCAAGAAGCTTACCACAAGAAACCGCAAAGACAGATTTATTCGAGTCCAGGCATAGTCGATATTCTCTACATTTCTCAAAGCAACACCGTGAATGATACAGGTGTGCTATCATCTTACCAAATAAAGAGAATTCATCTAGATATACTTGCATAAAAGAAGTGAGATAGGGTGAGAAGATTTCGTGCATACACCGTTGAAAGGTGCTAGGAGCATTTCTTAACCCAAACCACATAACGGTACAAGCAAAAACATCCCAATTGGTAATGAAAGTTGTTTTCGGTATGTCTTGTTCAGCCATTCTGACTTGGTTATAACCATTGTAACCATCCAAAAAGGAGTGTGTCTCATGTCTTGCTACTCTGTCAAGCATTGTGTCAAGAAATGGAAGGGGAAACGGATCAGGCACCGTGGCCGCATTCAGTTTTCGGTAATCCATACATATTCGGAGTTGCTGATTTTTCTTAGGAACAATAACAATCGGTGATATCCATTCAGCATGTTCTATTGGTACGATGTATCCGACCTTGAGTAACCTATCAAGCTCTGCCTTGACCTGTGCTACATAGTTAGGATTCATCCGGTAGCTGGGTTGTTTAATTGGTTTTGCTTCTGGTTTAAGCATGACCCTATGTTGATAGATGCGAGGGTCCAGACATTTCATCACGATAATCCCATGCAAAAACATCAGAATAGTCACGAAGGAGCTTGATCGATTCTGCTTGAAATGCCTCAGACAGTCCTTCCTTTATCTTGACAGGTCGCGGATTAGCTTCATCTCCCAAATTATAGGTGATTAATTGATCTTCTAGAACATAGAATTGTTGGGGTTTCTTTGGATCATCAGCTGACTTTAAAAGGTGTTGTAAAGCGGCTTCATCCATAGCAACAATATCTTCTGTCTTTACTTCTTCGGTCACAGGCATCACCGTACAGGCTACCGGACTCCAGTTATCTACAACAGATTGTAGATCAACAGTCCCTAGGGAGATCAAATCAATGTTATTCTTCAAAAATTCTTCTTCTTCATCATCGGATAAATCATCTAACATGTGGATTGGTTCTGCTACATAGGGTGTAGCATGTAGTTCACAAGACTGAATAGCATCTAACTTGACAACATATTTACGGTGGTTTTCCTTAAAAGTAAGTTCCTGTGCAGACCAATCTTGTATGATTTTAGCCTGTTTTAGCCAGGGTCAGCCGAAAAGAGGATTATAGTCAAGACTAGACTCGGTAGTTCTAAAACTACGAAATTGGGACATTATGTACGAGTCCCACTGGATGGACTCTGGATTGATCAGCCATTCTGACAAAAAATTGAACACGCTCGATTTGGGTCCATCCCAACTTTTTACATAGTGCGGCAGTAGCAATGTTTACACTAGACCCACCATCAATTAGTACTTGAGTAATCTTGTGATTTTTGTACCATACCGTAATTAAGGGGACCGAATGATCAACCGTAGAGTCAGTTTCCGGTTGTAATGTCGTTGTTGCTGGAATGCAGGCGGACTCAGGACTAAGCTGTTGCTGGAACTACTGACGAACTCCTGGTACTCGTGCCAGTAAGTGTCCAAGAGGGAGAGTAATGGAAGCCTTAGATGAAATTTCCCATGCTTGATCTGCATGAATTGTAGATTTCACTGATACTGAAGATGAGGCGCATGTTACTAGAGTAGAATCGTGTTCTTGCGATCCCTCCTTTTTCAATGGAACTTGGGTCACCATAATTGGATCTGGAAACACTATAGGCTCAGTGGTGGTCCATTGGTTAGCTTTGTCATACATTCTCTGTTGTTCACGGATGCCAGGTTCAAATATCTCAGTTTCTGGTTGCAGTTGCTTACCGGATCTTGTCTGGATCACTGTAGCTTGTGTTTCTACTGGTGAGATATGGACCATGTTGGTCATCGGGTTTTGACGCTCTTTCTTCCTCTGATCATATTCAGCTACATCTTTACAGAATCTTCGGATGTGACCTAATTCACCGCAAAAATGACATCGAGGAGGTGGCAAGGCATTACCTTCTTGTGATGTTCCCGCCTACCAACGATTTGTATTGTAATTTGTATTCCGCTGTCCTTGATAATTTCTGTATCCTTGCTGCTGGTTGTTTCTCATCTGAGGTGGTACATAGTGGGTGGCCGACTGTCCTGGTTCTTGTATAATGGCATTTACAGTTGCTTGTCCCTGCACTTTGGCGTTAAACGCACAATTTTTGGTGGAGTGTCCGATGATATTGTAGATAGTGCAGAACAACTGATTAAGGGCACAGGTGGCACTGGTATGCCCTGTATTCTTGCACTTGGTGCAGTATATCTGTCTAGCCGGATCTTCTGCAACATTTTTACTGGCTTTCAACCATTCCAGGTCTTCAGCAAAACCTCCAACCTTATGCTCGAGTTGCAAGGCCATTGCGATAACCGCATCTAGTGTCATAGCTCCTACACAACAAATGATCATAATCTGTATGAGCTGCAGAGTCAAACCATTAATAAACCATTGAGTGATGACATCATCCGGTAGGTTGGCATGGGCCGGCGGTAATTGTCTCAAATGCATTCGAAATAGGGTGGCATATTCCTGCACAGTCTGGTGCAGTTTTTGTTTATTGTTCTGTAAATAATCAAAAATTTTGATCGGGTTCTTCTTTAATCGGAATCTTTGCAGAAATGCATCCCGTACTGCCTCATAGGTAACAAAGTGATTAAAATCATACTCTGTAAGCCATCTTGTTGCTTCATTAACTAATGTGGATTGGAATACGATGGCCTTGTATGCCAGATCTGGTGGATGGCTTAGTACTGCATAACTAATCTCAAAAGTACGTACATGCACATCAGGATCATCACCTGGAAATCCACCGAATTTGGTGTATGTTACTTGTGTTGGAGCCGGTCGGGGTGGAAGTGGATGTTGTTGCTGCTGTTGTTGTTGTTGCCCACTCATGGTGTTAGTATTGATATTGTTGCTATCTCCTGAGTTTTGAGGTGACGTTTCCGATCCTTCAGAATTTGTATGGTCACACCACTCTCCTTTCGGTTCGAAAATAGCATCCAACTTCTTTCTGATTTCCAATTCGAAGAGCCTATCCTCTTCTTGGGTATCAGACGAAGGTACTTTTACCTCGAACAATGGTGTTCGGAATGAGGATTCACCAGGAAATATCACGCTGTCACTGGAAAATCGTAAGTTGCCTTCAAATGGGACCGAAATATCACCGGAATCGACCTTCCTCAAAACAGGGTATTCTTTCACTTTCAATGATCTCTCTGTGCAAGACACGTCTATCCTCAAACGAATTTGAATCCTGACCAGACAAGATTAACTTCACACTGCGTTCTTGTAGACTCTGAAGTTACTGTATCTTCTGCAGACTGTGCCGAAATGACACCGGAATCTACCGGAATTGTAGTATGTTCTACCGGAATTCTACCCAAATTGCTATTAACGTGTTTCGCTTCTTCGACGACCGGTCCTAACCGATCTGTACTTCTACCTCTTGGGGGTGTCCTTCGCAAATTTGGTACCACCCAAGGCTGTTTGTACTTCGGATATGACTCACCGGAACGAGTAACCAGCATATATCACCTACACAACTTTTGTACTACTTCTACCTTGCTGTCGATTCAAAATCTATGGATTCCTCCCCACAAGCAATTTACAACAGTCTGAAACCACATTCCCACAGTTAAATGGCAACACTCTTGATGCCACTTTCCCACAGACGGCGCCAATGTTAAACGCGGGTTTACCATCAGAATCGCCTTTAAACTCTATTCGAGTTCTTGGGAGTGGAAGGGGTATGTTAAACAGAGGCCCTATACTTGATTTTCCTAATCAATTCACTTACATGATAGTTGTTCAAACAAGTATGCTAATCCAACTTATTAACAGAAAACTATGGCTCTTTCTTGATAGACTTATTATTCTGCTTAGTTCACTCACAGAGTACCGACTCATACACAGATTAAGACTCTCTCAGTAACCGACACACAAGGTAAACACTACCGTAACACCGACTTATAGTAAACAACTTACAGAACAGCGATTCAATACTTCACTTAAGATATTACCATAACTCAATCTTTACTGTAACAATACAAATAATCAAACAGAGATAGAAGGACACAGCAGTACACAGAATTCTCAAACACACACTACGGAAACTTCACAGAACGACTCGCCTAGACAGACAGTCTGGCGATCCTTCTGGTTGTCACCAAAAGTGTCTTTTCATTGCTTTATAAAAAGGTTACAACTCTGCGCAACGACCTTTCGGTTCGTGCGGAATATGAAAAAGAGATAGGTGTTTACAATTGCCAATCTGGTGGCTTACAGTTTGTTCCTTGTTATCATAAGCTTCTCCTTCTCTGGCCTCCCTTTTGGGCATTTGAATAGCTATCTTCCTCAATTCTACTTTGTATCTTTTGAAGTGCTCAGGGACTTCAAAAAGGTCTGGGGGTTGTTCTACCTTATCTATTGTTTCCTCGTTCTTCGGTCTTGGTTGAGCTAATTCTATTGCTAATACCCTGGGTGTTTCTTCTTTGTTCTGTGCTTGGATTACTTCTAAATATTGTTCCTCCAAATCGAATTATGGCTCCATCTCTATGCTTTCGTACTCCTCCCTCCTCTCCTTTTCTAGTAATTCTCTTGCCTCTACTTCCTGAAGGACTACCATGTAAAAACTTACATCATAACCTTCTTCATCCACACATCCATTCATGGTTAATACTTCCTCATTTACACACATATATAAGGTGGCTAAAATCTCCATCCATCCGTTTGGTTCGAATGCTTCATTTGGGAAAATTTGAGGTATATACATAGGATCATCTATAGGTCGATAATTTCGGTGTTTGATTGGCCATAATTGAGTTTTATTCTCCTCTCCTTTTGCTTCCTTGCACATCCATCATTGAGCATCTTCATGCATCCATGATTGGTCACTTGAACATGCATTGTGAATTGGTAGATCATCCTCTTCCTTATGTATGGGATTCCATTGTAGTGGGGGCACATCCCTATATGAAAACGTACGTAAATTTATCTTGGTAGTGGTCCCCTGATGTTGTAGGTATAACGTGTCTCTTCCCTAGTCTTGTACTACCCTGAGTTGTCTCATAAAAGATTTTCCTAATATCATTTCATAATTATTGGTCTTTCCAAGTGTGTTTGAATTCTACTCCGCAGGTAGTCAACTTCATCCTCTCCAATATTCCTAGGGGTCTCTCCACGTGGCCGTCTCCTAGTTGAAGCTTCATATGTGTTGGTTGTAGGGTTGGTTTTCCCCATTTTTCCCAAATCTCTTTGGTGGCTATGCCTACACCCACTTCGGTGTCTAAGATAGCTTTAGTCATATATCCATTAAATATGATAAGTAAGCATGTATTTCATTCATCTCCTTCACTAAATTCTCCAACTTTATCAACAAGGATTTGTATGGTAGATGGAACTTCATTTTCTTTATTTTCTTTTGCATGCTCTCCAGTTTCTATTTTTAATTGTCTAGCTAACTAGTTCTATAATTGTGGTTTGGCTCATAGTAATTCTTCTACGGTCAAGAGGCATTGTAACATGGTCTTCTTGAGCTCTGCTAGGTTGTGTGATGTCTTATCTGAAGACCCATCTTGTTTGCCTCAAATTGTGGGAGCATGAAAGAATATAGACCCTTTCTCATACTCTCCCATATAATTAGGTAGTGTGGAAAAAATGTGCACTTCTTCTCTATTTCGGTCTAACATGGAAGCTTCGTCATACATTTCTTCTAAATTTGGGGGTCGATTGGGTTTCCCCAATGTCTAACTCATCAAAGGGTGGTCTTGAACTCTCATTCTTTTTCCATCATTCTTCCTGGATCTTGGCCCATAAGTCTTGTGGCCAATTGGCCTATAGGTCTGGAATTATCAAAGTCTGTTTGATATGAGTACTCTATTGTTCTTCTTCGCTATATTTCCATTTAGGTATTCTTGTTAGTTTTTTATATTTCTCCTTGAGACATTCATTGAATTGACTCTCTGATATTCTTGTCTCTAGAAGGACAAGAATAGTCTTTTCTAAAGTGGTTTGAGTTATTTCTATGAGCTTTCTACATATTGCCAATCTCTCCTTTTCTAACTCTCCTTGTGGGTAGAGTTTCTTATGTTGTTCTATATTTGGTCTAGCCGTGATTCTGGATTGGTTGGCTTTCAACCACATTTCTAGGTCTTTTGATATCGGATCTGCTAGAAATGATCCTGGTTTGCCTGACTTCTGGGTTTGGAAGTTAGCTGGTGTGTTATCTTGCACTTCTTGTTCCCGAGCTTTCCTACTTTCTTTTACATCCTTCTTATTTTTCTTCTTCATCCATTTATTCTTGAGTTTTTCCCTTCTAGTCTTCCAACTTTGTGTTTTCTTTGTTTGGTTTCTCTCTTGTGGGACTTTTGAATCTTCTACTATCTATATCTTTGGCTCTGGACTCTTATCCATTTCTTGTTCAGAATCTAATTCTTTTATCACATGTCCTTTAGCTTGGGCTCGAGTAATGGCTTTTAGGGGTACTATGTATTCTTTATCACTTCTTGATTATTCAATCACTTCTACCACATTGATCTAAGTATTATTATGAGTCTTATTGGGATTTTTTAGGCAATCTCTAAATAGATGTTCCTTTCCATACTCATTGCAATACCCTTCCCATGTTCTAGGTGGTGGTGGGTTGTATGGCAGAGTGCATTCCCTTATGAAATGATCTCCTCCACATCTATAGCATGGTCCTCTTGGCACAGGTGGTCTAATGGGTGGTCTCATCTGTGCACGTGCTTTAGGTGCAGTGTACATCAGGTTCACATATTTTGTTCCATAGGATTTGCCATATCCTTCAGAACCATAATATTGTTGGTCATAGGTTTGTTCATACTCCACTAAACTAGTGTCATAGGGGTAGTATTCTCGTTGGATTTGCTCATATCCCTAATTCATTGTTTTTGCACTAGCTAAAGGTGAAGTTGGTACTATGGCTCTTTCCATGTTTTCTTCTGGTTGAGTGTATTTGACTGGCACTACATTCTATGGATGGGGTGATTGTTCTCCTAACACTCGCTGTGGTTGTCTATATCCCTTGTTCATAAGGTTTGTTAGCTCCTTGTGGGATCGGATAAGGGTTGTATCTCGGTATCTCTCTTCCTTGCTCTCTGGGGGTATCCGTAAGATCTATATTGGGGTTGATTCACTGGCCTTTGTTTCTTGTTAAATGGGCAATTTTCGGTAGTATGGTGTTGGAGTTAGATGTCTGCAGAAGCACGCAAACAACTCAAGGAAGAAGAAGAAGCTTGGAGCACAACACACAATACTGAATGTATTACTAGAGAATGTACAAAGATAAGTAGTCCATTAGGGCAATAGGCATATATATAAGCCGGGGGAGAAAAACCTCCTAAAGAGGGAAAAAAGTACCCCCCACGGTCCTAGAGTTTTCACACACATGACTACCTAAATATATCAACAAATCCCCCCTAGGAGTGATGTGGTGAACAAGGAACTGACACTCATGTATAAGGAAGTGCAAAGCCATGTGGAAATCACTCCACAAAAGGAAGTAAGCCCAAAGCTTTGCAGAAAGCTTCAAACTTCTCCCTAGGTAGACCCTTAATGAAAAGTTCTGCAATATTCTCCTACGTGGGCACATATGCCAAGCTGATCTCCCCAGCAGAGAACCTCTCCATGACATAATGATAATGCACCTTAATGTGCTTAGTGCAAGCATGGAACACAGGGTTCCTCGCAACTACCAATGCACTTTGACTATCAGTGAAGATGATGGTGGCAGAAGACTGACCAACATCCAAATCAGCCATAAGGTGCCTGAGCCACACACACTCAACAATCACTGTGAAAGCTGCCCTATACTCAGCCTCACAATTGGAAGTGGCCACAGTAGAGTGCTTCTTGCTCAACCAAGATATACATGAGCTACCAAGCATGAAGCAAA
Source organism: Ceratopteris richardii (assembly GCA_020310875.1). Classification (NCBI taxonomy): domain Eukaryota; kingdom Viridiplantae; phylum Streptophyta; class Polypodiopsida; order Polypodiales; family Pteridaceae; genus Ceratopteris; species Ceratopteris richardii. Next base: position 68,553,235 of record CM035438.1, on the reverse strand, counting down.
ACCCACTAGTGGACACACAAGTGTCATAGCAACCAACCCAATCAGAGTCAAAAAAAGCATGCAAATCTGGCGATAGTGATCCCCCCTTGGGATAAAACAACCCAAGTAGCCGAGTGCCACTCAAGTAGCGAAAGATGTGCTTAACTGCCTGCCAATGCTTGACTCCTGGCCAATGCATAAACCTACTCATCTGTGAGACAGCAAACTGAATATCTGGCGGAGTAATGCATAAGTAAATCAGGCACCCAACAACCTGTTGATACAGAATAGCATCAAATGCATCTCCAGCATCATGAAGACTCAATCGTAAACCCATCTCCATAGGAGTGGCAATAGGTTTACAGTCTTCAAGACCAAAACGCTGCAATAATGTGTCAATATATTTTGTTTGACACAAAGCCATTCCACCATCAATGTGCATAAACCGAATGCCCCAATAATGATGCAAATGCCCCAAATTAGACATCTCAAATGAGGCATGCAAATTAGCCTTAAAATCAGCAATATGCCTCTCATGAGGACCAGTGAGTAGCATGTCATCAACATAAACCACCATGATCAGAAGTACATCATTAGCATGCTTAACATATAAGGTGCTTTCAATTGGACTGTTCTCAAAACCATGTGCAATCAGATAGGCATGTATCTTTTCATACCAAGCACGTGGTGCTTTCTGCACAAAGCCACGGGGCTGAAAAACATACACTTCTTCATGCAAGTCACTATTCAAAAATGTTGTTTTAATGTCCAAGTGATGTACATTCTAACCATGATGAACTGCAAGTGCAAAGACGTTATGAATAGTAGTCATTCGGCAAGTAGGTGCAAAGGTTTGATCAAAATCAATGCCTCTTTCCTACGCCTAACCCTTTGCAACAATCCTAGCCTTATTTATGTCAATTGTACCATCAGGTTTATGCTTTAGCTTGTATACCCACTTAGTGCCATTGGCCTTCTTGCCAAGAGGCAAGTCACATAAAGACCAAGTACCATTCTTCATTAATGCATCATATTCAGATTCCATAGCAGCCATCCAGTTTTCTGAATTTTGTGCTTCATCAAACGAAACAGGTTGAGTCTCATCACAGAGACTAGATGCAACCATAGCATAGCAATCTGATGCAAAAGAGGCAATATGAGAGCCTGATTGAGTACAATATGACAGAGGTGCATCTAATTTGTTGTCACACAAGGTCTGCACCAGCAATTTTGGCATAGTTCTTGCCTGCTCAATATCAGCTCTCTCATCAATAAGTGCATCATGTAAATCTGCATCAGAAATGGAATGATCTACATCATCGCATGAAATCTGCAAAGGCTGAGAAGTTGCCTCATTAGGACCAGCACTAGACTGTCCACTTGTAAAAAGAGGCAGCAAAGTATCATACATGTCTTTAGAGCTAACACATGTCTCCTTAGTACATAAAAGCAATGGCTGAATAGCATCTTCCACAAAAACAACATCATGACTAACTAGAATGTGTTTAGTTTGTGGATGATACAGACGATAGCCTTTACTTTTAGAACTATACCCAACAAAAATACATTTTACTACTTTATCATCCAATTTTCTACGATGTTGTTTAGGCACTAATGCATATGCCAAACAACCAAAAACATGCAGATGAGCAATACATGGTTTGCAGTCATGCCAAGCCTCATATGGAGTGATAAATTGCAGTGCTTTAGTGGAACACCTATTAAGTACATATGTTGCACACATGACAACCTCAAGCCAGAAACTATGTGGTAAAGCCTGACTCTTGACCATACACCTCGCCATCTTCATGAGTGACATATTCTTTCGTTTAGCAACTCCATTCTATTGAGGTGTGTACGACATTGTACACTGGTGTTTTATCCCACATTCAGCTAGAAATGCATTAAAATCAGAAGACATATATCCCCCCCCCCCCCGATCAGAATGGAGGGAGCCCATTTTACATGCTAATAGATTTTCAGCCAAAACCAAAAACTGTTTGAAGCACATGAACGCTTTGGACTTTGTCTTCAATGGATATACCCATGCATGCCTGGAAAAATCATCGATGAAAGTCATGAAGTAAAGATAATTCCCAAAATAAGGTGCCTACATAGGACCATAGACATCACTATGTACAAGCTGCAATATTTGAGTCAAACTGAACCATCTTTTGGAAAGGACAAATGCTGCATTTTACCCAAAGTACAGCCTTCACAAACATGTTTTACAGGTGCCTCAAGTTTGGGCAAAGAGGACACCATTTTATATTTCTGTAGGCATAGCAAACTAGCAAAATTCAGATGACCAAAGCGTGCATGCCAAAGCTTTGCATTTGACATAGCCTAAGAATCATGTACTGCTCATGTCGATTCATTTAAAGATCTTTCATAGTCTATGAGCTTATACAACCCACGACATAAAATGCCAGAAGCAATAATTATGTCGCCATTTGATAGATCATGAACTGTACACGTGTCATCAACAAATTTCACAACCAAGCCAATCTTGGCTAATGCAAAAACAGATAATAGATTTTTCTTGATCCCTGGCACAAACAAAGCATCTGACAAAGTGAAAGAACTACCATCAATAGTATTCAAAATGATCTTACCAACTCCCATGACAGGATAAGAGGAGTGGTTGGCACATGTAATAGTATTCCCTGTAGGGGCAGGCTCGAGTGAAGAGAAGAAACTGCGTTGCGAGGTAATATTTTTGGTCGCCCCACTCTCAAAGTACCAAACATCTGAGTCTAGTGCAGACATGCATTGCTCATGAGAAGATGGGTCAAAACTGCAAACAGTAGTAAACGCCCATTCTTCTTCTTGCACAAGATTAGCAGACTCTGTTTTTTGTGTAGAGGCCTCTACAACAACCATTCTAGCCTCTTTCTTCTTTGCCTCTGTAGCAGCTAGTTGTGGACAATTCTTTATGATTTGATCATTTCCTTTACATTACTTGCAAAACAATTTATGCTTTTCTGATTTCTTTTCATCTTTGTCTTCCCTCTTTGATTGTGGAAAATTAGCAGATTTCTGCTTACTAGTTGAAGAGCTCCATTTTCCTTTGCCCTTTTGACTAGCCATGAAAACTTGATCTGCAACACGCATATTGGACCTATTCTACCTGGACCGGTCTTCCTGCAATAGAACAGAGACTAACTCCTCAAGTGACAAAGCATTTGGATTGCCTTTCATCATCAACCAAAGAGTAGAAGCAAAACTTTGATAAGAATTAGGAAGACCATTCAGAACAGTCTGCACAAGTGAGCTATCTAGTATAACCTCATCAGCAGAAATCAATTGTTCCTTCAAGTCTTTGATCTTTGTTAGAAAACTATCCATAGAATCACCTTCATTCATGTTTTCACTCCCCAACTATTTTCGAGGTAAGCAACACGAGCCTCATTCCTAGCTTGGTACAATATGGTAAGTGTATCCCAAGCATCCTTAGCTATTCTACAAGAGTGAATGTGAAGAATAATGGCACGTTTGACAGACAAAGCTATCAATGCATGTGCTTGGGCATCTGTAGCTCAGTGATGAGTAGCACCTCCTTTAATGTCAATCTGGGAAGACGTGAGGATGGTATGATGACCTCGAGCAAGTGAAGGCACAAGTGTGTGAGTGAGAAGCACACTAGCATGCACACACATACACACACACTGTTGCAGAGCAAAGAGAGCACAAGGCAGAGAAAAAGAAGGGCCACAAAATTTTTTCGATTTGGACACCCAATCTTTGTATTATAGCCATTCTTGTAACATATTTCCGTTGTAAAGGCACTAGAGGAGTCCTCTAGATGCATCCCCACAGAAGATTATAAGTTTATCCATGTAAATTAATAGGAGATTAGCTTTTTAGTGAATAAAGTGCCGGTCTCTTGTGTGAAAGGACCATTTTTAGGGCATAAGTATATAAGTCAATTTGTGACTCTTTGTAAAGACTTTTTGCCATTGTGAGAATCAAGAGCACAAAAATTCGAATTTGGGTCTTCTCCTCTCTGTATCTTCTTTGTGAGCTTGTATGCATGTGTGTTGCTTGAAAAGAGTGTTAGGAAGTGTTGTCTATCCATGAAAGTTTTTGTTTGTTGTGGTTGTGTGTGTGAAGTGTAGAAAGTGCTAAAGTGTAGGAAGGCCATTCCCATGACTCAGTATTTTGCTCCTAAATTGAAGTAGAAGCATCAGAATTGAGTGAAAATATTGCCATTGGATGCGTCTTCTTGAGAGCTTTTGCTATATTTGGAGTTCGAAGCTAAGAGAAAAGCTCAATTTACTGTTGGCTACTGCACCAAGTATCGCGACACCATAACTGACAGTTGAATCTTGTTTGGATTAGTCTTTGCTTTGTTTGCACTCTTTGAGTAGTTCATTTGCATTGACCATCATTTGAATGCATGTCTTCATACACTCGGCTAGGTTTTGATACTCATCGGATTGATATTTAAAGCGTGAATCCCCACTATATGCACTTGAGGGGGATTGAGGTATAGTCTCTTTCTCCACAAGTCCCTAAGTTGGTTCTTAGGTACACACGTTTTTTGGCACCATTGCCAGGGAGTGTCGAATCAAACCGAGGCATTCGTGTGATGGTAAGTAGCTTTTTGCATTGAAGCAAGAGGTGGAGTAATGATTTTCTCTTCTTTGGTAAGTCACTTTCAGCCGCACTTACTACTTCTCATTCTTGGAGTGTGTGTAGTGAGTTGTTAATCTAGGGAAGTGAGTGGAATGAGTAGAGTAGGAGAAGTGAGGGAGTAGGTCAAGTCATTAGAGTAGTTTTCAGTCCTTGTTAAGTTGAGTTTTTTTTATTGTGAGTAGGAAAATTCCAAGTATAAAAGCCCAAAAAAATGCCATTTGTAAATCACTTGTCTTTTGAGCAAGTATCGTGAGGAGTCTTCAGCCGAGTATCGCATTCTGATAAGCCAAGTGATTGGGAGTTTCACGGAGCTAGAGAGGGTGATAGGAGATTTGGGAAAGAGCTTTTAAGGTGAGCCTTTCAATCTGCTAATCATTTTCATCACTCAAAAATTAGATATCAGTGTAAAACAATCTGCGACAGGTATCGTGAGGGACTTACAGGGGGTAGAAAGTGTGTTTTGGGTGATAGAGAGAGTGAGGAGAGGTTAGAAGAACCTGGAAAACATCTGTATTCATTCAAAACCCAAAAAATCTAGCAAAAATTTTGAAATAGGGGTCAAGTATCGTGTTCTCCTGCGGTCGAGTATCGCGATACCTGACAAGTATCGTGATCTCCTGTGGTTGAGTATCGCGATATTTCCCTGAGATCATGTATCGTGGTTGCCCGATCATGATACTTCACCAAGTATTGTGTATCGTGGTCTATCGATCGCGAAAAAATCCCAGAGATCGTATATCGTGTATCGTGTTCTATCGATCGCGATACTTGCCAGAGATCGTATATCATGTATCGTGGTCCATCGATCGCGATACTTGCCAGAGATCGTATATTGTGTATCGTGATTTCTGAGGTATTGAGTATTGTATGGTTCCCGATCGCTATACTTACCAAGTATCGTGTATCGACTTTCTTGAAGTATCGAGTATCGTTTAGCTCAGATATCGAGTATCGTGAGAATTCAGATATCGTGTATTGTGACTCCTGACCAAGTATCGTGTATCGAGTCCTTTAGAGATCGTGTATCGTGTCCTGTCAGGTATCAAGTATCGTGGTGCCAGATCAAGTATCGTGTATCGTCTTTTCTGAAGTATCGAGTATCGTTTCCTTGAAGTATCATGTATCGTTTCTAGCCAAAGGTCGTGTATCGTGAAATTTTGGAGCCAAGTATTGTGACTCAAGATTTTCTTTTTCAGTCAATTCCCAGCAAAAATTTCTCTAGAATTCTGACCCATAGTAAAGAATTCTAGAAGGTAGAGGTTAGCAAGGGTTGATTAGAGCTTTTAAGTGGATGAACCTGAGATCCGAAAGATCCCTAGGAAGCCGAAGGAGTGTGATCTCTTCTGTAGGAAGTGTAGCTGAACCAAGTAGCGGCACTCATTATTCTGAAACCTCTAGTGAGTCAGAGGAAGAAGTTCCTATGGCTTCAGAGGATATGCAAAACACTATACCCATGCTTAGCACGATGTCAATTATTGAGGGAGAATATAGGACATCTTTGGAATATGTGAACACCAACCAAAATGAGATCCCTATTTATTTAGATGGTCTAAATAGATCTGTAGCCAGACTAAAGAAAGCTTCAGATGGTTACATAGTGCCTAGGCCAGCAGTTAAGTATGCAGGAGGATTTTATATGGATAAAAGGGATATCCAGTATGTTGTTACAGAACATCCAGAAAACATCAATGAACTTGGGGAAGAAAACAATGCTCATAAACCTAATGAAGAAGGAAACGAAGAGCAAGTGACCAGACCTAGAGGGAGATCTACTGTTGTTAGGGTTTGGAGAGGAGACTTGATTCCCCAAGGTGACTCCTTAATGGACGTGTATTTGATCAATGGAATGGAGCATCTCCTTAGAGCCCACTTAATGGGAAGCAGCCCCTAATCCTGTCACTATCTATGAGTTACAAGATCCTGACTTTCCCATAATCATCACGTATTTGGACAAGAATCAGAGAAGGTATTGGCCCCTAACAGAGTCAGAAAGAGCTGAGTTGAAATATCAGAATATTCATGTGTTTCCCCCTAGGGACCAAGCCACTACTTCACGAAACCTACTTGGAACATCTCAGAATGACTCATATCAGCAGTCAGGACAAACACAACAAACCCAACAAACACAAATCCTGGTCAGACCACATGTGCAGTTTGCAATGCCTGCGAATAACCCTATTTACCGGCCTCAACCACCTGTTGACCCAAGACATGGAATTTTTGCCCTAGTCAGACCACCTGTAGCAAGGGGACTTGGTATACCAATAGGGAGAACAATTTTCCCAGTGATGCCTAGACCTCCTAAAGCAGGAAGAAGATTAAGGCCAATTCAAGTTGCCAAATGCATGAGAAACCACTATGATGGCTCTAGTGAACCTTACAATCATATAGCTGAATTCAAGCAAGTAATCAGAGCCGAACAGCAGAAGATTTTTTGATCCAATACGAGTCTTTTGGTCTAACTTTGACAGACACGGCTTTAGCTTGGTTCTAGCCGTTAGATCCTAATAACTTTCAAAACATGGAACAAGTCTATCAAGAAATGATTGAGGAATTCACTAAGTCTAGAATTAAAAATAACTTGCTGTCATTGATTCACAGCTTCAAGCAAGCCCCTACGGAATCAGTGAGACTAGCAGCAAGAAGATTCAAGCAATACGTGGATAGGTGCCCAGTGGAAGAGAGACCCACCCAGAACAAAATGGTATCATTATTTCTGGAAGGATTATTGAATGGATCATTAAGATCTCTGGTGTACGTGAAAAGAGTTCAAACCTTGCAAGAATGCATGAAGGAATGCATTGACCTAGAAGACAACCTAGCAGAAGACTTGAAAATACCTCAAGGTAGTGTGAAAAGCGAAGATTCTGCTAGCAGCACATCAAATCCTAAGAACAATGTAGAGGAAATAGCCGACTTAGTAGCAAAGAAATTGAACGTTCAAGGACAAAGGAGTTACCCCAATAACCCAAAGAGAGTACCCATGCTTAGAAGATGTATGCATTGTGGAGGAGACCATCCTTCTCACTTGTGCACTAGGGGAGTAGTCCCACCACCTGCTTATGCTTACAATAGACCAATCGTCCCAGGACCTCTACAATATTGTAGCATAGAACAAAAATACACAAATCACAGCTCAGAAAATTGTCTTTACAATAGGCAATCAAGACCCATGCAACCTGTCATGAGACCTTACGGATACCCTCAGAGAGATCAAGGAGGTGAAGCTTTTAGATATCCCACTTATCAGCAGCAAGATCCTGTACCACGACCATATGCTTATCAAGGATACACTCAACCACAACCAGTGTTAGAGCAACAACTGCCCCATCCTCAGAATGTTGTCCCAGTAAAAATAGCTCGTCCTGAAGAAAACCTAGAGAGAGCAATAGTACCAGCCACACCTTTGATTAGTAATGAATCATATGACTCATATTATGACTCTAGTCAAGGAGGCTATCCCGCTTATGAGAGTTCTATGATAGAATATGGACAAACGTACGATCCATATGCTTATGACTTGGAACCACAATATAACTCTTATGGATATGAGCAGGATTATGTGCCAATGATGCACACAGCTCCTAGAGCAACCATACAACCCCGACCCATGAATAGACCACCTGTACCTAGAGGGCCATGCTACAGATGCGGAGGTGATCACTATATTAGAGAATGTACATTGTCAAACCCACCACCACCACAGCGAGTATGGGAAGGCTACTATAGTGATTGTGGCAAAGAACACCTTTTCAGAGATTGCCCCAAGAACCCCAACAAGGTTACCTCCAATGTGCAAATCAATGTGATAGAAGTAATAGAATCATCAAGGAGTGATAAGGAATACACTGTACCATTGAAAGCGATAACAAGAGCCAAAGCTAGAGAGACCACAGAAAAGGCAGAGGAACAGAATCAAAGCTACAAAGAGGCAAACCCACCTACACCTCAAATAGTTGAAGATTCGAAAGAGCCTGAGAAAAGTATAGTAAGCAAACGAACACAAAGATGGAAGAACCAAAGAGATAGAATAAAGGAAAAGAAACCACAACAAAAGAAGGAAAATGAAAAGAGTGAACAAAATAAAAAAGAAAAATAGAAACTGGAAGAAGAAAATAACAAAGGAACGCATAAAAAGGATGAAATAGGATGAGTTTTAGCAGATCCCATGCCAGAAGTTTTAGCTATGTGGATTCAGGCATACAAGGCACGAATAAGAGCAGGACCCCCCATCGAACAACATGAAAGAGAATATCCTAGAGGTGACCTAGAGAAAGAAAGGTTAGAGATATGAAAAAAACTAATTGAAGTAGCTCAACAAACCTTAGAAAAACCTGTTCTTCCACTACCCAATTCACGAACTTCCGAAAAGGAATTCCAAGAGTGTGTCATCCTTAAGGACACCGAGAAACCCAAAGAAAGCGAGACACATAATGGAAATTTTTGCGAGGATAAAAGGGAAGGATCCATTGTTCCCAAAGTAGAAGGGGAATGGCCTAAAGATTTGTGGGCAAGAGTCCAAGAAGACAGATGGAAGAAGGTGGAAGGAATTGAACCACCCTTTGAAGAGCTAGAAGCAGAAGATGGAATAGAGGCTTCAATACCTGAATTGAATTCAGAAGAAATATTGCCAATGGATCCAAGTGACAAAGGAGATGACGGAGTAAAGGCTTTGCCAAATTACACAGGAGAGTACGAACATAATTCGGAGTTATATTGCATTCCCTCAATAAGGAAAAAAGAACCAAGCCCATCAGTCCAAACAACGGATATCATACAACATCTTAAAAAAGTAAAAATACCTCGTACCCTGATGTTGGAAGAACTTTTGAAGATCAAACCACAGTTGAAGGAAAAACTGACCAGTCAATTAGAGATCAAAGCGAAAGAAAAAGAGATGTCTAAGGAAGTGAACACAGTAAAAATACGAGTTGATAAGGTTGGATATTTCAGTGAGGGAGATGAAGGAAATACTTGTCTACCAATCACCTATAGAGGGTACACCACGAAAGCCATTTTAGATTTTGGAGCTGGAGTAGGCATTGCTACTAGAGAAATCTGGGAGAAATGGGGAAAACCAGCTTTAAGACCCACACGCATGAAAATACAAATGGCAGATGGACACACTGAACGACCCTTGGGATTATTGGAACGAGTAGTATTCACCACTTGTGGAGTTGAATTCGAGCACACCTTAGCAATTTGTCAATTTGAAAGGGCGAGAAATTATGAAATGATACTTGGGAGACCTTTCATGAGACAGCTAAAGGTTGTGCAAGATTGGGGAAAAGACGTTGTATATCTACAGCACGAAGGAACCACCACGAGAATAAATCTCCATACTTATACATATCAAGATGTTCCCCCCTTACAATGGAATCAAATTCATAAGGAGGAAGACGATCGGTCTATTCACAGCATAGGTTCTAGTGACCAATCTTGGATGAATGAGGACACTCACCTATGGATATGCCAAATTGCAAAAAAGGAAGAGGATAGGAGAAAGGGATGGCAGCAAAGGCAAGGAGTAGTTAGGTTTGTACAAGATCCAGCCTATATGCCTCAAATATTCTTAGATGAAGAATTTGAACCTCATGGTTGGATGGAGATTTTAGCGACCCTTTATGTATGTGTGAACGAAGAAGTAATAACTATGAATGAATGTATTGATGAGGAAGGATATGACGTTAGTCTATATGTGGTAGTCCTTCAGGAGGCTGAAGAAGGAGAAGTGATAGAAAAAGAATGGAAGGAGGATTATGAGAGTATTGAAATGGAGCAAGAGCCAATGGAACGTGAAAGAAAAAATCAAGGAGTAAGTATCATAACCCACGAAATCCATCAGGAAATGACATAGGCAGAAGAGCTCGAGTTAGATAAAGAACCACAAGATGGATAAAACAAACCACAGTATCAGTTTGAAGTACCAGCCCACTTCAAAAAATATGAAGTAGAAGAGAGGGGAATTGCTATGCAAATGCCTAAACGAGAAGCACAGCCAGGAATAGCATATGACAGCAAAGAACAGACCAAGAAAATAGTTGTAACCTTAGAAGAAGGAGAAGAACGATGTACTTTTATAGGACAAGATGTCTCTATGGAGGAAGAACAAGAGTTAATATGCCTCATAAATACAGAGATGTCTTCGCCTGGACCTATAAGGACTTGAAAGGAGTAGATCCATCTATATTGGCTCATAGAATCCCTATGACATCCGAAGCCAAACCTTCCAAACAAAGGCCATACACATATAACAATGTATACTCAGCAAAGATAAAGGAAGAGATAGATAAGTTGTTAGATGCTGGATTCATTTATGAGATTGAACACACGGAATGGGTGTCACCCTTGGTGGTTGTACCGAAAAAGAATGATAAGTTAAGGATGTGCATTAATACAAAAAAAGTAAATGCCGCCACCATAAGGGATAGTTACCCACTACCCATTACGGATCATCTGTTGGAAAGAGTGGCAGGGAAGGAAGTTTATAGTTTTTTGGACGGCTTTTCAGGGTATAATCAGGTAGCCATTGCTCCTGAGGACCAACATAAAACAGCCTTTGCAACTAAATGGGGAGTATATGCCTTTAGGGTTATGCCTTTCGGCCTAACCAATGCCCCAGCCACTTTCCAAAGATTAATGTGGCATGTATTCAAGGAGTTCCTAAGAAAGAGTATGGAGGTGTACGTGGATGATCTATGTACTTATTCAGCTATACGATCAGAGCATATCCCTGAACTAGGAAAGATCTTTGCCAAATGTCGACAATATAGAGTATGCCTCAACCTAGAAAAATGTTCTTCATGGTTCGACAAGGAAAAATATTAGGACATATTGTCTCTAAAAATGGAATCTCAACCGATGAAGACAAAATCAAAGTAATTCTGGATTTGCCAAGACCAAAGACGGCTAAAGAAGTCCAAGCATTATGGGACATTGTGGTTACTACTGAAGATTCATACATATGTATGCCATAATTGCTAGACCCTCTTTATGCATTATTAACGCAATTTAATTGGACAGAAGAATGTGAAAAAGCCTTTAATGAATTAAAGAGTCGATTGAGTTCAGCACCAATCCTCCGAGTACCCAATTGGAATAAGCCATTTCACATTCATGTGGATGCATCCAAGTTTGCCATTGGTTGCATCTTAGCTCAACCTGCAGATACTGGGAAGTTAGACCACCCTATAGCCTACGCCAGTAGACAATTAAATCAAGCGGAGCGCAATTATAGTACCAACAACCGAAAGAGAAGGCCTAGGGATGGTGTATGCAGTGAAAAAATTCCGACATTACCTTTTGGCAAACAAATTCAAATTCTTCATTGATCATCAAGCTCTACTATACTTAGTCAATAATCCTTGCAATATAGGAAGACTAGTTCGATGGTTTTTATTGTTGATGGAATTTGATTTTGAAGTGGTAGTCAAGAAAGGGAATACCCACATACGGGCGGATCACCTATCAAGAATGACACATGGAGAACCACCTATAGGAGTACCAGATGATCTGCCAGATACGTACCTTTTTAATCTGGAAGTATGTCCCCAGTGGGCAGAAAAGTTGATCCCTATACTCACACATGGACCTAAAGATGGGATCACACCAAACCGAACCCAAGACCTATGGAAGACGAAAAACCTTCATATCATTGCTGGAAGTTTGTATCATCAAGACCCAAGTGGATTACTCATGAGATGTGTAGAAGAAGAGGAACAGGAAATGTGGCTTTAGAAAGCACACATAAATCAATGGAAAACTCATTTAAATGCGAACGAAACGTGGCAAACGCTAAAGAGATTAGGTATATATTGGCCAACCATGCAGAGGGATGTGCATAATTATGTTTCAGCCTGCCCAACTTGTCAAGAACAAAATCCAGAAGAGAACTCTATGTTATGCTTCTCCACTGTAGCACCAAGATGGAGCATGCCTCTAGTAAAGTTCTTAAAAACCCAAGAATACCCGCTGTAGCTCAATGATGAGTAGCACCTCCTTTAATGTCAATCCGGGAAGACGTGAGGATGGTATGAAGACCTCGAGCAAGTGGCGGCACAAGTGCGTGAGTGAGAAGCACACAAGCATGCACACACATACACACACACGCGCACATAAGGCAAGACAAAGAGTGAGAATCAATGGAGCTTTTAGATTACTTTCAAAATGCTCTTACAAGTTCGTTTCAATTACAATCTAACCTCAAAAATGAGCTCTCTAGCTCTTTTTATAGTTTTTGACTAGGTTTTGGCCCTGTCCAGACCTAGTGTCCGGCCTAGTTAAAAATTAGGTTCCAGGGCCAATTTGAAGGCTTAAACGGAGTCTAAAAAATATGAAAATTGATATGTAGGTACTTCTAAGGCTCCTCAAGCTCAAGGACTCCTTGGCTTGCACAAAATGGAGCTACAAAAATATGAAATGGTATTTACAATGATTGTTAGTGATAAGAATCACTGTTAAAAGATGTAGATTTGGAAAAATTGAAGGGCCTATCTGCCAGATTTGCGTCGACTGCTTTGTCTACTTACTCCTTCACCTTGTTCTGACTCTCTCCGTTGGCTTCCTTGTCTAGTCAATCCTTGGGTGCCCATACTGCTCTCAACACCCCCCCCCCTCTTTCGCGTCTGTCGTCCCTGACAGACCCTTGTTGCTGGGAGTGTTGGATGTAATATTCCACAACCTGAGTGGCAAGCTGATGTTCTTGTAAGCGTAGTCCTCTGGCCAAATCTGTCATCATACGATCCCAATCGATTGGTCCTGGAATGTCCGGATGTGGCAGACGTAACTGATCTGCATGGATCGCTTGTTCTACTGCGAATAGATGTAGCAAGTGTGTGGGTCTGGGAATGAAAATTTCGGAATTGTATTCCCAGAATCCCGTAGAGAACATTTCCTCAAATGTCTGCTTGAAGCATGCGGGCAAGTACTTTATTCGTGCATGCCAAGCAAAGATGACAGTGACCGAGGGGGTTTGGCTCATGTCGTAGACTAAATCCTTGTTGCCTTGAGCGAATCCAGGGGCGGAGATGTATGGAGCTTGGACATTCCGAAAGGTTTTGAAGACAATGGTCATGAGCTCGAATATCTTCATACACATTTTCGCTGCTATATCAGGTACATTATTTAGGCGTGCGGACCAGTGCCAAATGGTTGATATCATGTAGGCTACGGTTGGAGGTCCTCGAGGTGGACCAAAATATGGATAGTTAACCCAAGCCGAGCACTCTTTATTGTTGCGTACCTTGATTGCAAATGCTTGCCAGGATCTGCGACGTACCACTGGACAATAGCATGGATTATACTTGATATAGAGTGGCATGGTAGCCCAGGTACTCATCATCTCTGGGTAATCGGTGAGTAAACGTCCACGCCAATTAGGTTGGAAAATCGAGCCAGCACGTGCATCGGTCGGTAAATCCCCTATCTCAAATTGAGTAGCGAATGTGGGCTCCTTCCCTGTATGTCTTTTGACTTCTGCATTATAATCATGTAGTAAGACAAAATAAGGCATGTATTGCGATTCTGATGTTGTGATTAACCGTTGATGGGATAATTGTTGAAAGTAGGAAGACCGAAGGACCGTTTCTTCCAGATTCGTGAGAGATTGCATTTGCACGGCCACACGATCATCATGTGTCTTACCCACTTTCTCGACCCTTCTGACCCAATCTGGAACTTGAATTTCTAACGTGTCTTGTCCTTCTTCTGTAGTTCGACCACCAGGCGTCGGCATAGGCTCGTATGGCTCTTCGTAGCTGTCCTCGACGGGGATTTCCACTACTGTTTCAGGTTCTGGTTCTTCAATGGGCGAGGGTGGTCGTTCATATGGTAAGAGGCGTGCTTGGAGTTCTGCCACCTGTTTCCGAAGGGTCTCCATTTCTTCTGTAGATTGTTGCAAGATTACCGGCTCCTGTCGAGCAGTGGGTACACTGGCTAACTGTTTCTTTAGATCGGCACATTCAGTCTCTAGTTTTTCATATGACTCCAGGAAATTTGCATGCTCCTCAAGTAGGATGCGGATGTCTTCTGATGGAACTGCTCTATATCTGGTAGGGCTAATGGTTGCTCCTACGGTTCCTTCCATAGCCGCTTCAAAGTTGTCTTGATTTTGTTGTTGAAGTCGTTTGTTCTCTTCTAGTGCTGCGGCCATATGCTTCCTTAATAGCCCAATGTTGCGTCTGAGTGTGGCGTTAGATATCATTTGCGCTTGAAGCACTGTTTCTAGTTCCTTGACTGCTTGGTCATCTACAGTTGATGTCTTTGCTTCCAATTCGGAGTGAGCCTGTTGTAGTGTGGTATGCTCGGTTAGGAGCGTCTGGTAGTCAGCTTCAAGAGTGGTGACTCTAGCTTGCAGACGTTGAGATTCTGCCTGGAGGGCAGCAGTGCGTTCTTCCAATTGATGGTAGTCTTGTTGTAGCTGATGTGCACACTGAAGTAATGTGTTGAACGTGCTATTTACATTATGAGATGCAAGGGGAAAAGTTTGAAATGCAGGGGAGAAGGGATTGGGTAGGGGGGTAGTGAATGTTGTGTGTGCCAATGATGTGAGTGGTGAGGTGGGGGGTAGTGGAGGGGGAGAGGGTGGAATCGTGGGGAGAGGTGCTGTGGTGGGTGAAATGTCCATCGGGTCAGACAGAGTGGTGTGTATAGGGGCTACCATGTAGTTGGGTATGGTAGGTGAGGTGAGTGTGGTGTTCGTGTAAATTGATGTCGTTGCGAACAGCGGGGAAAGGTGCCTTTGAAACATTGGAGAGCGGAAGAACTGCTCCACAAAGGACGGGTATTGGGGTGGTGAGGTCCGGTTGAAAGAGGTGTAGGGGCCAGCTGGGAGGTGAGGGTCATGGAATGGAGGTACTCGTATTGGGGGATAGGTCGGGAAACACAGGGTGCCTTCTGTGGGTGCTGGGTTTCCAACTACACTTGTAATTATGGGATGGCCAGTCATGGGTTCAGAGGATAGACGGGATGAAGTGTACAAGGGATTGGTGACGAAGGAGAAGAGGGTGTCTTGTGAGGTGGGTTCTCGAAATGAGAATGATTTGAATGATGATGGGTTATAAGTGAATGTAGAGGTGATGACTGTCGTTTCTTCCGAGGTGGGAGGTGGTGGTGGGGGTGGAGAAGGTGGTGATGGAGGACGCTGGGGTGAGATGGGTGATGTCTGAACGAAGGTTTCAGCGGAGAGGTCAGTGGTGGTTGTGGGAGTGGCTATGGTCTCAATAGGTACTTCTGGTTCTGTGACGGGTATCCTGATAGTCTTACCTGCTCGTGGTAACGTGTCCACTCTGCGTTTGTCATACCTTACGGACTGGCGGACTGCGGTGTGGACAGCCTCTGGAACTCCTAAAGAGTCTGACACTAATTTGAGGGTGTCAATGAAATGTTGGTCCACTCCTTCATCTGATAGCATTTCTTGCATCAGAGCTTGACCTGATACCAGAGAGAGCTGATGCCTTTCTTGTACTGCTTTGATAGTGTCGTATAGCCTTCGTAGTTGAGCTGTATATGCAGGTGCACCTACAAGTTCTAGCACTTCTTGTTGCTCCTCTTGGTGCTCTTGATCATACTCCTCCTCATCATCCTCCTGTTCTTCATCTCCGTCATCTTCTTCCTCCACTTCAACAGGTGTGACAGGTGCTTGGGAGGTTGTGGCCTGCGTTTGTACATTTTCCGCTTGTTGTGCCTCTTCTGCCTCCAGCTCTACATCTTGTAATAGTTGTTCGAAGTCTTCATTAGTGAGTTCTTCCAAAGGTGCACCACTAGGAAATTCGAGATCCGTTGGGATGGGAGGAAATATCAAAGTGGAACCATCGGTGCTGCGTCTTGGAAGTCGGAGTGTAAATGGTCGGACTCTTCGGGGTGGTGGTGTGACGTCTGGTGTTAGGGTGGCTCCACGTGGTTGAGCACATGGGACTTGGACCGTGCCTCTCATCTTCTTAGAAGGGGGTCCCGTGGATGTCCTGCCTCGAAACTGCTCTACCCGATTCCACATCAGGGCTCGTTGGATTGGGATGTCATAAGCCAAACACCTATAGATGATTCTTGTCAGAGCACAGCAACCATATAAAACCTGTTTCCGCGGCCAGCGTTTGTGAGCTAAGTGTATCTGATCAATTATCCAGTGGGGTAGGTTGATGGTGAGGTTCTGCGTCTCTGCCAGATACAAGCTAAACCAAATCTTTTTGTGCGGCATGGTGAATCTATCCTGCGCCGGGAAAGCAAAGTGTTGCATGCACATGCGAAGGTGTATTGCAATATTAGGCGTCATGGATACCATGTCCTTGAGTTTGGTGAGACTTCGATTCTTCATGTAGTCCGGTACTAGGGTTTCCTTTTCTGTAGGAATATGCATGCCGCGCATATCCAGAGCTTCTCTCACCAAATTGTTTGATAGCCTAAACCTCTTGAGCTCATTCCCCTTTGTCAGAGATGGAATCACAAATGAGCTTGCACCTTTTAGGTTCGGATTTGGAGTCAAGGTGTTGATGAGATAGTAGCATCGCATGAAGTCAGGTTTTGGGAGTCGGGCATTGAAATAGGCACTCAATCCGGCTTTTTCCCATATCGGACGTAGACTTTCCGCATTTTGTAACTTCTCAAATTCTCTTGTAAAGAAATGGTATCTGCCTTGCTTTCCATTGTAGTCCAACTCTGATTCCCATAGATACGTTCCTTCCCCCAAGGGTCCTGCTACCTCGGTAAACCAATGTGAAGTCTTTCCCACGGGCATGGTGTGGCCACGTGGAGGGTCCGCAATAGGTATGATTTTGACGGCCTGCAACTCTTCTGGTCTTTCAACTGTCTCAGGCAAAACGGGTAAACTGTCCAAGTCCACCACTTGCGGGTTTGTTTCTGTGTGAGAGCTAGTTCCTGCTGCCTCCGCCATGTTGAAAATGTGGCAGCTGATTCTGTGAGAATATATGAATAAACGTTAACATTGCAATGGACACAAAAATGACATGGTGTCCCTTGTTACAATATTAACTTAAAGTTCTGGAGTGGTTAGGAGTTAATAAGTGCTCGGTGCTGGTGTGTGTAGTTAGAAGTTAGGTAGACCTAAGAGCTAAGCGAAATGATGTGAAGCGGTTAGTAGGTGGTCATGGATTTACCATAGGGTCAGGGGGTTTGTTACAAGTCTTGGGCTGCCAAATGCAGTGGATGGGTTTTACTCGTGGTTCCGTAGAGATTCTCGAGAGCTTTATAGGTGTGTCAGCTTTAACCTGAGGCCTTTTAGGGGCCCATTTACAACTGATTCTGTTCGTGTTCATGTGCCTTGGTGTTGAAAATGAGTGGATGTAGGCTGTGCGAGTGAATGGATCATGCTGTGTAGGGTGTGTTCTTGGTGTAGCTATCTGAGCCCGCAAACAAGCCTTATGCACCCAAATTTGTCTTGATTGTGGGCTAGCCTTCATCGACCTTTTGGGCACCCAAATAGATTTCACGTTAGCAGAAGAATTTCCGAAAGACTTCTTATTAGTGACGTGTTGTTGGTTACTAATAAGAGGCTTTGCCCGTGCGGTTGGCGTGGGTGCAACCGGGTGTTCGCCTTTTCGCGCCCACACTTGGTTCACTTGTTGAGACATTCTGCTGCACAGGTTCTTTTGATGTCCGGCATAGGTAGTACTCTGCTTCTTCTGCCTTTGCTCCACCTTTGGTTGTTGCCTCCTTCTGGTCTTTGGAAAAGAAGGGATTTCCGTTGCACCCCTGACTCCTTTTTTGCAAATATCGTTCCTCTGCAACACAGGGTTTTGAACAAGAACAGCATGGTCATCTTCATGTGTACCCCTGGAAGGACCAGGAGTCTGTGCCTTTCCTAGTTCCTTGAGTGCTCCATTGTCTAATTCTACTGTAATTCGACTATGATTGACCCAAACCTGGAGAAGTCCACTTCTTAGGTTTACATTGACTGCTTGGTCATAAATCCAATCTTGACCCAAGACAAGTGGTTCAGTGAGATCCTCATCTTGACACACTAGTGCTTTAATTGTCATTGCCTCATCATGAATGTAGAGGGGAAGTTCCACCTCGCCTATGCAAGGGGTTTCCACGCCCCCCAATCCTATGAGATATGCTTCCACAGGATTGACCGTTAACTGTAACTCTTGACAGTAAGACACTCTAACAGCACTAGTGGCAGCACCTGAGTCAACCAAGGCTCTTACAGTCCTTGCACTCTTTCCTTGTCCTATCTCTAGGGTTACGAAAGGACGTCGATCAGTTATCCTATGTGAGCTGGTTCCTGCGACTGCACACATTACCATATGATATCCTTGATCTGCATAGTCATTTGTCCTAGGCTGCTCTCTACCTTGCCTTCGTAATTTCATCCTTCTGATGCGTTCTAAAGCTTCTGCTTGAGCTTCTTCTCTAATTCGCTTCTCTTCCTCTTTGCGTTTCTTAGCCGTGTTGAGTCGGCTGAGCATTTCCTCCGTGAGGGGTTCCTGATACAACTTGACTCTGCATCCGCTAATATAGTTAGGGAGAACATCACCCTCTAACGTGGCTAGTTGCACTGCTCCGCTCGTGGAGATTCTATTGATGATCATAGGTCCGTATCCTCTCTTTTCTAGCTTCCGTGCGTGTTGTTTCAGTGTATAGACTAAAACTAGATCTCCTGCTTTCAAACCCTTATCCTTCACATGGGCATCGAAATATGCCTTCTGTCTCTTCTTGGCTGCATATATTCCTGCAGCGGCTCTTAGTCTTGTTTCTCCTAATCGTTCAAGGTCAAAGATCCTAGAGGAGAGCTCATGACCTGTCCATTCGTGCTCTTGTGCGACTCTCAATGTAGGGATCAAGAAGTCCAAGGGTAACACAGCGTTTTGGCCGAATACCATCTGAAAGGGGGTGGCTTGGAGTACCGTTTTGTAGGCAACTCGGTATGGCCAAACAGCATGGTGTAGCTGTTTGTCCCAATCAGAGCGTTTAGAGTTCACTAATTTCGTTAGTACATTGCATAAGATCTTATTAGTGCTCTCAGCTTGCCCATTAGCTTGAGGGTGATACGGGGCAGACTTCTTGTGTATTACCAAGAATTCTTGGAGTAGATTTTCAATCACTTCGTTCAAGAAATGAGTGCCTCTATCACTTACAAGCTCTATAGGTAGTCCGTATCTCGTGAATACATTCTCAAACAAGAATTTGGTAGTTGTTTGAGCATCGTTCTTTGCCGTAGCCTTTACCTCTACCCACTTGGTGAGATAATCTGTCGCAACAATGATGTATTCCGCATGAGAACCCTTAGATGGGGGATTAATAGGACCTACGAAGTCTATTCCCCACTTAGAGAATGCACGTCCACCCATCATAGGTTTCAGTGGCATCTCATCTTTGCGTATGGGATACTGAGTCCTCTGACAGACATCACACCGTTTCACATAGGTATGTGCATCCATGTGAAGGGTAGGCCACCAAAAGCCCGCAAATAGGATTGCCTTGATCACCCGATCCGGTCCAAAGTGTCCTCCTGCTACACCTTGGTGAGCAGTTTCTAAGATCTTAAGATACTCACTTTCATGGACACACAGTCTCAGGTAACCATCCTTACCGCGCTTGTATAGATTATCACCAACGAGTGAATAATCCTGGGCTTCTTGTTCCAAACTCCTTTTTCTAGCTAGAGTCATGTCTGGAGGGAATGTGTTTGTCCTCAAGAATGATACTAGAGGTTCACTCCAATCTGGCACAATGGATACTTGATAGAGAGTGGCATGTTCCACTGGTGGTTTAGTGCAACAGATTGGGCATTCCTTGCACAACTTTTGGACATCCGCTTCCATAGTTGGCCAATGCACTCCGAATCTCTTTAGAGTCTGCAACGTTCGTTGCTTTGAATGGTGTTGCTCTAACGCACCTACATGTGCTAATTGCAACCATTTAGCGTACTCATCCTCTTCTACGCAACAAGCCAAGATCCCTTGATCTGTGTGCTTGTACATGCTGCCTGCCATGATATGGTACTTTTGGGCTTTTACGATCTCTCTATTCCGTGTGTTTACCACAGGATGGTTAGGCCCG
Source organism: Ceratopteris richardii (assembly GCA_020310875.1). Classification (NCBI taxonomy): domain Eukaryota; kingdom Viridiplantae; phylum Streptophyta; class Polypodiopsida; order Polypodiales; family Pteridaceae; genus Ceratopteris; species Ceratopteris richardii. The sequence goes on along the minus strand of CM035438.1, from coordinate 68,532,601 downwards.
TATGTCAATACTGGTACTATTGGCTTGGCCCACTGCGGCACCACTTCCAAATTAAACAAGTAAGCATCAGGAAGGTCATCTGACACTCCTTGTGGGGCTTCTCCCGATGTAAGCCTAGAAAGATGATCAGCTCTCACGTGAGTCCTACCCTTTCTTACCACAACTTCAAAATCATATTCCATTAGTAAGAGAAACCATCTTACTAATCTTCCTGTATTGCATGGCTTGTTTACAAGATATAACAGTGCCTGATGATCAGTAAAAAATTTAAACTTATTTGCAAGCAAATAGTGTCTAAATTTCTTGACTGCATATACCATGCCTAATCCTTCGCGCTCTGTAGTGGTGTAATTCCGTTCAGCCGCATTCAATTGTCTGCTGGCATAGGCAATTGGAAGATCCATATTACCTTCACCAGTAGGTTGTGCAAGCACACATCCAATAGCATAATTGGATGCATCCACATGAACATGGAATGGCTTATTCCAATCTGGTGTGGTCAAGATTGGTGCTGAACATAATCTTCGTTTAAGCTCTTGGAAGGAATTCTCACATTCATCCGTCCACTCAAAGTTTGTCAGAAGTCCGTACATGGGCTTTGCAATGACAGCATACATGTGTATAAATCGTCGATAATAACCACAATGCCCCATGAAAGCTTGTACTTCCTTGACATTCTTTGGCCTAGGTAGCTCTGCTATGGCTCTCACTTTCTCTTCATCAGTAGATATGCCATTCTTTGACACTATGTGTCCTAGAATCTTACCTTGCCTTACCATAAAAACGCACTTTTCTGGGTTCAGGCAGACTTGGTACTCTCTACATTTGTCAAAGATTTGTTTGAGTTCAGGAATATGGGTTTGTCTAACATTAGAATGAGCACAGAGATCATCAACATAGACTTCTAAACTCTTCCTCAGGAACTCCTTAAACACATGGCACATCAGCCTCTGGAAGGTGGCTGGTGCATTGGTAAGCCCAAATGGCATTACTCTAAAAGCAAAAATGCCCCATTCTGTGGCAAAGGCTGTCTTATGCTGATCCTCTGGAGCTATGGCTACTTGATTGTAGCCCGAAAATCCATCAAGGAAGCTGTACACTTCCTTGCCTGCCACTCTTTCTAAGAGATGTTCTATGATGGGAAGCGGATAGTTATCTCGAATCGTGGCGGCATTAACCTTTTTCAAGTTAATGCACACACGCAGCTTGCCATTCTTCTTGGGCACCACCACGATGGGGGATACCCATTCGGTGTGCTCAATTTCATAGATAAATCCGGCTTCGACCAGTCTATCTATCTCTTCCTTGATCTTAGCAGCGTAATTATCGTTATATGTATAAGGCTTTTGCTTAGAGGGTTTGGCATCTGAGGTCATGGGGATGGTGTGCGAGCATATGTCCGGGTCAACCCCTTTCAAATCCTTGTAACTCCAAGCGAATACATCTCTGTATTCTCTTAGCAAGGCAATCAATTCATGCTCTTCTTCTTCTGTCAAGTCATGGCCTATATACGTGCATCTCTCCTCTCCTTCTTCTATGGCCACTACTATTTTCTTGGTGGTTTCTTTGTTATCATAGGCCTCTCCTGATTGTGCCTCTCGTTTAGGCATTCTTATCATGACTCTCCTGTCATCTATCTCATACTTCTTAAAATTTTCTGGGACCTCAAACAAAGATTCTTCCTCCTCTGGTGAGACTTCTTTCTTCTTTCGTTTCTTTCCTTCTTCCTTCGGGGTCATATGTGTTGCTAATCTTACATCATTTGTAACCTCTCCATGCCTCTGGGGTTGAAATTCTACTTCATGGAAATATTCTTCATCTGATGCAAATGGTGGGTCCATAATGATTGACTCTAGATCGGAGTCACTTGCATCCTCAAATGCATCAGGGCTAGGTTCGCATTCTTCTAGAACTGCCTCTCCCATGATTGGCTCTATGGAGAAGACTGAAATATCATAGCCATCCTCATCACAGTGAGGTGTCCATTGTTCTTCGTTGATGGCTACGTCCATTGTTGCTAAGATTTCTGCCCAACCGTGAGGTTCAAATTCTTCGTCTGGAAAAACTACAGGTGCATAGGCTGGGTCTTAGATTGATCTATGGGTTTCTTTCGCACCTACCTCTCTGGCTTTCTCTCTCTTCTCTTCTTCTACTGCTACCTTGCACATCCATAAGTGAGTATCTTCATGCATCCATGAGGATCCAGATTCTATGGAATGCACAGATTCCGTATCATCTTTGGCTCTATGGATGGGATTCCACTGGATAGGAGAGACATCTCTATGAGAATAGTCCTTGAGATTGACTTTGGTTGTAACGCCCAAGTGTTGCAAATACAAGGAGTTGGTTCCCCAATCCTGTACCACTTGCAACTGTCGCATAAATGGTCTTCCTAAAATCATCTCATAAGCATGATTTTTGCTGAAGTCACATATAGCAAAGCTATGCTCAAACTCAACACCACAAGTGGTGAGAGTTATCCCTTCCAGCAATCCTAAGGGTCTCTCAATATGACCATCGGCCATCTGCAATTTCATTCTTGTTGGCCTGAGTGCCGGCTTGCCCCAACGCTTCCAAAGGGAAGTGGTGGCAATTGCAACTCCTGCACCTGAGTCTAAAATTGCCTTGGTGGTGTACTCTTGGTAGGTAATGGGAAGATAGGTGTTCCCTTCTTCACCTTCACACATATCTCCTATCTTATCCAAGGGAATTTCTGGCACTGTCCTATGGGATCCTACCCGGGAACGTGGTTTTGCAATTTCAGTTACTTGACTAGCTACATATTTCCGCACTTCTGGTCTATCCTTGGGCAGCTCTTCCAAAGTGGGATCGCGCTGCACCTTGGTGTTCTTTACCACCTCCATATTCTTTGATATGACTGAGTCATCGTTCCTTACCATGACTGTGGGTGCTCTCATACATGTGGACTTCGCTTCCCATGGGCCTGTGAAGTGGGGTAGCTCCTGTATGGAATTAGACTCAAAGTCCAATCTCTCATGAGACTGAGTAGTCTCATGTTCCCCGTAAATGGATGGGATGTCTTGTGGGAATTGGTCGTGTGCATCGTCCACAAGTTCAAATGGAGGGGCGACCTCACTTTCGTTATCCCATTTGTCTTCTTGAATCTCTCGTAGGAAGTCTGGTGCAAACCGATTCATAGAAGAAGAAGTGTCTGGCTCCGTAGAATTAGGCACGTACGCAACCTGGGAAGGAGGGCTCATTCTATCGTTGGCTCTCTCCTCGTTCCCACAGATGGCTGGAGCACAAGCTTCTTGGAGAGGATTACTTATTCTATTACCCTTCCGAGCAGGCTCATACGCTCCCTGAGAAGGAATGTGGGTCACCTGTGGAGGTACATAAGCTTTCGGGGGAGGCTCATGTGACTTTTGGGGGGGAAGATAAGCTTCTTGAGGAGGCACATGGGCTTCCTGAAGAGGCTGGCTTAGCCGTTCTCTTGCCCTTTCCTTTCTTTGAGGGACAGGTTCCTTCTCTGATTGTGCAATTAACTTCTCTATTCTTTCCAGCAGTCCATCAAAGTGTAACTGCGTCTTAGCTGAACTAGAAATGTTAAATAGGCGGCTGGCCTCAAACATGGTCTGAGCCAATTCCACCATTTTGGCACAAATCTTAGTTCGTTCAAGCTCTAGCTCGGCTCTAGGGTAGCACTTTTCATGATCGGTTATGGTTGGCCCTTCTTGGATTCTGGCCTGATATGCTTTAAGCATCATATTAAGGTCTTCGGGAGTGGGATCAGCTAGGACTGATCCTACTCTAGGGGGTGGTGGGATTTGATGAGGCAGTGGGGGAGGTGGTGGGTTGGATGGAGGTGGGAGTGGTGGAGGCGGGGTAATGTGAGAGGGAGTTGGAGCTGTGAGTTCAGTTATCCTCGCTTTGGTTTCTCTTATGCTTTCCTCAAGCTCGTTTATCTTTTTTGCCCATTGTCTTTTCATTCTTTCTCGACTATCTTTCCACGCTCTAGCCCTTTTCTTTGTCACGCTCTTGGTTTCACTAGCCTCTGGGCCCTTTTCCTGGCTTGCCTCTTGGTTTTGCTGCAATGCCTGAGCTCTAGTAACCACCTGCACTGGTGCAGTGGAAGTGACACTTCCTGAGGCATCCACAACCAACCCAATCACATTGATAGGAGTGATTTTTGGCATGTTATTGGGGTTCTTTGGGCAATCTCGTAAGAGATGCTCTTTTCCACAATCTTGGCAAAAGCCTTGGATCGTCACGGACTGATTTTGTGTAGGTGCAGGTAAGGGACAATCACGAATGAAGTGATCCCCCTGACATCGGTAGCATGGTCCTCTAGGAAAGGGTGGTCGTACCTGCCTAGGTTGAGGCCTAGGGTTGGGGTTTGCATACATGACGTTCGTGTAATCCGATTCCCAACTAGGTTCACTTGGTTCTTCACTATAGTATGACTCACCATGTTCCGGAGACTGCATGTAGTAAGCTTGGGGACTATCGACATGTGTAGAATCAAAGCTATGGTCACTCGGGTCACTTTCTGAGATCAATGGGGTTACTGGTACTATGGCCCTATTCAGGTTTTCTTCTGCAACAGCATACTTTACTGGGATCACGTTAGCGGGGTTTGGAGGCTGTTGAGCTAGTACCGGTTGGGGTCTCTGTTGGGCCTGATATGGTTGCTGATAGGTTTGTTGGGGTCTAGCATATTGTGGTGGTGGAGGGTACTGGTTCTGGTATCTGCCTTGTTGGTAGGGCTGAGGGTATGGTTGCCTAACTGCCTGCTTGTTGTATGGGCAATCTTGTGCGGTGTGATTGGTGTATCTTCGTTCTATGGTGCAATATTGGCTATTAGGATTGACCTGGGGTTGAGCCATAATGGGACACACGTTTGCCATGTGGTCGCCACCGCATGTATAGCACCTCTTCGCTGGAGCAAACCTTGGGATTTGTTTGCTAGTTACACCTAATTTCTGAGCTACTTTTTCGGCAAGTTCCTCAATTGATGTGGACTGCGTGGAAGAGTGACTAGATGCACTATCTGAATCTTTGTAGATTTTGGAAAGCTCTAGTTCTTCCCCTAGGTTATCTTCAATGTCAATGCACATGCGTACACACTCTTCTATAGTCCTAGGGTCCTTCAGATACACATAGGATCTCAATTTCGTACTCAGCAATCCATCAAGGAATAAGGCTACTTGTTTAGCAGATGTGGGTAGTTCCGAAATAGGGCACCTTTCAAGATATTGTCTAAATCTTCTTCCGGCCAATCTGACAGTCTCTTGGGGGGTCTATTTGAAGCTGTGAATCAATGAGGAGGTATTGTGCCTTATGCCGCTCTTAGAGAACTCTACAATAAATGCCTCTAGGAGTTGGTCTATGCTCCTGAACTGACGCTCATCTAATGGCTGAAACCATGTAAGTGCTGTGTTCCTAAGGGTTAGACCGAAGGCATTGTACTGCGTGAACAGATCTTCCACTTGTTCAGCTCTCAAGACTTGCTTGAACTCAGCCACATGATCATAGGGATCTCCTGTGCCGTCAAAGTAATTCTTCATGGACTTAACTAGCTGGGTGGGTCTCAAAGTTCTTGTGTGCTCTCTAGGCCTCGGCAGAGGGAATCCATCTACATTTCTTTGGTTCCTGTGGGCTCTATGCATCTCAGGTTCTACCCTATTCGTCTCTGTTCTCGTTCTTTCTCTGCCCACTGGGTTGGCAAAACTTACTTCTGGTCTATCTCTACTTCTGTCTCTTTGCGTACCATGAGCTTGGGAAGTTCCAGCCCCAGGGTGACCATAGGATACATTTGATCTTGGTTGAGGGAAAATAAATTCACCCTTCCAAGTGTAAGCATGCCTATCATTTTCTGTCACCACAAAGATCCGTTCGGAAGCATGATCTAAGTAGGTCACTCTGCCTGGGCTATCCGGATCCTTAAACTCATAGATCATGATATTTCCTATATCAGTTGGCTGATTAGACTTATACCTCCAAAAGGCTTCATCAGTTTCTCGATTGAGGAGCAACTCTATGCTCTTGTTGTCTTGGGGGACCCATTCAGGCGTGATAATCCTAGTGAGAACTGATTTACCTCGAGGGGTTCTAGGTTCCGCACCCATGTTCCCTTGTTCCAGGTCACCTAAGTCTGCTTCTGAGATTACATTCCCAAAGTCATCGGTCCTATCAGGGTGACTAGTGACTACATATATAGTTCCTTCTTTGTCCAGGTATGCACCATTTTCAAACTTGACAGCTGGGTGCTCTAGTCCAATGGATTGATCAGGGTTTTTAATCTGGACCACAGATCTTCCTAAGCCGTCCTCATAGATGCTAGCACCTAATCGGTTGGTCCTAAGGTACTCCAGCTGCGTTTTGTAAGGGCCTTCTACCCTGTACAGGTAAGGCACTCCTGAACTTCCCGTAGGTCTGTCCAAGCCTTGAGACATCTCTGACTCACTGGTCTCAGAGCTAGGGTAGTATGAGTGGTGGCTCAACTGCTGGGCCCAAGACCTTGCAGTGTGATTGACACTAGCCTCTGAAGACCTAAGGCTTTGTCTTTCCCTTGCTAAATGTCGTCCTGATCTAAGGTTCATATGCCTAACTGATTAGCCCAATTTTTTCCAGAGTACAACCTCGTTGCCGATTAATTGGTACCAGTCACTTGATTCTTTTTAGTTATTTTATCGCGTTTGAGTTCTTGTCTGATATCACGTCGTCAGGAATGTTTGAATGTTGTTTCGCACTTGCAATTGATCGTTCCACGTTAGGTTCTTTTCCTTTATGTTATCGGCAGTACAGAGATTAAAATTTTTAGCTTGAACTTGAGTTTTTAGGTAGTCTTCAACTTGATAACTGCCTATCGTCGCTCTGACTTACTCCTACCTCTCGTCGTTCTTAGCCTAAGCTATGAATTGACAGAGGGGGTTAAAAGTGTCCAACCTTTTGTCTCCTGCTCGGTTGCCCTTGAGTGCCCAGGAAATGTGTTCCCAAGCTCACACTTACACTTGCTTAGAACGCCTCTCGATGCTCTGTAAGAGTTTCAAAGTTAGCTTTGAAATTTACATTCCAAAGACAGAATCAATTTTTCATTCATGTAGCACAAACACAAACTTGCAGAGTGATCTTCAAGAAAACAATCCTAAGGACCCCTGACTTTGATCCCCCTGGGTATGGTCAACTTCAAATTACCCTATCTAAAAATCAATGCATTATCTTTATAAAAAACAGTTGAGGGCGTGTAGTATATGCTACGAGCTTTCCAACAAGCCCTAGAGCTCAAAAAATGGATCTCGTATGAAAAAGTTGTGACCGTTCAAGGTTCTAGGGTTACGACAGGGTTCAAACAGGATCACTGTGCAACAGGTTTTCCCCAAGTTGTTTTCCTAAGGCTTCCCCATGTGCTCAAGAGCATAATATTTGTGCCCAAAATTAGCCCAACTTTTCAATTAACAAACCCTAAAAAATTTGGCTAAAATTGGTTGTCAATCGCGATGGATAGGGCTGTCAATCGCGATGGACACTCAGTCAATCGCGATGGACAGAGACTTCAGTCAATCGCGATGGATAGGGCTGTCAATCGCGATGGACACTCAGTCAATCGCGATGGACAGAGACTTCAGTCAATCGCGATGGACAGGGGGTTCAGTCGGTCGCGATGGACAGGCAGTCAATCGCGATGGACAGGCAGTCAATCGCGATGGACAGAGAGTTCAGTCAATCGCGATGGACACCCAATTCAATCAATCGCGATGGACACCCAGTCAATCGCGATGGACAGAGGGTTCAGTCGGTCGCGATGGACTGGGGTTCAGTCAATCGCGATGGACAGACAGTCGGTCGCGATGGACTGGCAGTCAATCGCGATGGACAGAGCTGTCAATCGCGATGGACTGAAATTCTGCAAGATTTTCAAAAATTTTAGTGGGAATGTGGTGTGCAGGGTCTCTAGTCCACTGTGGTGCACTCAGATTTACCAACAAGTGAAAATTTCTGTCAATCGCGATGGACAGAAGGCGGCGACTGCGAGACAGTTTCGTCGAGTTCCGTACCTGCGCGGGAAGCTGGAGATGATGATGTGACCTGTACCTGCAAGATAGCTCAAGAAACATGCAAAAACAGCACATGCAATTTCGCTCTCTCGCTCTCTCTCACAAGTGAAATGAGGGAAATGAGGTGGAGGTGGGGATATAGTCAAAAAACTGAAATTTTCGCGATGATGGAGATGGAGGTGGGAGATGGTGATGATGATGATGGTGATGAAGATGGTGAAGAAAGTAAAAGAAAATCGATGAGAGTGAAGAAAATACCTACAACTCCAACGCGTCAACTCTACGTCTTACCATCATACGCTCGTCCTCAAAGCTCGATCCCTTAGATTACTTTCAAAATGCTCTTACAAGTTCGTTTCAATTACAATCTAACCTCAAAAATGAGCTCTCTAGCTCTTTTTATAGTTTTTGACTAGGTTTTGGCCCTGTCCAGACCTAGTGTCCGGCCTAGTTAAAAATTAGGTTCCAGGGCCAATTTGAAGGCTTAAACGGAGTCTAAAAAATATGAAAATTGATATGTAGGTACTTCTAAGGCTCCTCAAGCTCAAGGACTCCTTGGCTTGCACAAAATGGAGCTACAAAAATATGAAATGGTATTTACAATGATTGTTAGTGATAAGAATCACTGTTAAAAGATGTAGATTTGGAAAAATTGAAGGGCCTATCTGCCAGATTTGCGTCGACTGCTTTGTCTACTTACTCCTTCACCTTGTTCTGACTCTCTCCGTTGGCTTCCTTGTCTAGTCAATCCTTGGGTGCCCATACTGCTCTCAACACCCGCAAGGAGCCACTTTAGCAAGAAAACGAGCACTTGTGGAACAAAGCAAGGACTATGCTCTTATAGGAAAACAACTCTTTAAACGAGGAAGAGATAATCAATTACGATTGTGCATTCATGAAGACGAGTATCTTGTTGTGTTAGAGATGGCACATACAGGAGCTGCAGGAGGACATTTCTCTACAGATAAAATAGCGAAAATGATTCTCTTTGCTGGAATGTGGTGGCCAACTTTACATCAAGATGCAGCAACATATGTTCAATGATGTGATACACGTCAATGAACGAAATATCCAATTAGAAGGGATGAAATGCCACTGAAACCCATGATGAGTGCCAGAGCTTTTACTAAATGGGGAATAGACTTCATAGGACCTATTAGACCACCAGCTAAAGGATCCCACGCCGAATACATAATTGTAGCCACAGACTATCTGACCAAATGGGTTGAAGCCAAAGTCACCAAGAAAAACGATGCTAGCACTACGGCCAAGTTTCTCTTCGAGAACGTTTTCACTAGATTTGGACTACCGATAGAAATTGTGAGTGATAGAGGTATGCACTTTGTGAACGAAGTTATAGAAGCTTTACTGAATGAATTATTGGTAATTCATAAGAAATCAGCCCCTTATCACCCACAAGCCAATGGACAAGCCGAAAGTTCAAATAAAATCTTATGCACAGTTTGTAAGACAATAGTTACGCAATATAACACAGGAGCAATAGCAGAGAAGATAACACATATAGAAGAATCTCAATAATTTTCTACTAGCACCAAGTACAAAGATGATGGCATTGTCCACCCGTGCGCTCTCAAGGTAGAGCTTAAATGGTGATCTAGACAACTCTAGAACGGGAGATACAAGGTAGAGGTATGCTGGCTCTACTCAGTGTCTCAAGTAGTGCAGAAGTCATGTATATATAGGATCATGGGTGGCCTGCCATGGACGGCTATACATGGGCGGTAGAGCGTGGGCGGCCACCACCCGCGTAATTGCCATACATGGCTTAGACTGGTTGAACCGACCTAACAAATATAAATGATTTCTGACTCTGACAGGGAATATTCCATGGAATATTCCCTTTACCGTCGCGCCGGGGGCGCTGCCCCCGGACCCCCACCAGGGGGCCAGCGCAGGGGGCCCGCTGGCCCCCTTGGACCCCCCAGCCGGGGCTGCTCACCGCTGCCCCGGACCCCACAATTGGGGACCCTGGTAACTCCCTTTCCTTATAATACCTTACATGGTCCAATATGACCTTCATCCAACATGCAAGTTGGGATTCCCATCAATTGGGTAATGCACGCTTGGTTTCTCCTCATAAAGGGGGCCTTACAAAATGTGCATACAATCATGAGGGGTAGACATTGATCATATACTAACACAGTTCTCACAAAAATTGTGAACAATGGTAGATCTGATAAGGATAAACAATTACATCACGCTTTATGGGCATTCAGAGTAGCCTACAAAACAGCAATAGGAACTACACCTTTTAACCTAGTGTATGGACAAAATGCTATTTTGCCAATTGATTTCTTAATCCCCACCCTCAGAGTAGCAACCACTTACGAGTGGACGAGACATGAACTATCAGCTCAATTGGATCAAATAGAAAAGTTACACGAAACTAGGTTACAAGCAGTAGCAGGCATTTATGCTGCTAAAAGGTGACAAAAAGCATACTTTGATGCTCACATTAAAGACAAAAATTTGAAGGAAGGAGATTTAGTTTTTGTATATACTCTGAAACAACATGCAAAGAAACTGCAAAAGAGAGGATATGGCCCATTGATCATCAATCGTATATCTACGAGTGGAGCCATCAGTCTAGCAACCCTAGATGGAGAAGTATTACCAAATTATATCAGTGGATGTCGAGTGAAAAAATACCTAGAACCATTGACTGAGGAAACAATGTCACGACTAATCAAGGGTAAGAATAGACGCATCGAGGAAGAAAGGATACAAGCAGAAGCTAGACAGGAAGCACTAGAACGAATTAAGAAATGAAAAGAGTGGATGAGAGAGAGAGATGAGAGATATCAACTAGGAGAAGAACTCATCCCAATGGCTAATCTTAGAGCCACTGAAAACCTAGGACAAAGAACACAACCTTATTTGAATTTGGGAGCCGGAAAAATGGAGTACCACTTAGTGGATGCTCTCATTGACATAGGAGCCGCTATAAGCTGCATCAAGTATTCATTGTCACAAACACTCAAAGAGGAATTACGTCCATCAAAGGCACAACTGGTTGGAATAGGAGGAAAGATCACCACGAGTATAGGAGAGATTACCTTACCTCTACACCTTGGCAACAACACTATGGAACAAAAACTCTTAGTATGTAACGATCAAGACTTATTGGAAGAGATAGTGCTAGGTCAAGACTGGATATACGAATATGAAGTGACTATCCAATTGGCTTTAGGATACATCTCAGCTAAGATAGGACATCGTGAAGTATTCAGCTTGCTAGACGAACGACCAATCAAAGTCGCAAGCATAGAGCCAAAAATTCACTCTAATGAACACAGTCATGAATGTATGTTCACTAGCACTATGGAAACCTCTTCATCAAGTGTTTCATGTGAGGACACACCGAATTCTGCTTGCACACTGTCTTCTAATCTAGCAAGTCACTAGAGTACCATTCAATCTGGAACCAACCTCAGTGAAGAACCATGCACGAGAGAGACTAATTCCCAGGATCATCCAAAGTCTACATCTATTAGAATGTACCCCATCCCAAATGTTGGAACAAGCCAACCACAAATTGGTGATTATAGAGATCTTGAAGAAGGCTTATGGTCAGAATGAAGTAAAAGAAAACATTTGAGAAAGTGAAGGAGATTTCAGAATGATAGCTTGTACACATATGTACATATAAGTGGAAATTTTTGTAAACTGAGTAGAGATAAATCCTTAGGATGATCAGGAGTAATGTCATAGACGCGGGATGAGTTAAAAATCATGTATATATAAGTTAATGATGATAAGAAATGTATGTGAGAGTCATTTGTAGATGACAAATGTCTTAGAGATGTGTAGAGAGTTTTTTCCCAGAAAATAGCGACGGGTTTTTCTCTGAGTGCTCTCTGTCTGATCATGTGGATCAGGATTTCTTTTGTGCACATCTAATTGAGAAGCTAATGAAGCTATGTCCAGAGTTTCATGATCTAATTCCTCTCCTACTGTGAGAATGATCAATAGGAACATTCATATGTAGAATGTGAAAACTGAAGTCTGAGAGTAGCGCACTTTTCCGTCTCAGTGTTTTGCTTAGATCTCAGTGTATACTGTAAAGTTTTTGATGAGTGAGCACTTAAAATCTAAGTTAGAAGATAAGAAAGCTATGGCTAAAAGCATTTAGCAAAACGGGTTTTGTATTGAGAGAAATCAACTTAAGAAGTTGACCATGTCGAAGTCGCTACCTCTGGAAGACAGTTATGACATATCTTTAATCTTAAGGATCAAATTAAACTTTTGGTGATTAGTTTTGAGAACTAATGATTAGTATGATTGCGCAAAGGTATTGCGAATACTTGTGCATCATTTACTTGAAGAAATTTGAAGTTATGTGCAGGTAATGAAGTTGATTTTTGAAGCAAACTTTCTGAAGTAAACACTTCTTCACTCAGAGGAGTGTTAATGGAAGTTTTGGTAAAGAAGAGTAATATTTGTGTAAAGTTTGGTTTATAACTGACATAGAAGTGTTCTTAAGTCAGTATAGATCAAACCTTTGGAGATTAAGAGGTCTCCAACAGTGGTATCAGAGCTAAAGGTGCAATACAAGAGAAGAAAAGACAATTGAAGTTCTGATTGGTGCAGATATTGGAGTTCTTCCAAATCAAAGGTGCCACTTGTTCTTTTGTTGGAGTATACATCATTTCAATCTCTTTATCAAGTACCTTTTCCCTCAAGAAATGATACTGAATCTCTATGTGCTTAGTCCTGGCATGAAAAACAGGATTAGCTACCAAATACAAAGAACTCATATTATCTCCAAAAATAATTGGAGTACTATGATCAGTTTCAAAACTCTTCATCAAGGTCTTCAACCATATCACTTCTTTTGCAGCTTCTACCATTCCTTTATACTCAGCTTCTGTGGATGATAAAGCAACTGTATGTTGCTTCTTTGAACACCAAGAAACTAATTTATCTCCAACAGTGGTATCAGAGCTAAAGGTGCAATACAAGAGAAGAAAAGACAATTGAAGTTCTGATTGGTGTAGATATTGGAGTTCTTCCAAATCAAAGGAGGACAAGGACAAATTATTGAAGATAACCTGCAGAAGTTCAAAGCACGAGTTCGGAAAGAATCAAGAAGGACAAAGCTCATATTAAAGGTACATTTTATCCTCATAAACCATAGTAATTGCAGATACAGAAGGTCAAGGATGGGAGAAAGCTTGCAGATTGATAAGCTAGATAGGGAGAACTATCCAGCTTGGTCCATGAGCATGGAGGCACACCTCATGAGTAAAGATTTGATGGCATTCATTACAGGAGATGAAGAAAACCCTGAATTTGCAGATCCTAGTATTCCAACTAGGGAAGAGCTTACAGTCTTGAAGACTTGGATGAGAAAGGATGCTCAAGCAAGAAGTATCATTTACATGGCTGTAAATGATTATCTTTTACCTCACATTAGAGGATTGGAAAGTGCTGCAGATGTTTGGAATGCTTTGGAAGAGCATTTCCAAAATACAACCAAGTCAAGGAAGTCTTCACTATGGGCTGAGTTTACAACCTTCAAGAAGAAGAGCTCACAATCAATTTCTGATTATGTGGCAAGGATGAAGGATATTGCAGATAGCTTGGGAGCAGTGGATGAAGACATTGAAGAGGAAAAGTTGGTAAGACAAATACTTACAGGTCTGAGAGGAGATGAGAAGTGGAAGCCTTTCATATTGTCCATAGAGTTGTCACTTGATCACTTTACTCTTGATCTTAATCAATTGCTAGGACACATGCTAACTTTTGAGTAGGACATTAAAGGAGACAATGATAGAAGTGCAAGTCAAGCTATGTACTCCAAGGACAAGAAAAAGAATGGCAAGGGAAAGCAATCGACTGATGATGAAGGGAATTCAAGTCAAGCTAACTTCACAAAAGGAAAGATGAATTTCAGAGGTAAAGGAAGAGGAGGTAAGAACAAAGATAATGCTAAAGCTTGTTGGATTTGTGGCAGACCAAATCATTTGGCAAATGATTGTTGGTATAACAATCAAAATGGTGGAAGCAATAATGAGAATTTTAATCAAAGAGGTAGAGGAGGCAGAAACCAAAGAGGCAACTTCAGAGGAAGAGGTGGTAGGACATCATATGGTAGAGGAGGTGGAAGAAACTTCCAATCTCAGTCCTACAACAACAATTATTATAATTATGCATCAGATCAGAAGGATGATATGACTCTTATCTTGAATGCAACTCATGAATCAATGGGAGAAGATCAAAGAGTGTTTTATATTGACTCAGGATGTAGTAACCATTTGAGTGGGAATCTATCCTTGATGACTGATATGGAACCAAAGGTGAATGGACATACAGTTCAAACAGGTGACAATACCAAACATAAAGTGGAGAGCATTGGATTAGTGAAGACAAAGAGTGGAAGTACACTTTTGAGCAAGGTACTTTATGTTCCTACTATTCCTAAAAATTTGATAAGTGTAGGGCAAATTGTGGAGAAAGGATATGAGGTGAGATTCACAAATGATGGTGTTTATGTGCAAGATCCAAATCAGGGATATAGAAACATAATTGCAGGTAAAAAGGAAGGAAGATTGTTCACTCTCAAAGTCCAAGGTAATGTGGGACATGCATTATTTACTTATGGAAGTCAAAAGGTGTCAAAATTAGACCTATGGCATAAAAGGCTAGGTCATTTCAATGAGAGAGCTATAAAGGAAATGTCAAAGAATCAGGTGGTGCTTGGATTGCCGAATGTTGAAGGGCAACATATGGTGTACAAGTGTGAAGCTTGTCAATTAGGTAAAGTACATAAAGGTTCTTACAACAAATCAGGGTACAAGCATTCAAATATGCTTGAATTGGTTCATACAGATGTATGGGGTCCCTCAAGGGACTATAGCATAAATGGATCCAGATATTATGTGTTGTTTGTTGATGATGCAACCAGATGGATTACTTTGTATGTAATCAAGGATAAATCAGAAGTTTTCAAGACATTCAAACATTTTCATGCCTATGCAGAAAGGATCACAGGGCAAAAGCTTAAGAGGTTAAGGTCAGATGGAGGGGGAGAGTATTTCTCTAAAGAGTTTGATGATTATTTGTGGAATGCAGGTATAAAAAGAGAAGTAACTTGCAGGTACTCTCCTCAACAGAATGGAGTAGCAGAAAGGAGAAATAGGACTCTTGTAGAATTTGCAAGAGCCATGATGAAGGAAAAGAATTGTCCAAATTACTTATGGGCAGAAGCTATTAACACTGCAACATACCTTGTGAATAGGCTACCTTGTAAAGCTTTGGATGGAGGAACCCCTTATGAAGCATGGTGGGGTAAGAAACCTACTCTTGATCATTGTAAAGTATTTGGATGTGTAGCATATGCTTATGTTCCTTCACAATTAAGACATAAGCTAGAACCCAAGGCAGAAAAGTATGTGTTCATTGGTTATGATGATAGACAGATGGGTTACAGGTTGTGGAGTCCATCCACAAAGCAATTTCTTGTTACCAAAGATGTGACATTTGATGAGCAAAATACATGGTATACAGGATCAACAAATGATTATGCAGGTGTTGAAGAGATACAAAGGAAAGGAAAGGCAAAAGTAAAAGTGTATGAAGAAAGTATTGATGATGTTGAATCTAAAAGTAGATTGCAGGATCATGTAGAAGAAGGGCCAAGATTTGATCCAGAATCAAATGAGGCTGAAACTTCGAGAAGTGCAGAAATCAGAAGATCCTCAAGGGAAAGGAAAGAGCCTATAAGGTATAGTTATGATACATCTTTTCTAACAACAAAAGATTATGCTTACATTGTGAAGACAGAAGAAGATCCAACCACTTATGAAGAAGCCAAAGGTAAACAGAATTGGGAGAAGGCAATGCAGGAAGAGTATGATGCTCTACTTGAAAATGAAACTTGGGAATTAGTACCAAGACCAAAGAATCAGAAACTCATTGGATGTAAGTGGGTATATAAAACAAAAAGGTTTGCAGATGGTAAGGTGTCTAGATACAAAGCTAGACTTGTGGTCAAAGGTTATGCCCAAACTTATGGGGTAGATTATGATGAAACCTTTAGTCCTGTTGCTAAAATGTCTACAATTAGAACATTGATTGCTATTGCTGCTTGTAAAGGATGGAAGTTGTCTCAATTAGATGTGAAAAATGCATTTCTAAATGGATACATTGCATATGAAGTATACATGGAGCAACCAGAAGGTTTTATGAATCCAATTGGATCAGATTATGTGTGCAAGCTCAAGAGAGCTTTGTATGGGTTGAAGCAGGCCCCAAGAGCTTGGAATTATAGACTTGTCAAGTTCTTGAATGAATGTGGATTTCAAGCATCAAAGGCAGATAGTAGCTTGCTAGTGAAGGCAAGTGAAAATGGATACATTTACATGTGTATTTATGTTGATGATATTATTGTTACAGGAACAGATGCTCAAGGAATCAATGAACTCAAAAGCCAAATAGAGAAGGAGTTTAAGATAAGTGATTTGGGAAACTTATCTTATTTTCTAGGAATGCAGATTGTGTATAATCAACATGGAGTATATGTTTCACAAGAGAGGTATTTGAAGAATCTCCTAGCCAAGTTTAACATGGAAGATTGCAAGACCTCAACTACACCATTGGAGGTAAATCATAAAGTGAGCAGGTATGGTGGTGAAGAATTCAATGATATGAAGAAATATCAGAGTTTGGTAGGTAGTTTAATCTATGCTACCTTGACAAGGCCAGATTTATCATATGCAGTAGGTGTGTTGTCACAATTTATGCATTGTCCAAAGAAGACTCATTGGATTGCAGCCCAAAGGGTGCTCAGATATATCAAAGGAACCCTAAGTGAAGGTTTGTACTATGGTTTCACTTTTGACACAAGAATCAAAGTGTTTAGTGATGCAGATTGGGCAGGAGACTCAGATGATAGAAGGTCTACTCATGGGTATCTCTCTTATGTTGGAGATAAATTAGTTTCTTGGTGTTCAAAGAAGCAACATACAGTTGCTTTATCATCCACAGAAGTTGAGTATGAAGGAATGGTAGAAGCTGCAAAAGAAGTGATATGGTTGAAGACCTTGATGAAGAGTTTTGAAACTGATCATAGTACTCCAATTATTTTTGGAGATAATATGAGTTCTTTGTATTTGGCAGCTAATCCTGTTTTTCATGTCAGGACTAAGCACATAGAGATTCAGTATCATTTCTTGAGGGAAAAGGTACTTGATAAAGAGATTGAAGTGATGTATACTCCAACACAAGAACAAGTGGCAGATATGATGACAAAGAGCTTGGATGGACCTAAGCTACAAAGATTCAAGGAGATGGCAGGAGTGAAGAAGAATGGAATAATCACAATTAGTGATTGAGGGGGAGCTGTTGGAACAAGCCAATCACAAATTGGTGATTATAGAGATCTTGAAGAAGGCTTATGGTCAGAATGAAGTAAAAGAAAACATTTGAGAAAGTGAAGGAGATTTCAGAATGATAGCTTGTACACATATGTACATATAAGTGGAAATTTTTGTAAACTGAGTAGAGATAAATCCTTAGGATCATAAGGAGTAATGTCATAGAGGCGGGATGAGTTAAAAATCATGTATATATAAGTTAATGATGATAAGAAATGTATGTGAGAGTCATTTGTAGATGACCAATGTCTTAGAGATGTGTAGAGAGTTTTTTCCCAGAAAATAGCGACGGGTTTTTCTCTGAGTGCTCTCTGTCTGATCATGTAGATCAGGATTTCTTTTGTACACATCTAATTGAGAAGCTAATGAAGCTATGTCCAGAGTTTCATGATCTTATTCCTCTCCTACTGTGAGAATGATCAATAGGAACATTCATATGTAGAATGTGAAAACTGAAGTCTGAGAGTAGCGCACTTTTCCGTCTCAGTGTTTTGCTTAGATCTCAGTGTATACTGTAAAGTTTTTGATGAGTGAGCACTTAAAATCTAAGTTAGGAGATAAGGAAGCTATGGCTAAAAGCATTTAGCAAAACGGGTTTTGCATTGAGAGAAATCAACTTAAGAAATTGACCATGTCGAAGTCGCTACCTCTGGAAGACAGTTATGACATATCTTTGATCTTAAGGATCAAATTAAACTTTTGGTGATTAGTTTTGAGAACTAATGATTAGTATGATTGCGCAAAGGTATTGCGAATACTTGTGCATCATTTACTTGAAGAAATTTGAAGTTATGTGCAGGTAATAAAGTTGATTACTGAAGCAGACTTTCTAAAGTAAACACTTCTTCACTCAGAGGAGTGTTAATGGAAGTTTTGGTAAAGAAGAGTAATATTTGTGTAAAGTATAGTTTATAACTGACATAGAAGTATTCTTAAGTCAGTATAATTTTAGCAACAGGACTAAAGGTTTCATCATAATCTACCCCATAAGTTTGGGCATAACCTTTGACCACAAGTCTAGCTTTGTATCTAGACACCTTACCATCTGCAAACCTTTTTGTTTTATATACCCACTTACATCCAATGACTTTCTGATTCTTTGGTCTTGGTACTAATTCCCAAGTTTCATTTTCAAGTAGAGCATCATACTCTTCCTGCATTGCCTTCTCCCAATTCTGTTTACCTTTGGCTTCTTCATAAGTGGTTGGATCTTCTTCTGTCTTCACAATGTAAGCATAATCTTTTGTTGTTAGAAAAGATGTATCATAACTATACCTTATAGGCTCTTTCCTTTCCCTTGAGCATCTTCTGATTTCTGCACTTCGCGAAGTTTCAGCCTCATTTGATTCTGGATCAAATCTTGGCCCTTCTTCTACATGATCCTGCAATCTACTTTTAGATTCAACATCATCAATACTTTCTTCATACACTTTTACTTTTGCCTTTCCTTTCCTTTGTATCTCTTCAACACCTGCATATGCATTTGTTGATCTTGTATACCATGTATTTTGCTCATCAAATGTCACATCTTTGGTAACAAGAAATTGCTTTGTGGATGGACTCCACAACCTGTAACCCATCTGTCTATCATCATAACCAATGAACACATACTTTTCTGCCTTGGGTTCTAGCTTATGTCTTAATTGTGAAGGAACATAAGCATATGCTACACATCCAAATACTTTACAATGATCAAGAGTAGGTTTCTTACCCCACCATGCTTCATAAGGGGTTCCTCCATCCAAAGCTTTACAAGGTAGCCTATTCACAAGGTATGTTGCATTGTTAATAGCTTCTGCCCATAAGTAATTTGGACAATTCTTTTCCTTCATCATGGCTCTTGCAAATTCTACAAGAGTCCTATTTCTCCTTTCTGCTACTCCATTCTGTTGAGGAGAGTACCTGCAAGTTACTTCTCTTCTAATACCTGCATTCCACAAATAATCATCAAACTCTTTAGAGAAATACTCTCCCCCTCCATCTGACCTTAACCTCTTAAGCTAAAGGTGCAATACAAGAGAAGAAAAGACAATTGAAGTTCTGATTGGTGCAGATATTGGATTTCTTCCAAATCAAAGGAGGACAAGGACAAATTATTGAAGATAACCTACAGAAGTTCAAAGCACGAGTTCGAAAAGAATCAAGAAGGACAAAGCTCATATTAAAGGTACATTTTATCCTCATAAACCATAGTAATTGCAGATACAGAAGGTCAAGGATGGGAGAAAGCTTGCAGATTGATAAGCTAGATAGGGAGAACTATCCAGCTTGGTCCATGAGGATGGAGGCACACCTCATGAGTAAAGATTTGATGGCATTCATTACAGGAGATGAAGAAAAGCCTGAATTTGCAGATCCTAGTATTCCAACTAGGGAAGAGCTTACAGTCTTGAAGACTTGGATGAGAAAGGATGCTCAAGCAAGAAGTATCATTTACATGGCTGTAAATGATTATCTTTTACCTCACATTAGAGGATTGGAAAGTGCTGCAGATGTTTGGAATGCTTTGGAAGAGCATTTCCAAAATACAACCAAGTCAAGGAAGTCTTCACTATGGGCTGAGTTTACAACCTTCAAGAAGAAGAGCTCACAATCAATTTCTGATTATGTGGCAAGGATGAAGGATATTGCAGATAGCTTGGGAGCAGTGGATGAAGACATTGAAGAGGAAAAGTTGGTAAGACAAATACTTACAGGTCTGAGAGGAGATGAGAAGTGGAAGCCTTTCATATTGTCCATAGAGTTGTCATTTGATCACTTTACTCCTGATCTTAATCAATTGCTAGGACACATGCTAACTTTTGAGCAGGACATTAAAGGAGACAATGATAGAAGTGCAAGTCAAGCTATGTACTCCAAGGACAAGAAAAAGAATGGCAAGGGAAAGCAATCGACTGATGATGAAGGGAATTCAAGTCAAGCTAACTTCACAAAAGGAAAGATGAATTTCAGAGGTAAAGGAAGAGGAGGTAAGAACAAAGATAATGCTAAAGCTTGTTGGATTTGTGGCAGAACAAATCATTTGGCAAATGATTGTTGGTATAACAATCAAAATGGTGGAAGCAATAATCAAAATTTTAATCAAAGAGGTAGAGGAGGCAGAAACCAAAGAGGCAACTTCAGAGGAAGAGGTGGTAGGACATCATATGGTAGAGGAGGTGGAAGAAACTTCCAATCTCAGTCCTACAACAACAATTATTATAATTATGCATCAGATCAGAAGGATGATATGACTCTTATCTTGAATGCAACTCATGAATCAATGGGAGAAGATCAAAGAGTGTTTTATATTGACGCAGGATGTAGTAACCATCTGAGTGGGAATCTATCCTTGATGACTGATATGGAACCAAAAGTGAATGGACATACAGTTCAAACAGGTGACAATACCAAACATAAAGTGGAGAGCATTGGATCAGTGAAGACAAAGAGTGGAAGTACACTTTTGAGCAAGGTACTTTATGTTCCTACTATTCCTAAAAATTTGATAAGTGATTTTCAGAAATCAACTTCATTACCTGCACATAACTTCAAATTTCTTCAAGTAAATGATGCACAAGTATTCGCAATACCTTTGCACAATCATACTAATCATTAGTTCTCAAAACTAATCACCAAAAGTTTAATTTGATCCTTAAGTTCAAAGATATGTCATAACTGTCTTCCAGAGGTAGCGACTTCGACATGGTCAACTTCTTAAGTTGATTTCTCTCAATACAAAACCCGTTTTGCTAAATGCTTTTAGCCATAGCTTCCTTATCTCCTAACTTAGATTTTAAGTGCTCACTCATCAAAAACTTTACAATATACAGTGAGATCTAAGCAAGACACTGAGACGGAAAAGTGCGCTACTATCAGACTTCAGTTTTCACATTCTACATATGAATGTGCCTATTGATCATTCTCACAGTAGGAGAGGAATTAGATCATGAAACTCTGGACATAGCTTCATTAGCTTCTCAATTAGATGTGTACAAAAGAAATCCTGATCCACATGATCAGACAGAGAGCACTCAGAGAAAAACCTGTCGCTATTTTCTGGGAAAAAACTCTTTACACATCTCTAAGACATTTGTCATCTTCAAATGACTCTCACATACATTTCTTATCATCATTAACTTATATATACATGATTTTTAACTCATCCCGCATCTATGACATTACTCCTTATCATCCTAAGGATTTATCTCTACTCAGTTTACAAAAATTTCCACTTATATGTACATATGTGTACAAGCTATCATTCTGAAATCTCCTTCACTTTCTCAAATGTTTTCTTTTACTTCATTCTGACCATAAGCCTTCTTCAAGATCTCTATAATGACCAATTTGTGATTGGCTTGTTCCAGCAGCTCCCCCTCAATCACTAATTGTGATTATTCCATTCTTCTTCACTCCTGCCATCTCCTTGAATCTTTGTAGCTTAGGTCCATCCAAGCTCTTTGTCATCATATCTGCCACTTGTTCTTTTGTTGGAGTATACATCACTTCAATCTCTTTATCAAGTACCTTTTCCCTCAAGAAATGATACTGAATCTCTATGTGCTTAGTCCTGGCATGAAAAACAGGATTAGCTGCCAAATACAAAGAACTCCTATTATCTCCAAAAATAATTGGAGTACTATGATCAGTTTCAAAACTCTTCATCAAGGTCTTCAACCATATCACTTCTTTTGCAGCTTCTACCATTCCTTTATACTCAGCTTCTGTGGATGATAAAGCAACTGTATGTTGCTTCTTTGAACACCAAGAAACTAATTTATCTCCAACATAACAGAGATACCCATGAGTAGACCTTCTATCATCTGAGTCACCTGCCCAATCTGCATCACTAAACACTTTGATTCTTGTGTCAGAAGTGAAACCATAGTACAAACCTTCACTTAGGGTTCCTTTGATATATCTGAGCACCCTTTGGGCTGTAATCCAATGAGTCTTCTTTGGACAATGCATAAATTGTGACAACACACCTACTGCATATGATAAATCTGGCCTTGTCAAGGTCGCATAGATTAAACTACCTACCAAACTCTGATATTTCTTCATATCATTGAATTCTTCACCACCATACCTGCTCAATTTATGATTTACCTCCAATGGTGTAGTTGAGGTCTTGCAATCTTCCATGTTAAACTTGGCTAGGAGATTCTTCAAATACCTCTCTTGTGAAACATATACTCCATGTTGAGTATACACAATCTGCATTCCTAGAAAATAAGATAAGTTTCCCAAATCACTTATCTTAAACTCCTTCTCTATTTGCCTTTTGAGTTCATTGATTCCTTGAGCATCTGTTCCTGTAACAATAATATCATCAACATAGATACACATGTAAATGTATCCATTTTCACTTGCCTTCACTAGCAAGCTATTATCTGCCTTTGATGCTTGAAATCCACATTCATTCAAGAACTTGACAAGTCTATAATTCCAAGCTCTTGGGGCCTGCTTCAACCCATACAAAGCTCTCTTGAGCTTGCACACATAATCTGATCCAATTGGATTCATAAAACCTTCTGGTTGCTCCATGTATACTTCATCTGCAATGTATCCATTTAGAAATGCATTTTTCACATCTAATTGAGACAACTTCCATCCTTTACAAGCAGCAATAGCAATCAATGTTCTAATTGTAGACATTTTAGCAACAAGACTAAAGGTTTCATCATAATCTACCCCATAAGTTTGGGCATAACCTTTGACCACAAGTCTAGCTTTGTATCTAGACACCTTACCATCTGCAAACCTTTTTGTTTTATATACCCACTTACATCCAATGACTTTCTGATTCTTTGATCTTGGTACTAATTCCCAAGTTTCATTTTCAAGTAGAGCATCATACTCTTCCTGCATTGCCTTCTCCCAATTCTGTTTACCTTTGGCTTCTTCATAAGTGGTTGGATCTTCTTCTGTCTTCACAATGTAAGCATAATCTTTTGTTGTTAGAAAAGATGTATCATAACTATACCTTATAGGCTCTTTCCTTTCCCTTGAGGATCTTCTGATTTCTGCACTTCTCAAATTTTAAGCCTCATTTGATTCTGGATCAAATCTTGGCCCTTCTTCTACATGATCCTGCAATCTACTTTTAGATTCAACATCATCAATACTTTCTTCATACACTTTTACTTTTGCCTTTCCTTTCCTTTGTATCTCTTCAACACCTGCATAATCATTTGTTGATCCTGTATACCATGTAGTTTGCTCATCAAATGTCACATCTTTGGTAACAAGAAATTGCTTTGTGGATGGACTCCACAACCTGTAACCCATCTGTCTATCATCATAACCAATGAACACATACTTTTCTGCCTTGGGTTCTGCCTTGGGTTCTAACCAAGGAACATAAGCATATGCTACACATCCAAATACTTTACAATGATCAAGAGTAGGTTTCTTACCCCACCATGCTTCATAAGGGGTTCCTCCATCCAAAGCTTTACAAGGTAGCCTATTCACAAGGTATGTTGCAGTGTTAATAGCTTCTGCCCATAAGTAATTTGGACAATTCTTTTCCTTCATCATGGCTCTTGCAAATTCTACAAGAGTCCTATTTCTCCTTTCTGCTACTCCATTCTGTTGAGGAGAGTACCTGCAAGTTACTTCTCTTTTTATACCTGCATTCCACAAATAATCATCAAACTCTTTAGAGAAATACTCTCCCCCTCCATCTGACCTTAACCTCTTAAGCTTTTGCCCTGTGATCCTTTCTGCATAGGCATGAAAATGTTTGAATGTCTTGAAAACTTCTGATTTATCCTTGATTACATACAAAGTAATCCATCTGGTTGCATCATCAACAAACAACACATAATATCTAGATCCATTTATGCTATAGTCCCTTGAGGGACCCCATACATCTGTATGAACCAATTCAAGCATATTTGAATGCTTGTACCCTGATTTGTTGTAAGAACCTTTATGTGCTTTACCTAATTGACAAGCTTCACACTTGTACACTATATGTTGCCCTTGAACATTCGGCAATCCAAGCACCACCTGATTCTTTGACATTTCCTTTATAGCTCTCTCATTGAAATGACCTAGCCTTTTATGCCATAGGTCTAATTCTGACACCTTTTGACTTCCATAAGTAAATAATGCATGTCCCACATTACCTTGGACTTTGAGAGTGAACAATCTTCCTTCCTTTTTACCTGCAATTATGTTTCTATATCCCTGATTTGGATCTTGCACATAAACACCATCATTTGTGAATCTCACCTCATATCCTTTCTCCACAATTTGCCCTACATTTATCAAATTTATTAGGAATAGTAGGAACATAAAGTACCTTGCTCAAAAGTGTACTTCCACTCTTTGTCTTCACTGATCCAATGCTCTCCACTTTATGTTTGGTATTGTCACCTGTTTGAACTGTATGTCCATTCACCTTTGGTTCCATATCAGTCATCAAGGATAGATTCCCACTCAAATGGTTACTACATCCTGAGTCAATATAAAACACTCTTTGATCTTCTCCCATTGATTCATGAGTTGCATTCAAGATAAGAGTCATATCATCCTTCTGATCTGATGCATAATTATAATAATTGTTGTTGTAGGACTGAGATTGGAAGTTTCTTCCACCTCCTCTACCATATGATGTCCTACCACCTCTTCCTCTGAAGTTGCCTCTTTGGTTTCTGCCTCCTCTACCTCTTTGATTAAAATTCTCATTATTGCTTCCACCATTTTGATTGTTATACCAACAATCATTTGCCAAATGATTTGTTCTGCCACAAATCCAACAAGCTTTAGCATTATCTTTGTTCTTACCTCCTCTTCCTTTACCTCTGAAATTCATCTTTCCTTTTGTGAAGTTAGCTTGACTTGAATTCCCTTCATCATCAGTCGATTGCTTTCCCTTGCCATTCTTTTTCTTGTCCTTGGAGTACATAGCTTGACTTGCACTTCTATCATTGTCTCCTTTAATGTCCTACTCAAAAGTTAGCATGTGTCCTAGCAATTGATTAAGATCAGGAGTAAAGTGATCAAGTGACAACTCTATGGACAATATGAAAGGCTTCCACTTCTCATCTCGTCTCAGACCTGAAAGTATTTGTCTTACCAACTTTTCCTCTTCAATGTCTTCATCCACTGCTCCCAAGCTATCTGCAATATCCTTCATCCTTGCCACATAATCAGAAATTGATTGTGAGCTCTTCTTCTTGAAGGTTGTAAACTCAGCCCATAGTGAAGACTTCCTTGACTTGGTTGTATTTTGGAAATGCTCTTCCAAAGCATTCCAAACATCTGCAGCACTTTCCAATCCTCTAATGTGAGGTAAAAGATAATCATTTACAGCCATGTAAATGATACTTCTTGCTTGAGCATCCTTTCTCATCCAAGTCTTCAAGACTGTAAGCTCTTCCCTAGTTGGAATACTAGGATCTGCAAATTCAGGCTTTTCTTCATCTCCTGTAATGAATGCCATCAAATCTTTACTCATGAGGTGTGCCTCCATGCTCATGGACCAAGCTGGATAGTTCTCCCTATCTAGCTTATCAATCTGCAAGCTTTCTCCCATCCTTGACCTTCTGTATCTGCAATTACTATGGTTTATGAGGATAAAATGTACCTTTAATATGAGCTTTGTCCTTCTTGATTCTTTCCGAACTCGTGCTTTGAACTTCTGCAGGTTATCTTCAATAATTTGTCCTTGTCCTCCTTTGATTTGGAAGAACTCCAATATCTACACCAATCAGAACTTCAATTGTCTTTTCTTCTCTTGTATTGCACCTTTAGCTCTGATACCACTGTTGGAGATAAATTAGTTTCTTGGTGTTCAAAGAAGCAACATACAGTTGCTTTATCATCCACAGAAGCTGAGTATAAAGGAATGGTAGAAGCTGCAAAAGAAGTGATATGGTTGAAGACCTTGATGAAGAGTTTTGAAACTGATCATAGTACTCCAATTATTTTTGGAGATAATATGAGTTCTTTGTATTTGGTAGCTAATCCTGTTTTTCATGCCAGGACTAAGCACATAGAGATTCAGTATCATTTCTTGAGGGAAAAGGTACTTGATAAAGAGATTGAAATGATGTATACTCCAACAAAAGAACAAGTGGCAGATATGATGACAAAGAGCTTGGATGGACCTAAGCTACAAAGATTCAAGGAGATGGCAGGAGTGAAGAAGAATGGAATAATCACAATTAGTGATTGAGGGGGAGCTGTTGGAACAAGCCAATCACAAATTGGTGATTATAGAGATCTTGAAGAAGGCTTATGGTCAGAATGAAGTAAAAGAAAACATTTGAGAAAGTGAAGGAGATTTCAGAATGATAGCTTGTACACATATGTACATATAAGTGGAAATTTTTGTAAACTGAGTAGAGATAAATCCTTAGGATGATAAGGAGTAATGTCATAGACGCGGGATGAGTTAAAAATCATGTATATATAAGTTAATGATGATAAGAAATGTATGGGAGAGTCATTTGTAGATGACAAATGTCTTAGAGATGTGTAGAGAGTTTCTTCCCAGAAAATAGCGACGGGTTTTTCTCTGAGTGCTCTCTGTCTGATCATGTGGATCAGGATTTCTTTTGTACACATCTAATTGAGAAGCTAATGAAGCTATGTCCAGAGTTTCATGATCTAATTCCTCTCCTACTGTGAGAATGATCAATAGGAACATTCATATGTAGAATGTGAAAACTGAAGTCTGAGAGTAGCGCACTTTTCCGTCTCAGTGTTTTGCTTAGATCTCAGTGTATACTGTAAAGTTTTTGATGAGTGAGCACTTAAAATCTAAGTTAGGAGATAAGGAAGCTATGGCTAAAAGCATTTAGCAAAACGGGTTTTGTATTGAGAGAAATTAACTTAAGAAGTTGACCATGTCGAAGTCGCTACCTCTGGAAGACAGTTATGACATATCTTTGATCTTAAGGATCAAATTAAACTTTTGGTGATTAGTTTTGAGAACTAATGATTAGTATGATTGCGTAAAGGTATTGCGAATACTTGTGCATCATTTACTTGAAGAAATTTGAAGTTATGTGCAGGTAATGAAGTTGATTTCTGAAGCAGAATTTCTGAAGTAAACACTTCTTCACTCAGAGGAGTGTTAATGGAAGTTTTGGTAAAGAAGAGTAATATTTGTGTAAAGTTTGGCTTATAACTGACATAGAAGTGTTCTTAAGTCACTATAGATCAAACCTTTGGAGATTAAGAGGTCTCCAATAGAATTGTGATTATTCCATTCTTCTTCACTCCTGCCATCTCCTTGAATCTTTGTAGCTTAGGTCCATCCAAGCTCTTTGTCATCATATCTGCCACTTGTTCTTTTGTTGGAGTATACATCACTTCAATCTCTTTATCAAGTACCTTTTCCCTCAAGAAATGATACTGAATCTCTATGTGCTTAGTCCTGGCATGAAAAACAGGATTAGCTGCCAAATACAAAGAACTCATTTTATCTCCAAAAATAATTGGAGTACTATGATGAGTTTCAAAACTCTTCATCAAGGTCTTCAACCATATCACTTCTTTTGCAGCTTCTACCATTCCTTTATACTCAGCTTCTATGGATGATAAAGCAACTGTATGTTGCTTCTTTGAACACCAAGAAACTAATTTATCTCCAACATAACAGAGATACCCATGAGTAGACCTTCTATCATCTGAGTCACCTGCCCAATCTGCATCACTAAACACTTTGATTCTTGTGTCAGAAGTGAAACCATAGTACAAACCTTCTCTTAGGGTTCCTTTGATATATCTGAGCACCCTTTGGGCTGCAATCCAATGAGTCTTCTTTGGACAATGCATAAATTGTGACAACACACCTACTGCATATGATAAATATGGCCTTGTCAAGGTAGCATAGATTAAACTACCTACCAAACTCTGATATTTCTTCATATCATTGAATTCTTCAACACCATACCTGCTCAATTTATGATTTACCTCCAATGGTGTAGTTGAGGTCTTGCAATCTTCCGTGTTAAACTTGGCTAGGAGATTCTTCAAATACCTCTCTTGTGAAACATATACTCCATGTTGAGTATACACAATCTGCATTCCTAGAAAATAAGATAAGTTTCCCAAATCACTTATCTTAAACTCCTTCTCTATTTGCATTTTGAGTTCATTGATTCCTTGAGCATCTGTTCCTGTAACAATAATATCATCAACATAAATACACATGTAAATGTATCCATTTTCACTTGCCTTCACTAGCAAGCTACTATTTGCCTTTGATGCTTGAAATCCACATTCATTCAAGAACTTGACAAGTCTATAATTCCAAGCTCTTAGGGCCTGCTTCAACCCATACAAAGCTCTCTTGAGCTTGCACACATAATCTGATCCAATTGGATTCATAAAACCTTCTGGTTGCTCCATGTATACTTCATCTGCAATGTATCCATTTAGAAATGCATTTTTCACATCTAATTGAGACAACTTCCATCCTTTACAAGCAGCAATAGCAATCAATGTTCTAATTGTAGACATTTTAGCAACAGGACTAAAGGTTTCATCATAATCTACCCCATAAGTTTGGGCATAACCTTTGACCACAAGTCTAGCTTTGTATCTAGACACCTTACCATCTGCAAACCTTTTTGTTTTATATACCCACTTACATCCAATGAGTTTCTGATTCTTTGGTCTTGGTACTAATTCCCAAGTTTCATTTTCAAGTAGAGCATCATACTCTTCCTGCATTGCCTTCTCCCAATTCTGTTTACCTTTGGCTTCTTCATAAGTGGTTGGATCTTCTTCTGTCTTTGTTGGTGCATTTTGCCCAAGCCTACATGCTTGATATGCTTGATATTATCCTCATTTGTAAGTCACATGAGTAGTCATGTGAACACCTCTTGTAAAAGAGTACATTTTATCTCTTGTAAATGGAAAAAGAAAAAAGTAAAAGGATGGCTTACCTCATCCATGATGTAAAAGCAAATTCGTGGCTCCAACTACCAAAATCACGAATTTTTGAGCTGAGGGAATCTCTCCTAACTTTGGGGATCACTTTTAGGTGGAGCCATTCGAATTCGAATTCAAAACTCCCTCCAAGAATAGCTATAAAAGGAGCAAGAAGGAAGAGGCGATTAGCAAGCCTTGTACGTGACCACTTCATGTCATTTTGTAGAGATTGAAGAGCTTACTCCATAGCTCTATCATTCTACTCCCATTGTGCAAAGATTCATTGCCAATGTGGTTGTAATCATATGTGAATCTATACATTTATTATCATCTACCTCTCTGTTTTGTTCTCTGCTATACTCACTCAGAGCAGTAACTTCAGAAGGTCATATCTCGAGTTTTACTGAACCTTTTTCAGTGTTTTAAAATGCGTTGGATAGCTCTCACTGTCTAGTGTCTACCTATAAATTTTCAAGGTCATTGGATTTATACTTTTGGAGATATCTGCATTTTACTGCTTACTGGTCTATCTCTGCAGAGCCCCGAGAATTGTGGGAATGTTCCAGAACTTGATGAAACTTGTTCTCAGTGCTCAGTCCATCATTTGAAGTGTTTTAACTTGGAATAGGAAGCTTGCTAAGTCTATTTGCTATACCCAAAAGGAATTTTTCTAATTCCTTCCAGGTTAAGAGCACTGTTCATTTTTTCCAGCAGGTGTATGTCCAAAAATAGCAAGTTTTGGGAGCTAGTCATTTCGCAACTAGCCTGTCTTGACTTAAACTTTTGGGATACATGTTCCAAAGTACTTGGCTGATATTTTGGTGGATTTAGGAAGCTAAAAGGGTCTAATAATCAACTCTGAAGTCTCAGTTGGCTGGTGTGAAGCTGGTTGTAGCGGCACCTACTCATCTTTGGATTGCATCCACCATCTCTCTTCACAGTGGTATCAGAGCATAGTCAAGCAACATGGGAGATGGATTTCCATCAACAATTGACAAATTGGATCGAAACAACTATCCGGCATGGTCTCTAAGGATGGAGGCTTACCTTCAAGGGAGGAATCTATATGGATTCATATCCGGAGATGAAGCAATGCCAACCATGAGGAACAAAGGGCAACCATCACATGAAGAAGTGGAAGGACTTTCGAATTGGTGTTCGAAGGATGCACTTGCAAGGTCCTATATTCTAAACTCAATCTCTGATTTTCTTTTACCTCATGTCAAGGGATGCAAGACATCAAGAGAAACCTGGAATGCACTTGCTTCTTTCTTCTCTTCCAACACTCGAGCAAGGAAGAACCAATTGTGGATGGAGTTCACAACAATGAAGAAAAGCCCGAAGCAAAATGTGACTGATTATGTCACAAAGATGAAGGAGATTTCCGACCAACTTGGAAGCATTGGAGAGGTAATTGAAGAGGAGCAAATCATAAGACAAATCATGAATGGAATCAAAGCAGACGACAAGTGGGAGTCATTCACAACAGCCATGGATTTATACATGGATATGCATGTACCCGACCTCAACACACTCATGGGCCAACTCTTCACTCATGAAGCAAAGATTAGCAAAGGTGGTGAGTCCTCAAGAGGTAATCAAACTTCTGCCTTATATTCTGATAAAGCTAAGGTCAAGGACAAGTCAAAGAATAGAAAGAATGAAGATGAAGGAAGCTCTTTCCAAGCAAACTTTGCAGGTAGAGGACGAGCTAGAGGAAGAGGCAGAAGTGGAAAGCAAGGCAGGGGGAGATTCCAATCATCTCAACCTTGCAACATATGTGGCTTATCTAACCATACTACTGAAGAATGTTTCAGGAACCCGAGGAACTCAAGAGGAAGAGGATTCAATAGAGGTGGCTATGGATCAAATAGAGGCAGGTACAATGGAGGCTACAACAACAACTACTACAACAACAATTACAACAACAACAACAACTATCAAAGTGTCCATAGAGGAAGAAGAGATTACAATAACTATGCAGAGGACCAAAGTCAAGAAGATTCATTATTGATTATGAATCTATCAACGAAGAAGGGTAAGGATGATGATCACATATTTTACATTGATTCGGGATGCTCGAACCATGTAGCAGGAAATGTGGCTTTACTTTCTGATTTGGAAGATCCTCATAACAAGCATGAAGTGCAGACAGGAGATGACACAAAGCACTCAGTGGAGAAGATAGGTAATGTGAAGACATCAGATGGGAATATGAACCTCTTAAGCAAAGTCTTGTATGTCCCTACAATTACCAAAAATTTAATAAGTGTTGGACAGATTGTTGAAAAAGGATTGCAGGTTAGATTCAATCGATTTGGAGCATATGTTGAAGACCCAAGGCAAGGCTTTCGAAGGATTGCCAAAGGAGAAAAGACAGGAAGGCTTTTCACTTTTGAAGTGGAAGATACAAAGAACATAGCTTTGTTTAGCTATGGATCTCAAACTCTAACAGAGTTGGAGATATGGCACAAAAGGCTTGCTCACATTGGTGAGAGGACACTCAAACAGATTTGCAGGGACCAAAGTGTACTTGGTTTGCCTAATATCACAAGGCAACACATGATTTATAAGTGTGAAGCTTGTCAACTCGGCAAGGCTCATAGACAACCTTTCAATAAGAAAGGATATATGTATCAAAATCCTTTGGATCTAGTGCACACGGATGTGTGGGGTCCAAGTAAGGAGCCATCTATATCAGGCTCAAGATATTATGTGTCTTTCATAGATGATTGTAGCAGGTGGACCATTCTGTTTTTCATGAAGCACAAGGATGAAGTGTTTAATTGCTTTAAGAAGTATATTGCTCTTGTTGAAAACCAAACAGGTAGGACTTTGAAACGACTCAGATCAGATGGTGGAGGAGAATACTTCTCTTTTGAATTTGATGCCTTCTTGCATGAAAGAGGCATTAAAAGGGAAGTCACTACAAGGTATACACCCGAACTCAATGGTGTAGCAGAGAGGAGGAACAGAGCTATTGTCGAAGCTGCAAGGTCCATGCTCAATGAAAAGGGATTGCCGAACTACCTATGGGCAGAGGCTGTGTCGACAGCCACATATCTCATAAATAGACTTCCATCTAAGTCACTAGATGGAACCACTCCATATGAAGTGTGGAATGGAAGAAGACCTAGTCTAGAGCATTGTAAAATCTTTGGATGCTTAGCCTATGCTCACATTCCTTCTCAAGTAAGAGGGAAATTGGATCCCAAGGCAGAGAAGTGTGTATTCATTGGTTATGATCAAAACCAAAAAGGATATAGATTGTACAATCCAACCAATAAAGGATTTTCTGTGAGTAGAGATGTAATTTTTGATGAAAACAAATCATGGTTTGATGATGACAGGAAAGTGAAGCTGCCATATGACTTGGATGAAGATTTTCCATCACTTCAACCAAAGGAGCCAAAGCAGATTGAAGAAAGTGATTCGGAGATTGACCTAGAAGACTTGGAAAGACTAAAGCTATGGAAGAACAAAGGTAAAGCAAAGATGCAGGATGCTACATATGGACCCGAGAGCTCACATCAACCACTTAGAAGGTCTTCGAGGGAGAAGAAGAAACCAGAGAGGTTTGGTTATGATACTTCTTTGGTCACCAAGCACTCAATCTACATTGCAAAGGATTCAACCAATGAAGAACCTACCACATTTGAAGAAGCACAAAGCAAGAAAGCTTGGAGAGATGCAATGGATGAAGAAATGGAAGCCTTGAAGGAGAATGACACTTGGGAGCTTGTACCTAACAAGCCATCTATGAAGATAATCGGATCTCGATGGATATACAAAATCAAGAAGAATCCAGATGGAAGTATAAATAGACACAAAGCAAGGTTAGTTGCTAAAGGGTTTGCTCAAACCCATGGTATTGATTATGAGGAGACTTTCTCTCCTGTTGCAAAAATGCCTACAATTAGGGTTCTCATTAGTCTTGCTGCATCTAGAAATTGGAATCTTTATCAACTTGATGTAAAGAATGCTTTCTTGAATGGATGGATTTCTGAGGAAGTGTATATGGCACAACCTCCTGGATATGAGGATGCACATCATCCTAACTATGTATGCAAACTAAAGAAAGCTTTGTATGGATTGAAGCAAGCTCCAAGAGCTTGGAATTTCAGATTGGTTACTTATTTGCAGGACCAAGGATTCAAAGCTAGCAAGGCGGATACCTCTTTGTTCATAAAGAGGAATGGATCTGAAGAGATCTATTTATGTGTGTATGTTGATGATATTATTATCACAGGCAATGATCTTGAAGGAATCAAACAGGTAAAGAGTCAAATGAAGGAGGAGTTCAAAATAAGTGACCTCGGACCACTCACTTATTTTCTTGGATTGGAGTTGATCTACACAGATTCAGGTATATACATCACACAAAGGAAGTATGTCCATGACATGCTCGTCAAGTTCAAGATCGAAAATACAAAGTGTGCAGGTACACCTATGGAGCAAAATCATAAGCTTAGTGCTTATGAAGGAGAGCCAATTGAAGACATCACAAGCTATCAAAGCTTGGTTGGAAGTTTGAACTATGCAACACTCACAAGGGTGGATATATGCTATAGTGTTAGCATATTGAGTCAGTTTATGCATAAGCCGAGAAGACCACATATGGAAGCGGCCAAGCGAGTCCTCAAGTACCTAAAGGGGACCATGAATGAAGGTTTGTTCTATTCATATACTTCAGATATTGAGCTAAAGGTCTACTCAGATGCAGATTGGGCCGGATCTAAAGATGATAGAAGAAGCACATCAGGGTATATATCATTTGCAGGTTCAAAAATCATTTCTTGGTCATCGAAGAAGCAACCAACCGTGGCATTATCTTCTACTGAAGCTGAATATAGAGGTTTGGCTAATGCAACTCAAGAAATCATGTGGTTAAAATCTTTGTACACAGATCTTGGACTTCATTCTTCAACACCTCACATTTTTGGTGACAACACAAGCTCACTACATCTAGCAGCTAATCCGGTATACCATGCTAGAACCAAGCATATTGAAGTCCACTACCATTATGTAAGGGAGAAGCTAATGAGCAAGGATATTCAACTATCCTACGTCTCTACAGATATGCAATGTGCAGACATGTTGACGAAAGCTCTTGATGGTACGAAATTAAGTAGATTCAAGTTGATGATTGGTTTGCAGGAAATCAAGGACAATTGAAGACTTATTTGGAGGCCAAGCATGTTAGGCTTGAGGGGGAGCTGTTGGTGCATTTTGCCCAAGCCTAGATGCTTGATATGCTTGATATTATCCTCATTTGTAAGTCACATGAGTAGTCATGTGAACACCTCTTGTAAAAGAGTACATTTTATCTCTTGTAAATGGAAAAAGAAAAAAGTAAAAGGATGGCTTACCTCATCCATGATGTAAAAGCAAATTCGTGGCTCCAACTACCAAAATCACGAATTTTTGAGCTGAGGGAATCTCTCCTAACTTTGGGGATCACTTTTAGGTGGAGCCATTCGAATTCGAATTCAAAACTCCCTCCAAGAATAGCTATAAAAGGAGCAAGAAGGAAGAGGCGATTAGCAAGCCTTGTACGTGACCACTTCATGTCATTTTGTAGAGATTGAAGAGCTTACTCCATAGCTCTATCATTCTACTCCCATTGTGCAAAGATTCATTGCCAATGTGGTTGTAATCATATGTGAATCTATACATTTATTATCATCTACCTCTCTGTTTTGTTCTCTGCTATACTCACTCAGAGCAGTAACTTCAGAAGGTCATATCTCGAGTTTTACTGAACCTTTTTCAGTGTTTTAAAGTGCGTTGGATAGCTCTCACTGTCTACTTTCTACCTATAAATTTTCAAGGTCATTGGATTTATAGTTTTGGAGATATCTGCATTTTACTGCTTACTGGTCTATCTCTGCAGAGCCCCGAGAATTGTGGGAATGTTCCAGAACTTGATGAAACTTGTTCTCAGTGCTCAGTCCATCATTTGAAGTGTTTTAACTTGGAATAGGAAGCTTGCTAAGTCTATTTGCTATACCCAAAAGGAATTTTTCTAATTCCTTCCAGGTTAAGAGCACTGTTCATTTTTTCCAGCAGGTGTATGTCCAAAAATAGCAAGTTTTGGGAGCTAGTCATTTCGCAACTAGCCTGTCTTGACTTAAACTTTTGGGATACATGTTCCAAAGTACTTGGCTGATATTTTGGTGGATTTAGGAAGCTCAAAGGGTCTAATAATCAACTCTGAAGTCTCAGTTGGCTGGTATGAAGCTGGTTGTAGCGGCACCTACTCATCTTTGGATTGCATCCACCATCTCTCTTCACAGTCTTCACAATGTAAGCATAATCTTTTGTTGTTAGAAAAGATGTATCATAACTATACCTTATAGGCTCTTTCCTTTCCCTTGAGGATCTTCTGATTTCTGCACTTCTCAAAGTTTCAGCCTCATTTGATTCTGGATCAAATCTTGGCCCTTCTTCTACATGATCCTGCAATCTACTTTTAGATTCAACATCATCAATACTTTCTTCATACACTTTTACTTTTGCCTTTCCTTTCCTTTGTATCTCTTCAATACCTGCATAATCATTTGTTGATCCTGTATACCATGTAGTTTGCTCATCAAATGTCACATCTTTGGTAACAAGAAATTGCTTTGTGGATGGACTCCACAACCTGTAACCCATCTGTCTATCATCATAACCAATGAACACATACTTTTCTGCCTTGGGTTCTGCCTTGGGTTCTAACCAAGGAACATAAGCATATGCTACACATCCAAATACTTTACAATGATCAAGAGTAGGTTTCTTACCCCACCATGCTTCATAAGGGGTTCCTCCATCCAAAGCTTTACAAGGTAGCCTATTCACAAGGTATGTTGCAGTGTTAATAGCTTCTGCCCATAAGTAATTTGGACAATTCTTTTCCTTCATCATGGCTCTTGCAAATTCTACAAGAGTCCTATTTCTCCTTTCTGCTACTCCATTCTGTTGAGGAGAGTACCTGCAAGTTACTTCTCTTTTTATACCTGCATTCCACAAATAATCATCAAACTCTTTAGAGAAATACTCTCCCCCTCCATCTGACCTTAACCTCTTAAGCTTTTGCCCTGTGATCCTTTCTGCATAGGCATGAAAATGTTTGAATGTCTTGAAAACTTCTGATTTATCCTTGATTACATACAAAGTAATCCATCTGGTTGCATCATCAACAAACAACACATAATATCTGGATCCATTTATGCTATAGTCCCTTGAGGGACCCCATACATCTGTATGAACCAATTCAAGCATATTTGAATGCTTGTACCCTGATTTGTTGTAAGAACCTTTATGTGCTTTACCTAATTGACAAGCTTCACACTTGTACACCATATGTTGCCCTTCAACATTCGTCAATCCAAGCACCACCTAATTCTTTGACATTTCCTTTATAGCTCTCTCATTGAAATGACCTAGCCTTTTATGCCATAGGTCTAATTCTGACACCTTTTGACTTCCATAAGTAAATAATGCATGTCCCACATTACCTTGGACTTTGAGAGTGAACAATCTTCCTTCCTTTTTACCTGCAATTATGTTTCTATATCCCTGATTTGGATCTTGCACATAAACACCATCATTTGTGAATCTCACCTCATATCCTTTCTCCACAATTTGCCCTACACTTATCAAATTTTTAGGAATAGTAGGAACATAAAGTACCTTGCTCAAAAGTGTACTTCCACTCTTTGTCTTCACTGATCCAATGCTCTCCACTTTATGTTTGGTATTGTCACCTGTTTGAACTGTATGTCCATTCACCTTTGGTTCCATATCAGTCATCAAGGATAGATTCCCACTCAGATGGTTACTACATCCTGAGTCAATATAAAACACTCTTTGATCTTCTCCCATTGATTCATGAGTTGCATTCAAGATAAGAGTCATATCATCCTTCTGATCTGATGCATAATTATAATAATTGTTGTTGTAGGACTGAGATTGGAAGTTTCTTCCACCTCCTCTACCATATGATGCCCTACCACCTCTTCCTCTGAAGTTGCCTCTTTGGTTTCTGCCTCCTCTACCTCTTTGATTAAAATTCTGATTATTGCTTCCACCATTTTGATTGTTATACCAACAATCATTTGCCAAATGATTTGTTCTGCCACAAATCCAACAAGCTTTAGCATTATCTTTGTTCTTACCTCCTCTTCCTTTACCTCTGAAATTCATCTTTCCTTTTGTGAAGTTAGCTTGACTTGAATTCCCTTCATCATCAGTCGATTGCTTTCCCTTGCCATTCTTTTTCTTGTCCTTGGAGTACATAGCTTGACTTGCACTTCTATCATTGTCTCCTTTAATGTCCTGCTCAAAAGTTAGCATGTGTCCTAGCAATTGATTAAGATCAGGAGTAAAGTGATCAAGTGACAACTCTATGGACAATATGAAAGGCTTCCACTTCTCATCTCCTCTCAGACCTATAAGTATTTGTCTTACCAACTTTTCCTCTTCAATGTCTTCATCCACTGCTCCCAAGCTATCTGCAATATCCTTCATCCTTGCCACATAATCAGAAATTGATTGTGAGCTCTTCTTCTTGAAGGTTGTAAACTCAGCCCATAGTGAAGACTTCCTTGACTTGGTTGTATTTTGGAAATGCTCTTCCAAAGCATTCCAAACATCTGCAGCACTTTCCAATCCTCT
Organism: Ceratopteris richardii; assembly: GCA_020310875.1. Lineage (NCBI taxonomy): Eukaryota > Viridiplantae > Streptophyta > Polypodiopsida > Polypodiales > Pteridaceae > Ceratopteris > Ceratopteris richardii. The sequence continues at coordinate 68,494,644 of CM035438.1, read as the reverse complement.
AATGTGAGGTAAAAGATAATCATTTACAGCCATGTAAATGATACTTCTTGCTTGAGCATCCTTTCTCATCCAAGTCTTCAAGACTGTAAGCTCTTCCCTAGTTGGAATACTAGGATCTGCAAATTCAGGCTTTTCTTCATCTCCTGTAATGAATGCCATCAAATCTTTACTCATGAGGTGTGCCTCCATCCTCATGGACTAAGCTGGATAGTTCTCACTATCTAGCTTATCAATCTGCAAGCTTTCTCCCGTCCTTGACCTTCTGTATCTGCAATTACTATGGTTTATGAGGATAAAATGTACCTTTAATATGAGCTTTGTCCTTCTTGATTCTTTTCGAGCTCGTGCTTTGAACTTCTGCAGGTTATCTTCAATAATTTGTCCTTTTCCTCCTTTGATTTGGAAGAACTCCAATATTGTTGGAGCAGAGCAATCATCAATAGTGATTATATGAAGATCAAAGTGAAAAGATATGTGGAAGAATGAAGATTACTTTCAGAGGAAGAAAATAGAATCAGAAATGTTTCTTTTGTATATTACTCTTGTAAATAGTTCAATGTATTTTGAAAAAGATGACGAGTTAGACTCGTATATATATCTACAGATACGTATTCATAGATAGAGAGAGTAATAGAGATCAGATAGAGAAGAATAGGTGAAGAGATGATGAACATTGTATGTATCATCAATCATATGTATGAAAAGTAATGAAGAAGAAAATGTTGTAGAATTCTGCGCGTCGATCTTCTCTCCCATTCTCCTTCTGTGCTTAATCTTTTGAAGAATCCTTTTGCACGTATCTAAGTCCATAGCTAATCTATCTACGGCTAGAATTTGAGAGATTAATTTCAATCAGGTTGTGAGAATTTTGCTTAGGAACATTCATATGTGAAGATGTTCTGAGAGTCGAGAAATCTGGCGCACATTTCATCTTCAAAGAAATGGCCAGTGCTCAGTCCACAGTGTAAAGTTTTACACAAATGAGGGCTTAAAATCTAAGTTGGAAGGTAAGCCATCTATGGCTAGAAGATCTTGATGAAACGGGTTCAGAGTTGGGAGAACCAGTGCTAAGAAGTTGCAGGTGTCAAAGTCGCCATTGCAAAGAAGCGCTTTCAGACATAGGTAAAGTGTTTCACACATTTCTCAGTGTGTACTTAATCTTTTTAAGAGATTTAACTTGGCAAAGTTGCGCAACCTCAAGGCGAAGTGTTATGCAAAGTTTTATCAAAAACTTTACAGAATTGATTAGTCAATGAGTGACTAATCTGCAGCAGACTTTTCTGAGAAGTTGATTTTTCAGAACTTTCAATATTTCTGATAATTTAGTGGATGATCTCTAAGTTTGGTGGAGTCTAAGGTTAACCTTGATATAGAGGAGATCTAACTTCAAGGTTAACTTGTTCTTTTGGAGATTAACACTCTCCATCAGTGGTATCAGAGCAGGTTGTGGCAAAATTGAAGTGAAGAAGACTCCGACTATTGCAGAAATACAAAACTTTACATTTTGAAGGTGCAGAAGGGTAAAAGGTTGAAGAAAACTTGAAGGAAGACATACAAAGAGTATCAAAAGGATCAGAAGGAGCAACATTCAAAGTAAAGGTACATTTATTATTTGTAAAGGTTCAAGATTTGAAGCTACAGGTGAAGTAAAGATGGGAGATAGTCTCCAAATTGAAAAGTTGGATAGAGAGAACTATCCTGCATGGTCTATGAGGATGGAAGCTCACCTTATGAGCAAAGATTTGATAGGATATATCACAGGAGATGAAGAAAAGCCAGAATTCAGAGATCCTAGTGTTCCAACTAGGGAGGAGCTTGCAGATTTGAAGAATTGGATGAAGAAGGATGCTCAAGCAAGAAGCATCATCTACATGGCAGTCAATGACTATTTGCTTCCTCACATTAGAGGACTTGAAAGTGCTTGTGACATTTGGAATGCTTTGGAAGAGCATTTCCAAAATACAACTAAATCAAGGAAGGCTTCACTATGGGCAGAATTTACTACCTTCAAGAAGAAGGCCTCATAATCAATTTCTGATTATGTGACAAAGATGAAGGACATTGCAGATTCTTTAGGTGCAGTTGATGAAGATATTGAAGAAGACAAATTGGTAAGACAAATACTCACAGGGCTAAGAGGAGATGAGAAATGGAAGCCTTTCATTTTATCTACAGAACTTTCATTAGATCACTTTACTCCTGATTTGAATCAATTGTTAGGTCATATGCTAACTTTTGAGAATGATATCAAAGGAGATGTTGATAAGAGTGCAGGTCATGCAATGTATTCTAAAGACAAGAAGAAAGCCAACAAAGGGAAGCAACAATCAAGTGAAGAAGAAGGTACTTCAAATCAAGCAAACTTCATAAGAGGAAGAGGAAATGGCAGAAGTAGAGGAAGAGGCAGAAACAACAAAGAGAATGCAAGAGCTTGTTGGATATGTGGTAAGACCAATCATCTATCTCATGATTGTTGGCATAATAATCAAAACAATGGTAATTATCAGAACTTTAATCAAAGAGCAAGAGGTGGTAGATTTCAGAGAGGAAATTTCAGAGGTAGAGGTGGTAGGAATTCTTTTGGAAGAGGTGGTGGAAGAAACTTCCAAAGTCAATCCTATAATAACACCTACTACAACTATGCATCAGATCAAAAGGAGGACTCAACTCTCATTATGAATACATGTGAAACCTCACATGAGGACATGAGAGTGTTCTATATTGATTCAGGATGTAGTAATCATTTAAGTGGAAACATTGCTTTGATGACTGACCTAGATCATAATGCAATTAATCATACAGTGCAGACAGGTGATAATACAAAGCATAAGGTAAAGTCAATTGGTTCAGTCAAAGCTAAGGATGGGAGCACTCTTCTGAGTAAGGTACTTTATGTTCCCACAATTCCAAAGAATTTGATCAGTGTAGGTCAAATTGTGGAAAAAGGATATGAGGTAAGGTTCACAAATGATGGAGTTTATGTGGAAGACCCTAGTCAAGGGTATAAACAAGTTATTGCAGGAAAGAAAGAAGGAAGGCTTTTCACATTGAAGGTACAAGGAAATGTTGGACATGCTATGTTCACATATGGAGAGCAGAAGGTGTCAGAATTGGATCTTTGGCACAAAAGACTTGGACACTTTAATGAAAGAGGTATCAAAGAAATGATTAACAATGATTCAGTGCTTGGAATGCCTAACATTGCAGGTCAACACATGACATACAGATGTGAGGCATGTCAATTAGGTAAGGCTCATAAGCAATCCTATTCCAAGCATGGGTTTATGTATTCAGAAAGACTTGAATTGGTGCATACAGATGTGTGGGGTCCTTCAAAGGACTTTAGTATAAATGGTTCAAGATATTATGTCATATATGTTGATGATGCTACCAGGTGGATCACAATTTATGTGATTAAGGAAAAGTCAGAAGTGTTTAATACATTTAAACACTATCATGCATATGCAGAAAGGATTACAGGTCAAAAATTGAAGAGACTAAGGTCAGATGGAGGGGGAGAGTATTTTTCAAATGAGTTCAATGATTATTTGTGGAATGCAGGTATAAAGAGAGAAGTTACTTGCAGATACTCTCCTCAACAAAATGGAGTAGCAGAAAGAAGAAATAGGACTCTTGTTGAGTTTGCAAGGTCCATGATGAAAGAGAAGAATTGCCCAAATTATTTGTGGGCTGAGGCTGTTAATACAGCTACATATTTGGTTAATAGATTGCCTTGTAAAGCTTTGCAGGGTATGACACCATATGAAGCTTGGTGGGGTAAGAAACCTACCTTGGATCATTGCAGAATATTTGGATGCTTGGCATATGCATATGTGCCATCTCAATTGAGGCATAAGTTGGAGCCTAAGGCAGAGAAGTATGTATTCATTGGTTATGATGATAAGCAAATGGGATACAGGTTGTGGAGTCCATCCACAAAGCAATTTATTGTATCCAAGGATGTTACATTTGATGAGCAAGGTACTTGGTATGCAGGTAAATATAATGTACATGCAGATGATGAAGAAGTAGTGGAACAAAGGAAAGGTAAAGCAAAGATTCAGTTACTTGATGAAAGTGAGAGTAATGAAGTGCAGGTTGAAGTTGAAGAGAGGCCAAGGTTTGATCCAGAATGTGATGAACCAGAAAGTTCAAGAAGTGCAGAAGTTAGGAGATCATCTAGGCACAGATGGCAACCTACAAGGTATAGCTATGACACTTCATTCTTGACTACTAAAGATTATGCTTATTTGGTAAAAGCAGATGAAGACCCTTCTACATATGAAGAAGCCAAAGGGAAGAAGAATTGGGAAGATGCTATGCAAGAGGAGTATAATGCATTGATAGAGAATCAAACATGGGATTTGGTTCCTAAACCTAATAGCCAGAAAATCATTGGTTGTAAGTGGGTTTACAAAACAAAGAGATTTGCAGATGGAAGTGTGTCTAGGTACAAAGCTAGACTTGTTGTGAAAGGGTATGCACAGACATATGGAGTGGACTATGATGAGACCTATAGTCCTGTGGCAAAGATGACAACCATCAGGACACTCATAGCAATTGCTGCTTGTAAAGGTTGGAAATTGTCTCAATTAGATGTTAAAAATGCTTTCTTGAATGGTTACATTTCAGATGAAGTCTACATGGAGCAACCAGATGGGTTCAAAGATCAAGTGAGTCCAAATTATGTGTGTAAGCTCAAGAGAGCTTTGTATGGGTTGAAGCAAGCCCCAAGGGCTTGGAATTATAGACTTGTAAAATTCTTGAATGATCTTGGATTTCAAGCATCAAAGGCAGATAGTAGCTTGTTAGTCAAAGCAAGTGAAAATGGATTTATCTATGTGTGTATTTATGTTGATGACATAATACTTACAGGAACAGATGATAAGGGGATACAAATGATCAAAAAGCAGATGGAGAAAGAGTTCAAAATCAGTGATTTGGGGAACCTATCATTCTTCTTGGGAATGGAGATCTCTTATACTCAACATGGAGTATATGTGACCCAAGAAAGGTATCTTAAAAATTTGCTAACCAAATTTAAAATGGAAGATTGCAGGATTGCACCTACACCTTTGGAAGTGAACCATAAATTGTCTAGGTTTGGAGGAGAAGAGTTCAGAGATATGAAACTCTATCAAAGTTTGGTTGGTAGCTTGATTTATGCTACATTGACAAGGCCTGACTTGTCATATGCAGTTGGTGTGCTTTCACAATTCATGCATTGTCCTAGAAAGGAACATTGGATTGCAGGACAAAGAGTACTTAGGTACATCAAGGGTACACTCAAGGAAGGGTTGTACTATGGGTTTACTTCAGATACAAGAATCAAGATATATAGTGATGCAGATTGGGCAGGTAATGTGGATGATAGAAGATCAACACATGGATACTTGTGCTATGTAGGAGACAAACTGATTTCATGGTGTTCCAAGAAGCAACATACAGTTGCTTTGTCATCTACAGAAGCAGAATATAAAGGTATGGTGGAAGCTGCAAAAGAGGTAATATGGCTAAAGACACTTTTGAAAGTTTTTGATGTGATTCAGAGTACTCCTATTATTTGTGGAGACAATATGAGTTCATTATACTTGGCAGCTAATCCTGTATTTCATGCTAGAACTAAGCATATTGAAATACAATATCATTTTCTGAGAGAGAAGGTCATTGAGAAGGAAATTGAAGTCATACACACCCCTACAAAAGATCAACTTGCAGATATGATGACTAAAAGTTTGGATGGACCTAAGTTGCAGAGGTTTAAAGATATGGCAGGAATAAAGAAGATGCAGGTAATCACAATTGAAGATTGAGGGGGAGCTGTTGGAGCAGAGCAATCATCAATAGTGATTATATGAAGATCAAAGTGAAAAGATATGTGGAAGAATGAAGATTACTTTCACAGGAAGAAAATAGAATCAGAAATGTTTCTTTTGTATATTACTCTTGTAAATAGTTCAATGTATTTTGAAAAAGATGACGAGTTAGACTCGTATATATATCTACAGATACGTATTCATAGATAGAGAGAGTAATAGAGATCAGATAGAGAAGAATAGGTGAAGAGATGATGAACATTGTATGTATCATCAATCATATGTATGAAAAGTAATGAAGAAGAAAATGTTGTAGAATTCTGCGCGTCGATCTTCTCTCCCATTCTCCTTCTGTGCTTAATCTTTTGAAGAATCCTTTTGCACGTATCTAAGTCCATAGCTAATCTATCTATGGCTAGAATTTGAGAGATTAATTTCAATCAGGTTGTGAGAATTTTGCTTAGGAACATTCATATGTGAAGATGTTCTGAGAGTCGAGAAATCTGGCGCACATTTCATCTTCAAAGAAATGGCCAGTGCTCAGTCCACAGTGTAAAGTTTTACACAAATGAGGGCTTAAAATCTAAGTTGGAAGGTAAGCCATCTATGGCTAGAAGATCTTGATGAAACGGGTTCAGAGTTGGGAGAACCAGTGCTAAGAAGTTGCAGGTGTCAAAGTCGCCATTGCAAAGAAGCGCTTTCAGACATAGGTAAAGTGTTTCACACATTTCTCAGTGTGTACTTAATCTTTTTAAGAGATTTAACTTGGCAAAGTTGCGCAACCTCAAGGCGAAGTGTTATGCAAAGTTTTATCAAAAACTTTACAGAATTGATTAGTCAATGAGTGACTAATCTGCAGCAGACTTTTCTGAGAAGTTGATTTTTCAGAACTTTCAATATTTCTGATAATTTAGTGGATGATCTCTAAGTTTGGTGGAGTCTAAGGTTAACCTTGATATAGAGGAGATCTAACTTCAAGGTTAACTTGTTCTTTTGGAGATTAACACTCTCCATCAAATATCTGCACCAATCAGAACTTCAATTGTCTTTTCTTCTCTTGTATTGCACCTTTAGCTCTGATACCACTATTGGAGACCTCTTAATCTCCAAAGGTTTGATCTATACTGACTTAAGAACACTTCTATGTCATGTCTCGTCCACTCGTAAGTGGTTGCTACTCTGAGGAGTGTTAATGGAAGTTTTGGTAAAGAAGAGTAATATTTGTGTAAAGTTTGGTTTATAACTGACATAGAAGTGTTCTTAAGTCAGTATAGATCAAACCTTTGGAGATTAAGAGGTCTCCAACAGTGGTATCAGAGCTAAAGGTGCAATACAAGAGAAGAAAAGACAACTGAAGTTCTAATTGGTGCAGATATTGGAGTTCTTCCAAATCAAAGGAGGACAAGGACAAATTATTGAAGATAACCTGCAGAAGTTCAAAGCACGAGCTCGAAAAGAATCAAGAAGGACAAAGCTCATATTAAAGGTACATTTTATCCTCATAAACCATAGTAATTGCAGATACAGAAGGTCAAGGATGGGAGAAAGCTTGAAGATTGATAAGCTAGATAGGGAGAACTATCCAGCTTGGTCCATGAGGATGGAGGCACACCTCATGAGTAAAGATTTGATAGCATTCATTACAGGAGATGAAGAAAAGCCTGAATTTGCAGATCCTAGTATTCCAACTAGGGAAGAGCTTACAGTCTTGAAGACTTGGATGAGAAAGGATGCTCAAGCAAGAAGTATCATTTACATGGCTATAAATGATTATCTTTTACCTCACATTAGAGGATTGGAAAGTGCTGCAGATGTTTGGAATGCTTTGGAAGAGCATTTCCAAAATACAACCAAGTCAAGGAAGTCTTCACTATGGGCTGAGTTTACAACCTTCAAGAAGAAGAGCTCACAATCAATTTCTGATTATGTGGCAAGGATGAAGGATATTGCAGATAGCTTGGGAGCAGTGGATGAAGACATTGAAGAGGAAAAGTTGGTAAGACAAATACTTACAGGTCTGAGAGGAGATGAGAAGTGGAAGCCTTTCATATTGTCCATAGAGTTGTCACTTGATCACTTTACTCCTGATCTTAATCAATTGCTAGGACACATGCTAACTTTTGAGCAGGACATTAAAGGAGACAATGATAGAAGTGCAAGTCAAGCTATGTACTCCAAGGACAAGAAAAAGAATGGCAAGGGAAAGCAATCGACTCATGATGAAGGGAATTCAAGTCAAGCTAACTTCACAAAAGGAAAGATGAATTTCAGAGGTAAAGGAAGAGGAGGTAAGAACAAAGATAATGCTAAAGCTTGTTGGATTTGTGGCAGAACAAATCATTTGGCAAATGATTGTTGGTATAACAATCAAAATGGTGGAAGCAATAATCAGAATTTTAATCAAAGAGGTAGAGGAGGCAGAAACCAAAGAGGCAACTTCAGAGGAAGAGGTGGTAGGACATCATATGGTAGAGGAGGTGGAAGAAACTTCCAATCTCAGTCCTACATCAACAATTATTATAATTATGCATCAGATCAGAAGGATGATATGACTCTTATCTTGAATGCAACTCATGAATCAATGGGAGAAGATCAAAGAGTGTTTTATATTGACTCAGGATGTAGTAACCATCTGAGTGGGAATCTATCCTTGATGACTGATATGGAACCAAAGGTGAATGGACATACAGTTCAAATAGGTGACAATACCAAACATAAAGTGGAGACCATTGGATCAGTGAAGACAAAGAGTGGAAGTACACTTTTGAGCAAGGTACTTTATGTTCCTACTATTCCTAAAAATTTGATAAGTGTAGGGCAAATTGTGGAGAAAGGATATGAGGTGAGATTCACAAATGATGGTGTTTATGTGCAAGATCCAAATCAGGGATATAGAAACATAATTGCAGGTAAAAAGGAAGGAAGATTGTTCACTCTCAAAGTCCAAGGTAATGTGGGACATGCATTATTTACTTATGGAAGTCAAAAGGTGTCAGAATTAGACCTATGGCATAAAAGGCTAGGTCATTTCAATGAGAGAGCTATAAAGGAAATGTCAAAGAATCAGGTGGTGCTTGGATTGCCGAATGTTGAAGGGCAACATATGGTGTACAAGTGTGAAGCTTGTCAATTAGTTAAAGCACAAAAAGGTTCTTACAACAAATCAGGGTACAAGCATTCAAATATGCTTGAATTGGTTCATACAGATGTATGGGGTCCCTCAAGGGACTATAGCATAAATGGATCCAGATATTATGTGTTGTTTGTTGATGATGCAACCAGATGGATTACTTTGTATGTAATCAAGGATAAATCAGAAGTTTTCAAGACATTCAAACATTTTCATGCCTATGCAGAAAGGATCACAGGGCAAAAGCTTTAGAGGTTAAGGTCAGATGGAGGGGGAGAGTATTTCTCTAAAGAGTTTGCTGATTATTTGTGGAATGCAGGTATAAAAAGAGAAGTAACTTGCAGGTACTCTCCTCAACAGAATGGAGTAGCAGAAAGGAGAAATAGGACTCTTGTAGAATTTGCAAGAGCCATGATGAAGGAAAAGAATTGTCCAAATTACTTATGGGCAGAAGCTATTAACACTGCAACATACCTTGTGAATAGGCTACCTTGAAAAGCTTTGGATGGAGGAACCCCTTATGAAGCATGGTGGGTTAAGAAACCTACTCTTGATCATTGTAAAGTATTTGGATGTGTAGCATATGCTTATGTTCCTTCACAATTAAGACATAAGCTAGAACCCAAGGCAGAAAAGTATGTGTTCATTGGTTATGATGATAGACAGATGGGTTAAAGGTTGTGGAGTCCATCCACAAAGCAATTTCTTGTCACCAAAGATGTGACATTTGATGAGCAAAATACATGGTATACAGGATCAACAAATGATTATGCAGGTGTTGAAGAGATACAAAGGAAAGGAAAGGCAAAAGTAAAAGTGTATGAAGAAAGTATTGATGATGTTGAATCTAAAAGTAGACTGCAGGATCATGTAGAAGAAGGGCCAAGATTTGATCCAGAATCAAATGAGGCTGAAACTTCGAGAAGTGCAGAAATCAGAAGATCCTCAAGGGAAAGGAAAGAGCCTATAAGGTATAGTTATGATACATCTTTTCTAACAACAAAAGATTATGCTTACATTGTGAAGACAGAAGAAGATCCAACCACTTATGAAGAAGCCAAAGGTAAACAGAATTGGGAGAAGGCAATGCAGGAAGAGTATGATGGTCTACTTGAAAATGAAACTTGGGAATTAGTACCAAGACCAAAGAATCAGAAACTCATTGGATGTAAGTGGGTATATAAAACAAAAAGGTTTGCAGATGGTAAGGTGTCTAGATACAAAGCTAGACTTGTGGTCAAAGGTTATGCCCAAACTTATGGGGTAGATTATGATGAAACCTTTAGTCCTGTTGCTAAAATGTCTACAATTAGAACATTGATTGCTATTGCTGCTTGTAAAGGATGGAAGTTGTCTCAATTAGATGTGAAAAATGCATTTCTAAATGGATACATTGCAGATGAAGTATTCATGGAGCAACCAGAAGGTTTTATGAATCCAATTGGATCAGATTATGTGTGCAAGGTCAAGAGAGCTTTGTATGGGTTGAAGCAGGCCCCAAGAGCTTGGAATTATAGACTTGTCAAGTTCTTGAATGAATGTGGATTTCAAGCATCAAAGGCAGATAGTAGCTTGCTAGTGAAGGCAAGTGAAAATGGATACATTTACATGTGTATTTATGTTGATGATATTATTGTTACAGGAACAGATGCTCAAGGAATCAATGAACTCAAAAGGCAAATAGAGAAGGAGTTTAAGATAAGTGATTTGGGAAACTTATCTAATTTTCTAGGAATGCAGATTGTGTATACTCAACATGGAGTATATGTTTCACAAGAGAGGTATTTGAAGAATCTCCTAGCCAAGTTTAACATGGAAGATTGCAAGACCTCAACTAGACCATTGGAGGTAAATCATAAATTGAGCAGGTATGGTGGTGAAGAATTCAATGATATGAAGAAATATCAGAGTTTGGTAGGTAGTTTAATCTATGCTACCTTGACAAGGCCAGATTTATCATATGCAGTAGGTGTGTTGTCACAATTTATGCATTGTCCAAAGAAGACTCATTGGATTGCAGCCCAAAGGGTGCTCAGATATATCAAAGGAACCCTAAGTGAAGGTTTGTACTATGGTTTCACTTCTGACACAAGAATCAAAGTGTTTAGTGATGCAGATTGGGCAGGTGACTCAGATGATAGAAGGTCTACTCATGGGTATCTCTGTTATGTTGGAGATAAATTAGTTTCTTGGTGTTCAAAGAAGCAACATACAGTTGCTTTATCATCCACAGAAGCTGAGTATAAAGGAATGGTAGAAGCTGCAAAAGAAGTGATATGGTTGAAGACCTTGATGAAGAGTTTTGAAACTGATCATAGTACTCCAATTATTTTTGGAGATAATATGAGTTCTTTGTATTTGGCAGCTAATCCTGTTTTTCATGCCAGGACTAAGCACATAGAGATTCAGTATCATTTCTTGAGGGAAAAGGTACTTGATAAAGAGATTGAAGTGATGTATACTCCAACAAAAGAACAAGTGGCAGATATGGTGACAAAGAGCTTGGATGGACCTAAGCTACAAAGATTCAAGGAGATGGCAGGAGTGAAGAAGAATGGAATAATCACAATTAGTGATTGAGGGGGAGCTGTTGGAACAAGCCAATCACAAATTGGTGATTATAGAGATCTTGAAGAAGGCTTATGGTCAGAATGAAGTAAAAGAAAACATTTGAGAAAGTGAAGGAGATTTCAGAATGATAGCTTGTACACATATGTACATATAAGTGGAAATTTTTGTAAACTGAGTAGAGATAAATCCTTAGGGTGATAAGGAGTAATGTCATAGACGCGAGATGAGTTAAAAATCATGTATATATAAGCTAATGATTATAAGAAATGTATGTGAGAGTCATTTGTAGATGACAAATGTCTTAGAGATGTGTAGAGAGTTTTTTCCCAGAAAATAGCGACGGGTTTTTCTCTGAGTGCTCTCTGTCTGATCATGTGGATCAGGATTTCTTTTGTACACATCTAATTGAGAAGCTAATGAAGCTATGTCCAGAGTTTCATGATCTAATTCCTCTCCTACTGTGAGAATGATCAATAGGAACATTCATATGTAGAATGTGAAAACTAAAGTCTGAGAGTAGCGCACTTTTCCGTCTCAATGTTTTGCTTAGATCTCAGTGTATACTGTAAAGTTTTTGATGAGTGAGCACTTAAAATCTAAGTTAGGAGATAAGGAAGCTATGGCTAAAAGCATTTAGCAAAACGGGTTTTGTATTGAGAGAAATCAAGTTAAGAAGTTGACCATGTCGAAGTCGCTACCTCTGGAAGACAGTTATGACATATCTTTGATCTTAAGGATCAAATTAAACTTTTGGTGATTAGTTTTGAGAACTAATGATTAGTATGATTGCGCAAAGGTATTGCAAATACTTGTGCATCATTTACTTGAAGAAATTTGAAGTTATGTGCAGGTAATGAAGTTGATTTCTGAAGCAGACTTTCTGAAGTAAACACTTCTTCACTCAGAGGAGTGTTAATGGAAGTTTTGGTAAAGAAGAGTAATATTTGTGTAAAGTTTGGTTTATAACTGACATAGAAGTGTTCTTAAGTCAGTATAGATCAAACCTTTTGAGATTAAGAGGTCTCCAACACCAAACACGAAACAGGCTTGGATAAGGAAGGATCAAACAGATGCATATCTTCAACAACAGAAGCATTATCGACATCAGAAGGGCCCATGGAACAAACAGGCAAATTCCCTTGGACACCAAAGTCAACAACGAATTGCTAGAATATGAATTTCAAATAAAGTAGTAGCCGCCCAATCCGATCAAATGCAAATATGGATTCCAAAATCATGTATTCCAAAGACACTCAACAAAAACGATGAACCACTGCACAAGGAGAACCAATATGGTCTAAGGGCAAAACAACCAAAGAAGAATAGCTATAGGAAAGAACAGGAGTCTGCAGTTGCAACAAAAGCCAGTCCAAGATTCAAAAAGCAGATAAAGCAAACGTACAACATGAGAAGCACCACATTCATCAAGAAGGTTCGGGATACGATACATCCCAACAGAGTAAAGCAGATTTGGATGCCGAAAGACAAGACAAACTACATGCATCATCCAACTACTTCAAGTTGCACACATTTGGAGTTATCAAGACCCAAAGTATGCATGATAGGGCCACATTACAAGGCCAAGCATTCGGCACAATCTTCTTCTACTTCTGGGTAGTGAAGCACATTTCCCTCATCGGGAATAGGAGAGCACTTGTACTTATTCAAGAGAATAACTAAAAATAATAATAACTGCTTCGGCTATAAACTAACTTTTTTGTTTTTCTTTCAGACAAAAAAACATAAAAATATTGAAAAGCAATAAAAATCTCAGGTATTACCTTTCTCACACCCACGGGGAAAGGGACGACACCATTCAGGCGGAGAGCTGCCAATCTAACAGAGAATAAATGAAGGATAACTATAAATTCCATTTGGTCACTAATGATTGCTATCAATTGAGTGCAAATGGCATCTACCAGTTGCGAAGCTACACAAGAGCAAGAAGTCCAACTACTTCCATTAGAATCATAAACAAAGCCAGAGGCCATTGGTTTCTTGATGACCAACCAATATCGGACCTTATTTTCATGGCCACAATCAAGATTATGGATAGGGATCACTACTTCCCTATTATGTCGCAAGACTTCAAGACTATCATACAAGGATTACCGTGTATAGAGGATGTATGGACACAAGCAAGAATAGATGCATTTCTTAGAATACCTATCTATCTGCCAGATTTCGAGAGATGTACACAAGTGATGAACACACTTCAACCTGCATCGAATAAGGCATCAGTTCCTGAAGCACGAGTATTGGATAAAGTAGGTACCTGGAAAACCATTCAATTCACTCATGAATTGATCAACACAGCTTTCGGATGGAATCAAGAAGGGATCACTAATGTCAAAGAGGAATGTCATGATCCTAAATAGAGGCCCTTTTTGGATATCAACAGAATAGATATTGAAGATGTTGTCCACCTAGTGCACCAGCACTTTTGTTTCCCAAGTATGCATAGATACACCGCACCGCAAAAGATTGTTGTACAACTCCTGTCACATGCGATGAGGCAAATTGGTAATAAAGTGAATCTGACTCCTTATGTCCAAGACAGACTATTTAAAGCAAAGAAGAAGTGGGGTCAGAAGAAGTTTCTCAATGGGAGTTTGGCTTTGACACTACTTATCTATGAGGCACTTGAGATGAAAAACTATCTGCGTGAAATGCCAACCTCAGAAGAATTAGACAAATATGCCAAATCCGCTACGGTTCCCAAGAAAAAGAGAGCAGCTGTCACTGTTGAAGAAGCAAGAACCAGTTCACAGAAACCCATGAGGGGTACAAAGCGCCTCAGAGAGGAAGAAGCCCAAGCTACACTCCAATCAAAGTGGACACATACTTTACCAAAGATTCCTGTAGTTCAAATGCCAATCATCAAGAGAGATCTCTCCGCAGCCCTAGAAAAAACACATCATTACGTGCAAGGGCAAGTAAATCTAAATGTTCAAGGTCATCGTTACAGACAAGCAAGTCAAGAGAAACAACAATGGTATAAAGAAAAGACCCCAGAACAAACCGCGAGATATAAAGAACTGGGCTTAGAAGATTCGAGTTCCGATGCAGAATCTAGTCACGAAAAAGACACTCTGGACACTGACATAAGAACTGAAACTCACGAGGAAGAATGGACTGAGATTAATCAAGTCGAAGTTACGCCAGACAACCAACAATAAAAGGAAAAGAACATAGAATATTCCATTGAACCTGAACATGTCATTCAATTGAATGATACGACAAAGATCAGCATCAAAGAAGCCCCAACAACTGTTACATATGCAAAACCACCTATCAAAGAGGAGATACAAACTCCAGTACACACGGATTCAAACCTACACACAAATCAAGAGCAGATTGTGATTGAGGTGCCAGATGATACGCCTCAAGGAAACATTGACCACATGGTGGCTGAGCCAAGGATCTAGCTTCAGATTAGGTAGCCCGATGACACTACGTTACACGTGGCACAAGGAAAAGATGTCACAACAGGCGAAGAACCCAGCGTACCTACCACATGGCTCAATGTGGATGTTACTCAGTTGAAGCCTGTGGTCAAGCAAATGATCCAAACAGCCATGGATACACAACAACAGATGATGGATCTAGATGCAGATTATGATAAGGCAATGAGGGAAAAGAGTCAGTTTCAAATCATGAACAAACAACTGTCTGAACAATTACTCCAAACCCAAAAAGCGATAGCAACCAAAAGCACGGAATTACTAGATGTAAAAAAGCAATGTGACACATTGATGACCCAACACCACCAACTCCAGGCGCAGCTCGCAGATCTACAAAGAGTACATGAAGCCAGCGAGGTCGACAAAGAGAGAATGAAAGCTAGAAGCACCTGGCTCGAGAACCAATTAAAGGTATACATGGAAGAAAATGACAGTTTACGAAACAAAAACAAAGAATTAATGAAGTCATTGCTATATGATCAACCTCTCGACAAACAAGAAACAACAGATGTTGATCAGAAAGAGTTACGAGACCAGATTGTAAAATATACAGAATTGCTACAATAAGAGCAAGCATTAAGAACTGGATGGGAGCAGAAGTACATTCAAGACACCACCGAGCTCCAAAAACAATTGAATACAGCCCATGGGAAACTTGCAACAAGTTACAGTGAAAACATGGACAATATCGCAGAAATTGGCAATGAACTACTTGCAGCAAAGGAAGCGCTCAGAGCAGCGATGCAAGAAGTGAAAGAAAAGAATGAACGCATAGCACAATTAGAGATCCAAGTCAAACAGAAAGCACCAATCGGGACACCAGTAGAGCCAACAAAAGAGAATCCTACTGATGAGGTAGAGGTACGTCCTCTATCTCCCCCGATTTGTAATTCTCCAATACATGAGCAGATGGCGGATATACATGATGATCAACCAATGCCATACACTGCAGAAATAAGTCAGAAGGAACGGGCACTAGTGGTGTCCCGGTTGACAGAAAGTTTTGAAAACGAAGTCATCAAAGTCATGAAAGAAGCAAAGATTAAAGGTAAAGACTTAGAGAAGATAATGGAGCCTTTCAACATTCCGTACGGATTATTGAAAGAGAAAACAAGGCAATATATAAAGAAGATTACAAAGACAAGTCCAAACGAGCAACTAAACTTTAAATATGACACATTCACTTACACTCAAGAAGAATTTGAAGCTGCACAACCTATTTGAAGAAGAAAGTTTTTGGAAAAAAATCGAACACTACGGGTGCACTGGCAAGCAGCACCATATTTCCTACAGGTAAACCCTTCATTTTGTCCTATACCACGTCGAAGAGAAACCAGGGAATTTTTGGACACGCATGTAACATATCATCGAGTTGTTGTTTGTCTTCAGTATCTGACTGGGGTGGATTGGCTAATAATTGATCATGTTGTGCTTGCAGTGTAGTATATTGTTGTTGTAACAACCGCTTCTCCTTCTCTAAATCAATGAATCTTGCTTGGAGAGTTTCATGATTTCTGAAGAGACTCGTATGTTGTGCGTCTAAGTGTTGGTAATGCTGCTGTAGTTGTGACATACACTGGTACATATTATTAAATACATTATTAACAGGGGTGGATGCGGGAAAGGTGTTGAATGCAAAAGGGAAGGGAAAATGGAATGGGAGCGTGTATGTTGTGCTTGAAAAGGGTGAAGTTGGTGGTGGGGGAATGGGAGATTGTGGACATATGGGGGGAGGGAGAGGTGCGGAGGTGGGTGATATGTCCATGAAATCAAAAGTGGGTGCAGTTATGAGAGTGTTTGTGAACATGGGAATTGTGGGTGCGGTGATGGTGGTGAAAGTGTAAAGTGGTGTGTGTAGTTGTGAATATGAACCAATAGTAAGGGTGATCGGGGGAATGGGGTTTTCCGTGGCTATAGTCAGAATTACAGTGTTAGTGGTAGTGTATACAAGAGGGGTGGTGATAGGTTGTGCAGGTTGTGTGGGTTGACTGACGGTCTGTGCTTCGGTATGGGAAGTGGGCTCCGAGGTGGTGACCGTAGTGGTTACACTGGTAGTGGGGGGTGAATGTGGTGGAGTTGGAGGTAGGGGTGGTAAAGGGGTTGACGGGGGTGCACTGGATGTATGGGCTTCCTTAGTGTCATGAATGGTATGAGTTGTGCCCGTGGTTGTGGATGTGGTGCCCTGTGGTTCTGATACTAATACATTCATTTGTTTTCCTGATCGAGGGGGGCGTCTGCCGTATCGTCACTCGGATCTTTGTGAGTATGCAAGAGTGGTATGCACTGTCTCAAGTACCCCTAACGCATCAGTTATCATGTCAAGGGTTTCTCGGTATTGCTCGTCCACACCTTCCTCCTCAAGGATTTGGTTCATGAGAGCTTTTCCTGCTGCCAGGGACAGTTTGTGTTGTTCTTGCACTCGGTTGATGGTATCATACAACTTTTTCAATTGTTTCGTATAAGCCGGGGCACCATCAAGTTCCTGTACGACTTCTTGTTCATATTCCTGCTCTTCTTCGTTTGATATTCCCTCTTGTTCCTCCTCTTGCTAGTCGTCGGCAGTCTCGTGTTCTTCTTCATCTACTTCAACAACTTCTGGTTGGATTGGAGGGGGTCGGTCCGTGACTGTCTGTTGTTCGCCTACTTGTTCTACCTCAACTTCCAAATTAGTAGCATTAATTATTTTGGCTACTTCCTCATCAGTTAGATCTTCTAGTGTAAAGCCATGAGGGAACTCTAAGTCGGTGGGTATGGGTGGGAACAGTAGATTCGGGCCTTCCGCGCTATGCCTCGATAGCCTGATAGTGAATGGCTGCACTCGTCTTGGAAGCCGTGGAGTGGTTTCTGGTGTCAGTGTAGCACCTCGGGCCTGTGCACAAGGCATCTGAATTGCTCCTCTCATTTTCTTGGATGGAGGCCCTACGGTTGATAGTCGGCGTTGAAATTCTTGTACCCTGGTCCAAATAAGTGCCCGTTGAATTGGCACGTCATAAGCCAAGCATCGGTAAACAATCCTCGTGAGAGCACAGCATCCATGAAGCACTGACTTTTGCTTCTTATACCACCGTTGATGTGCCAAGTGTATTTGGTCTATAATCCAATGCGGCATGTTGATTGTCAAATCGAAGGCGTCGGCTAAGTACAGATTGAACCATATCTTCTTGGGTGGCATTGTGAACCTCTCTTGAGCGGGGAATGTGAAATGCTGCATGACCATTCGCAAGTGAATGGCAATAGTTGGTGTCATTGCCACCATGTCCTTTAGCTTAGTTAGGTTCCTGTTCTTCATGTTATCTGGGACCATTGACTCCTTCTCGGTGGGGATATGCATGCCTTTCATGTCGAGGGCTTCCCTTACCAAGTTGTTCGTCAATTTGAACCGCTTCAGCTCATTGCCCCTTGTGAGAGATGGGAGAACAAAGGTGTTGTATCCCTTTTTCTCTTTGCTCAGAGTGAGGGTGCTAATCAAATACGAGCATCTTAGAAAGTTGGGCTTTGGCAATTGGGTTTTGAAGTAATCGTATAGTCCCGCCTTCTTCCATATCGGTTTCAGCCCTTCATTATTTTGAAGTCTCTCAAATTCCTTGGTGAAGAAGTGATACCTGCCCCAGCGCCCGTTGAACTCTATCTCTGCCTCTCACAGGTAAGTGCCTTCTCCCAGAGGTCTTGCCACATTACTGAACCAATGTGAGTTTTTGCTGACTGGCATTGTGTGCCCCTGTGGAGGATTCTGAATCGGTATGGCATGTAATGCTCTCAATGCCACTGGTCCCTCCTTCAATTCCTCCTCAATGGGAAGACTTTCAATGTCCATGATTTGAGGGCCGGTGCTTGCCTGGGAACTAGGTCCTGCTGTATCTGCCATGTTACTTCTTGCCTACTGACTCTGTGAGAATATAGAAACATATGTTAACATTGTAATGGACATGATAGAACAATTTTTGTCCCCGCTACAACATTAACATGAGGTTAGTGAGAGGTTAGTAGGTCAGTACGTGCTAACTGATCTAGTGTGCTGTTAGTGGATGGATAGTCTAGTGAGCTAAATGGAAAAGTGCAGTGTAAGGGTGATGCAGTTAGTCAGTGGGAATGAATTTACAAATGGGATCGGGGGGTTTGTTACATGCTTTGGGCTGCCAAACAAACTGATTGGCGGTTGGTCTTGATTTTGTGGAGACTCTGGAGGGCTTTATAAGAGTGTCTACTTGGAAATGAGGCTTTTTAGGGACCCATTTACAAGTGATTCTGCTCGTGCTCATGGGCCAATGTGTGTTCGTGCGTGTTGAATACAAGTGGGTATCAGCTGTGCGAGTGAGTGAACCATGTTGTATAGGGTGTGGTCTCGGTGTAGCTATTTGAACCCGCAAGCAAGCCTTAGGCACCCAAATTTGTCTTGATTGTGGGCTAGCCTTCATCGACTTCTTGGGTACCCAGATAGACTTCACTTTCACAAGGATTTTTGGAGGACTTCTTATTAGTGTCGTGTTGTTGATCACTAATAGGAAGTTGAGCCAGTTGTTGTGGCTTGACCACAATCGGATGCTTGCTTTTTCGTACCCACACTTGTTTTGGTGGTTGAGACACCGTGCGTCGTATTTTCTTTGTGCCTCAAGCATAAGTCGTCTGCTTCTTTTGCATTTGATCCACCTTTGGTTGTTGCATCCCTGTGACTTTTGGAAAAGAAGGGAGTTCCATTGTACCCTTAACTTCTTTGTTGAGACAATCATCCCTTTGCATCACATAGTTTTGGACAAGAATAGCATTGTCAACTTCATGTGTACCCCTGGAAGGACCAGGAGTGTGTGCCTTTCCTAGATCCTTGAGTGCTTCATTTTCTAGCTCAATTGTAATGCGATTCAGATTTACCCAAACCTGAAGGAGTCCACTTCTTAGGTTGAGGTTGACTGCATGATCATAGATCCAGTCTTGACCCAAGACCAGAGGCTTAGTGAGATCCTCATCTTGACACACTAGTACTTTAACTGTCATTAAAACATCTTGAATGCAGAGGGGAAGTTCCACCTCGCCCATGCAAGGGGTTTCCACGACTCCCAATCCTATGAGATATGCTTCTATAGGATTGACATTTAATTTCAACTCTCGACAGTAAGAAAGTTTAACAGCACTAGTGGCTGCACCTGAGTCAATCAAGGCCTTTACAGTCCTTGCACTCTTCCCTTGTCCTATCTCTAAGCTCACAAAAGGACGTCTATCAATTATTCTACGGGAACTTATTCCTGTGACTTCACACATTGCCATATGATATCCTGGGTTTGCATAGTCATCTGCCCTGGGCTGATCTCTACCCTGTCTTCTCAACCTCATCCTTCGGATGTGTTCCAGTGCTTCTGCCTGTGCTTCTTCTTGAATTCGTTTTTCTTCTTCCTTGCGTTTCTTGGCAGTGTTGAGTCGATTTAGCATCTCTTCCGTCAAGGGTTCTTGATATAACTTGACTCTACATCCGCTTATGTAGCTAGGAAGAACATCACCTTCTAGTGTAGCTAATTGAACTGCTCCACTAGAGGAAATCCTATTTATGATCATAGGTCCATAGCCTCTCTTCTATAATTTTCTCGCATTTTCTCGCATGTTGCTTCAGGGTGTAGACTAGAACTAGGTCTCCTGCTTTCAAGCCCTTATCCTTCACATGGGCATCAAAGTATGCCTTTTGTTGTTTCTTAGTTGCATATATCCCAGCGGCAGCTCTCAGTCTTATTTCTCATAATCGTTCAAGGTCAAAGATCCTAGAGGAGAGCTCATGACCTGTCCAATCATGCTCTTGTGCTACTTTCAATGTAGGTATCAAGAAGTCTAATGGTAGCACTGCATTTTGACCGAATACCATATGAAAGGGTGTAGCTTGGAGTACCGTTTTATAGGCAACTCGGTATGCCCAAACAGCATGATGTAGTTGTTTGTCCCAATCAGAGCGTTTATTATTCACTAGTTTGGTCAACACATTGCACAGAATCTTATTTGTGCTTTCGGCTTGCCCATTAGCTTGTGGGTGATAAGGGGCAGACTTCTTATGTACTACTAAGAATTCTTGGAGCAGATTTTCAATGACTTCATTCAAGAAGTGAGTGCCTCTATCACTTACTAGCTCTATAGGTAGCCCGTATCTTGTGAATACATTCTCAAATAAGAACTTAGCTGTCGTTTGAGCATCGTTCTTCATGGTAGCTTTCACTTCTACCCACTTGGTTAGATAATCAGTGGCAACAATGATGTACTCAGCATGGGAACCCTTAGCTGGGGGATTAATAGGACCGACAAAGTCTATTCCCCACTTAGAGAATGCACGTCCAGCCATCATAGGTTTCAGAGGCATCTCATCTTTGCATATAGGAAACTGGGTTCGCTGACAAATCTCACACCTCTTCACATAGGTATGTGCATCCATGTGAAGGGTTGGCCACCAAAGTCCTGCAAATAATATTGCTTTGATCACCCGGTCTGGACCAAAGTGTCCTCCTGCTACACCTTGGTGAGCAGTTTCCAAGATCTTTAGGTATTCAGACTCATGGACACATAGTTTGAGGTAACCATCTTTACCACGCTTGTATAGATTATCACCAATGAGTGAGTATTCTAGGGCTTCCTGTTCTAAACTTCTTTGCCTCGTCAGGGTCATATCTTGAGGGAATGTTTTCGTCCTCAGGAAAGTTACTAATGATTCACTCCAATCTGGCACTATGGACACTTGATAAAGAGTGGCATGCTCGACTGGTAGTTTAGTGCTAGAGACTTGGCATTCCTTACACAACTTATGGGCAGCTGAGGGTAGGTTTGTCTAACCGCTTGCTTATTGTATGGACAGTCTTGTGCTGTGTGATTTGTGTATCTCTGTTCTATGGTGCAGTATTGGCTACTTGGATTCACTTGGGGTTGAGCCATAATGGGGCATACATTCGCCATATAGTTTACTGGGGCAAACCTTGGGATTTGTTTGCTAGAGACACCTAGTTTCTTAGCTACTTTCTCAGCGAGTTCCTCAATTGATGTGGATTGCGAGGAAGAGAGGCTAGAGGCACTATCTGAATCTTTGTAGATCTTGGAAAGCTCTAACTCTTCCCCTAGGTTATCCTCGATGTCGATGCACATGCGTACACACTCTTCTATAGTTCTAGGGTCTTTCAAGTACACATATGACCTCAATTTAGTACTTAGCAATCCATCCAGGAATAAAGCCACTTGTTTGGCCGAGGTGGGTAACTCAAGAACAGGGCATCTCTCAAGATATTGCCTAAACCTTCTTCTTGCAAGTCTCACGGTCTCTTGAGGGGTCTGCTTGAAGCTATGTATCAATGAGGAAGTATTATGCCTTATCCCACTCTTAGAGAATTCAGTGATGAAAGCCTCTAAAAGTTGGTCAATGCTCCGGAAGTGTCTCTCATTCAATGGTTGAAACCATGTAAGGGCTGTGTTCCTAAGAGTTAAACCAAATGCATTATATTGCGTGAAAAGGTCCTCAACTTGTTCAGCTCTCAAGACTTGTCTAAACTCGGCCACATGATCATACGGGTCTCCTGTGCCATCGAAGTAGTTCTTCATGGACTTAACTAGCTGGGTTGGTCTCAAGGTCCTCGTGTGCTCTCTAAGTCTTGGTAGGGGGAATTCATCCGCATTCCTTTGGTTTCTTGGGACTCTAGGTCTATCGGGTTCTGTCTCTGTTCTCATTCTTTCTCTTCCCAAGGGGTTCGCAAAGCTTACTTCTGGCCTATCTCTACTTCTATCTCTTTGAGTTCCATGAGCTTGGGATGTTCCAGCTCCAGGGTGACCAAAGGACACATTAGACCTTGTTTGGGGGAAAATAAATTCACTCTTCCAAGTGTAAGCATGCCTATCATGTTCTGTAACCACAAAGATCCTCTCTAAAATATGATCTAAGAAGGTTACTCTGCCTGGGCTATTAGGATCTTTGAACTCATACATCATGATTGTTCCTACCTCATTTGGCTGATCAGATTTATACCTCCAAAAGGCTTCATCGGTCTCTCGGTTCAGGAGCAGATCTATGCTCTTATTGTCTTGGGGAATCCACTCTGGTGTGAGGATTCTAGTAAGAACAGATTTACCTCGAGGGGTCCTAGGCTCTCCACCTATGTTTCCTTACTCTAGGTCACCTATGTCCGTCTCAAGGATCACATTCCCGAATTCGTCTGTCTTATCTGGGTGACTGGTGACTACGTATATGGTTCCTTCTTTGTCCAAGTATGCTCCATTTTCAAATTTGACAGCCGGATGTTCAATTCCAATGGGCTGGTTTGGGTTTTTAATTTGGACCACAGGTCTTCCTAGGCCGTCCTCATAGATGCTCGCACCTAATCGGTTGGTCCTAAGGTATTCTAGTTGTGTCTTGTAAAGACCTTCAACCCTTTGTAAGTATGGTACACCTGAACTTCCTGTAGGTCTCTCCATACCTTGAGACATCTCTGATTCACTAGTCTCAGAGCTAGGGTAATGTGAAAAATGGCTCAACTGTTGGGCCCAAGAGCTAGCTACATTATTAACACTAGCCTCTGAAGACCTAAGACTCTGTCTGTCTCTCCCTAGGTGTCGTCCTGACCTATGGTTCATATGCCTAATTGAATAGCCCAATTTTTCCCAAGTACAACCTCGTTGCTGAGTTCTTTTGTATTAGTTACTTGGTTCCTTTTTAGTTGATTATCGTGTTTATGATCTTGTCAGATATCACGTCGTCATGAATACTTGAATTAGTTCTCGCACTTTAAGTTGATCGTTCCAGGTTAAGTTCTTTCCTTTAAAGTTGTCATATCACAAAGAGAGTATGCTTAAGCTTGAACTTGAGTGCTTAGGTAACTTGATTGATGCCTATCATCACCTTGAATTACTTTAAGCACTACTCGCTCTTAGCCTAAGCTAGGAATGAATGTCCCAAAGTTAGCTCAAAACTTAGATTCAAATGACTTAACAAATCACTTTCATTCATGTAATTCAAACATCAATTCGCACTGTGCCTTTATGGGAAACAAGTCTAGAGATCCCTTGGTTTGGTTCCCCATGGGCATGGTCCACTTAAAAATTCTACATCTAATAATCCTGATATTATTTTAATCGTAACCAGTGGAAGTTTTGGTTGTACTCCCCACAAGCTTTCCAACAAAACAAAAATCATAGCAAACGGATTTCGTATGAGAAAGTTATGCTAGTTCAGGGTTTTGGGGCTAAAACAGGATTAGAAACAGGCTAATAGCCAAACAAGAATTATAGGACTTTGGTGGTCCATTCTTCATATGGATGCATATACCTATGTGAAGAAATGTGACACATGCCAACATGCACAATATCTGATTAGAAAAGATGAGATGCCTTTGAGACCAATGATGGGAGCCTTACAAAGTGGTAAAAGTCAAAGCCACGACAAAGAATGATGCTCAAACTCCAACTAAGTTCTTACTTAAGAATGTGTTCACCAGGGACGGATTACCAATAGAGTTAGTAAGCGATAGAGGCATGCACTTCTTGAACGAAGTCATTGAAAACCTTCTCCAAGAATTCAAGGTGATACATAAGAAGTCTATCCCCTATCATTCACAAGCTAACGGACAAGTTGAGAGCACAAATAAGATCCTATGTAATGTGTTGGCAAAACTGGTAAATAATAAAAGCTCTGATTGGGACAAACAACTTCATCGTTGTCTGGGCTTATCTAGTTGCCTACAAAACAGTACTCAATGACACCCCATTTCAGATGGTCTTTGGACAAAATGTTGTGCTACCATTAGACTTCCTAATCCTAGCATTAAAAGTAGCACAAGAGCACGAGTGGAATGGACACGAGCTCTTCTCTAGTATCTTTGATCTAGAATGCTTAGATGAGATGAGGCTATGAGCGGCAACGGGCATCTATGTTGCAAAGAAAAGACAAACGGCATAATTTGATGCACACATCAAGGATAAAGGATTGAAAGAGGGAGACCTAGTTTTTGTTTATATATTAAAGAAGCATGCTCGTAAATTGGAAAAACAAGGATATGTACCCATGATCATCAATAGAATTTCCACTAATGGTGCATTTCAATTGGCCACTCTAGAGGGTGACATCTTGCCAAGCTACATTAGTGGATATTGAGTCAATCTATATCAAGAATGCTTATAGAGGACATGCTAATGAGACTCAACACTCCTAAGAAGTGAAAAGAAGAAGAGTTAAGGGTTAGAGAAGAAGCACAGATAGAGGCTAGAGAGCACATTAGACGAAATAAGTTAAGGATACTAGGCCTAGATGACAATCTGAAAGCCCCAAGATATCCCATGGCCATGTGCCAAATATCGAGCATACTTTCTTCTCGAATTATCGATCGACATCCCTTTGTGAACATAGAAGTAGGGCGAGGAAATAATGTAAGGATTGTGCGAGCATTGGTTGAATCAGGTGCAGCAACTAGTGCAGTTAAACTTTCATACTGTCAAGACCTACAATTGAGCATCAATCCCATAGAAGCTTACCTCATTAGTTTGGGAGGTGTGGAGACCCCTTGTTTGGGCAAGGTGGAGCTTCCCATCTACCTTCAACATGTACCAATGACAATCAAAATGCTAGTGTGTGAAGATGAGGACCTTACAGAACTACTTGTCTTGGGTCACTAGTGGATCTATGACCATGCAGTCAACTTAAGGTGTCACACATTCTCTCAGTTCTTCTAAGCCTAATCTTGGATAAGAAGTGTTGTATGTGTCAAGAGCTCTATAATGCAAAAGGACTTGATCATTGAAGAACAGTCTCAAAGGTGAGCGGACCCCTCTTTTTTTTAAAAGACTACGATAGTCACAATTATTCAACCAAAGAGGCAAGTAAAACAATATAAGAGAATTGTTGTATCAAATAGAAAAAGGGAATTAAAGAAGAAGGTAGTTCCAAGCATGATGCAGATTTGGGTACAAAAAGGAGAGCAACCACAACCTTTGCCCCAACAACTTCCATCCAAGCAAGTCAACCATGCCCAAACATGCACCAAGCAACTAGGACACGCTCAGTCACAAGGTCTTCGACAAATTTGGGTGCCTAAGGAATTAGTTGTAGCTCAACAAGGACAATTACACATGTGAGTACCCAAGAAGTTCTTACATACACAAAACCCTATGTTTTCCCACACGAGAAAAGTCTCAACGAAGAAGCCAAGGAGAAGCAAGAGTCAAAACCAAGCACAAAGACCAAAAGAAGATCAAATTACCTCTTCGGAAATAGTAGGAAGACATGTAAAAAGGGTATGGGTTTGGAAGCCAAAAGCACCAATAGCCCCTAGAGAACCAAAGATCCCACCACGAGGATCACGAAATTTAAGAAACCATACAAAGATGAAGGGGCAAAAATGATTAGTATATAGCAAACTACAATTCTCAAATGGGTCCCTATAAGGAGGAATGATCAATTGTTATTTTGAAATCCCATGGATACCTCCAACAAAGGCCACATCAACATCTGCAAGAACATTGAAAGCCTCGACGTGCAACAACCATGTGCCTTTGGCATAACCTTGTCTTTTGCACCATTCAAGTCATGCATTTCTAAAGTATGCATTAATATAGGGCCACATTCCATGGCCGTGGATAGACACAATTGAGAAATTCCAGGCACATGAGACACATTTGACACATGTCAAATATTTTATTGCTACTAACCTCTTTCTTCTTGTTTTGTGACATTATTCCAAAAAAAAGAAGAGAACAAAAAAAAGAGAGAAGATTAAAAAAAAAGGGAAGGAGAGAAGAAGAAACAAGACTAGGTGCTCAAAGAATCTCATCAATGAACCATCAACAAGGACATCCATCAACGAGAAAGACAAGATAATGGTCAATCACCGTGATGGGATTACAATATGAAGAGATAAACATCCACCAACCTATCACCATGGTAAGCACACTTCAGCAACACTATAACCATGATAGATTAGGAAACCTATTTGTTAGCATACCCTTGAGCAGTTAGCTCAAGACCCAATTTCTTGCACCATACTTCTTCTAATGCATTCACCAAGTATGCATGCATAGGGCCACATTACAAGGCCATACAGAAGGCACATATTTTCTTCAACCCATGCACTAATGCACTCACCCATCATTCATTATGGGTTATGCATACTTGGCATGACAGCTGTGAAAGCCATGTTTAAAAGATCTAGAGGACATCAAGGTTACAACAACAATAGCAAGGATGCAATCCACCATCGACAGCTACTCAAAATCAACATTGACAACCTCTTTTGAGCAACTAGCATTTTTTGGAAGCTCACAATGACACACTTATGCTAGAATCCAAGGAAGAGCTATAGGGAAAGGGAACAACACTTGCACAAGCTAGTAGTTACAAACTGAAGAAAAGGACAACCGACCCTGCTGCACTTGGAAGGCACACCACTTTTGTGGATACATGATGGACACTACCTCTCAAAGTATTACATGGAACAACCACTCCAACAAGGGTCTGTTAGGGATGACAAACTCAAGAGGGTGGGCGTGTTGGCACTCAAGGTCAAGCATGAGGAGTGGAAGCACATCAAAGAAGTGGACACACAAGAAGACGGAACATGTAGGGAGCTCTAAGAAGTACATGTCAAATTTCCAGAAGAAATCCCTATAAAAATAGTGATTTTCATCACCAAAAACCATTGTAAATACCATTTCACATCTTTGTAACTCCATTTTCTTCAAGCTAAGAATTCCTCAAGCTTGAGAGTATTAGAAGTATCATCCTACCAATTTTCATAATTCTTAGACTCCGTTTGAGTCCCCAAATAAGCCATGGAACCAAATTTTTAACTATGTTGGACAGTAATTCTAGACAAGGCCAAAACTACTCAAAAAACTATAAAAGGAGCTAGAGAGCTCATTTTTGAGGTTAGCTTGTTGTAGATTTGAGCTTTTGTAAGAGAACGCTTTTGTAATCGAAGTGCTTCCATTCCACTTTTTGCTCTTACCTTGTGTGTGTGTGTGTATGTGTATGCATGTTATTGTGCTTCTCACTCACGCACTTGTGCCATCGCTTGCTCACAGTCTTCATACCAATCCTCACGTCTACGTGGATTGACATTTATGAGGTGTATCTCCTCATGTTGGAACTTACCATTGTGCTAGGATGGGAAGGTGAAACATATTGTTGATGTAGTGCATGTTTGCAATATAACAAAGAACCTAGTTTCTGTTGGATGAATGTTTGACATGGGATTACAACTTCGGTTCAATGTTGATGGTTTAAATGTAGAAGAGTACAAACAGAATGGAAGGTTGATCACCAAAGGGAACAAAGTGGGTAGAGTGTTCACCTTGAATGTGAAAATTCATGAAATGAATGCAATAATGTTTGCAAAAGTTGCTAATGTTATTTTTGGCATAGAGATTTGGCACAAACAAATTGGATATGCAAATTTGCAGAGGCGAAAGTTGATGTCATCAAAGGAGCTTGTCAATGGACTACAGAATTTCAAGGTCATAGAAATGCAGAAGGTATGTTAAGCATGTCAATTTGGTAAACAATCAAGGGCATCATTTCTACATGACAAGCATGTTAGTGAGAATCTATTAGAAATAGTACATAGAGATGTTTAAGGTCCTAAAAAGACCACATCTATGGTAGCTTGTAGGTTTTATGTCACTTTCGTTGATGACTATACATAAAAATTATGGGTATAATTCATGAAGGAGAAGAGTGAGGTGCTTACTCACTTTTAGAATTTCAAGGTTATGGTGGAGAAGCATACAGGGAAATACATTAAGATATTAGGATATTAAGATATCATGGAGGAGGTGAATACATATCAAATGAATCGGGTACTTCTCTAAAAATTCATGGAATTGGAGGGTAGTTTTCATGCAAATACACACCACAACTAATGGTGTTTTTGAATGCAAACATAGACGTATTGTAGAAACTCTTACTATTGTTGTACATCAAGTTATACCTAAAGAGAAGTTTATGGTAAAATCATAAACTTATCATATATGAAAATACTTTTTGGTATTGCATATGTGCATGTTCCAGATGATTTGAGGATGAACCTTGATCCAAAAGAAGAAAAATGTATCTGCATTGGGTAATCCTTTGAGCAAAAGGGATATAAATGCTACAATCCAGTCACACAACAATTGAAGGTAAGCAAAGATGTGGTGTTTGATAGAATGTCAAGATTCTATGCTAATGCCAAAGAAGGATTTAATCTCAATCCAAATGACAAAGGAAATGCTAAAAAATCAAGTGCAAAATCTTAAGTTTTGAGCGGACTTGATATGTCATCCAATAATAATTTAAACTCAAACCGGTGGAGTGGAAGATTGCATGGAAATTTCAATCTTTCAAATTCATCAATTATGTCTAAGAAAGGTAAAGAAAAGACTTTTAGTCATAATAAAAAATCTATAGGTTTTGAAGACATTGATGGAGAATCAAGCGGCTCAGAGAAGAGCATTGATGAGGAACTTGGATTGCCCTTTGTGAAGACTCCATGAGTAAGAAAGGCATACATAGATGATATAACAAGAAAAATTGACCACAAGACCAAGAAGGTCTAGAAGGATGCCAAATTTAGTGCAATGATTAACCATTAAGGCAAAAAACGGCTAAAAAGGGGGCATTTGCTAATTACAAATTAACAAAATTGACAAATAGAGTGTTTCCATGTGTATAGAAATATAACATTTATTTTTGTTCTAATCCTACAAAGAAAGGCTCCTTTTAAGCCAATATGCTTTAAAAGTGCCATTAAGGCGACATAATTTCTTATATTCAGTGTAATATTTTTTTGTTTTCATACAAAAATGAATATTTTCTCACACTAGAAAATGCAAATCTTTAAAATTTCAAGAGATAAAAGATATTTGAAGATACAAAATATTTTTATTTCATAAAATTCTAAGATTTTTTGGTCACAAGATACATTGAATCCAGAGTTTGTGAGTCTCGATTTTCCATGTGACATCAAAATCTTTTGTCTATAAATACTCATGAAGTTTGTAAGTTTTAGTTTTCCACTTTAAACATTCTCTAATGTCTAAGTGTTCAAATCGCTTCTATTTGACGTCATCATTCCAATCGCATAACCTCATGTTAGGTTTACAATACAAGAGAGGATTCTTTATGGAAACCTTTTTCTATGTAGACAAATGATTGGGTGACTATGCTACGTAGTTGTAGAGGTCCCCATAAAGTGAAGCAATCTAAAAGAGATGACACAAAGAATCATTGGAAAGGTCATATTCTTGGTTTCATATTAAAAAAACATGGTTGGTTGATTTCAACGTGTACAGTGATAAGGATCTGGTGCTAAACAATCATGTGCATTTTCCATTGTATTCTAAGTGAACTTTTACAATGAAGCTCTTTTAATGTTTTTCAAGATATGTATTTTTGTATTGTAGATATTTTTCCTTCCAATCCTCTAGAGTGGCAAACTATTGAAAGGTTAATAAGAACATTCAAAATTGTTCATAAGGACTATGCAGAAGTAATGTATGCGAAAAAAAAATTTACATTTTTCAATAGCATGCAATTATTTTTCTATTTTGCAGAATATCAGGTACCATCAGGGAGGAATGTGTATGAAGATCTTGTGGATGCTAGCTCCTACCATTTCTTCATTACATTGGGAGTCTCATGATCAATGGATGGTTGTAAGTTTTCTATGCATGATGAAAGATGACTTTCAAAGCGTTGTGGTTGTGATCCGAAGTTGAAGCATGGGAATAAAATATGAAACACCTATTTAAATCCCATATAAGATGGTTCGTGCCAAATACAGAAAAATCATTGAAAGGAAATTGATCATCATTGAGAGGCATTCAATGGAAGAAATGATCTCAATATTACAATATTCAATGAATTCTAAAATTGACTCTGAACTTTCTTAGTATACTCATGACTAGGTATGGTTCACTAGTATACATTTGTGATAGGTCATAAGAATCATTGGTTGTTATCTACACTTCTCATTTGTTCTTGCATGAAAGTTTGTTCGTGAGTAAGCATGCATTCATTTGTGTGTGCCTATGTGAATATGTGTGTAAATATTTCATAATGTGCATAATGTATGTACATCACATAAGCTATGTGTGTGTCTGAGCATCAACCTATATGTATACATGTGTATTTGCATTGTAAAGTTGCATGCCAAACACATGTATGTTGCATTGTTCACATTTTCTTATTACAAACATGCATGTATGTGGTGTATATATTTATGCAAGTGCATGTGCATAAGTGTTATGTGTGCAAATATGTGGTACATATGTGATGAGATGAAAATGTGTATACATGATTGTGTTTTGGACATGCACATATGTGTTTAGTGTGTTAGCATGCACTTGCATGAAAAACATGTGTGTATGTACATATAAATGTATGTGCATGAAATAATGTGTGTATGTACATACATGCATGCAAAATCATATCAAAATTAAGTCTGTAATTATATTAGTTGAGTATATGTGGAAGGTGTTGGGCTCCCGAAATGTAATTGTAATTACAAAAAAAATGTAATTAGAAAAGATGCACATCGAAAGGATGTAGCATAATGCTTATATCTTTTTGGATAATGAAAAAGTGCACAAGCAGATGCACAAGGAGCACTGTTGGAAGAGATGGATGGATACCCCAAGAGAATGAGTTGGTACTGATAATACCTGCTTTGTACCCCCGACTTTTTAGGGACTGAGCAGAGAATGACCAAAGAGCATTTCGACACAGATTTCTCCAAATTGGTTGATGCAAAAGCTCTGAAATTTGGATTTCATAAAATAGACTTTGATCTGGTTCCAACAAGCTATGGAACATGCAAAATGGTTGAGAGATAGCTGAGATATGGTCATGCAAAGTTCACTATTATGATTAGTCATAGCAGAGAAGTAGACAGAGATACTCAATAATGTATATGTATTATGGCACATGATTTTACAAGATCATTGGCAATATGATGATGCCAAATGATAGTGACATGAGTAGACTAAGGTGTAGGCCACTCAAACTCAATAGATGATCAAGAAAAAATATCTACAAGAGGCATACATACTGTGACTTTTTACAAGTCATTTACATAAGTGTTTGATTCTAAGTTTTAATTTCAAAATTCAAACTTGGATCCATTTGAAAAGTGATTCCTATGATTAAGGAATTATTCTCTCTTGAAAACTCGTAACTAATGCCTTTGCCAACTGCACGAAATTTAGGCTTACAAGATTCTCAATGATTTTACCTTTTACGAATGGTAACTAATCAAAAGAGTTACAAGCTATGGTTCATATGATCCATCAAAATCTTCTTCAATGCTTAGCCAAATGTGAAGGCTTGACATTTGCAGCAACAAGCAAGATGCCAAACTGTGGGTCTGTGCGGTGTGCGTGTGGGATGCTTCATAGCAAGTTTATTTAGAACTGGTGTATTGACTTTCTACTGCTCTATGTATTTAGTTATTTCGGTGATCTTGTTTGTATGATACTTTGCTGATGAAGATATAAATTCAACCATGGTTGCATGCAATTCTTCGGTGAAGAATCAATGTTATTCTACATTAATGAATTTCATAACATTATGGTGGTGATGTAATATGTATGCTGTTAGAAAGTCTGGTGGTGAAATTGTTAATTGCAAGTTTCTTGGTGGAGATTTAGAGTAAAATGATGAATAAACTCTGTGCAATGAATGTTTCTTTGGGAAAATAATCATAGAGCCTTTGTAATACAGCCCCCTGACCATCCCAAGAACCTTGCAATTGGTTAATTCTTGATAGCCATTAACATTGGTGCCAGCCATGGGGCATGGAATAGCCAGTCTGAGGGCAGATTAAGGCCCGATGAAAGAAAGAATTCTATGATATTTCCTATAACCCGTTCTGATGAATCTTATCCGAAGTACCAAAGTGATCAGTATTTGTCGAAAGTTACTAGCATGTTGGGAACACCCTCCGATTGCATTGGTGAAGAACAATCATCTGAAGAAAGCATGATACACAAACTAGTGGAGTGGCACCACAACATTTTCTTATTCAAGGATTACAGAGTATACAAGAACTACAACCCATTCAATCTACTGGAAGTGTGGTGAGTGGAGTAGGCGCTCATTCCGGTGATAGCGTGGTGAATTCTAGTGGCAACCCAACTTTTAGTTTTGATTCGGGTGGTCCTAGTACATTTTTGGGTGGAAGTTTTGGTGAAATACGCAGCAACAACAACATTAGCAACAAGAACATCAGCAGCAGCAACAACAACAATAGCAGTAGCAGGTCATACACCCACGACCAATACCTATTGGAGTCACATATACTAAATTTGGTGGATTCTAGGTGATGATCTTGATGCTCATGTCCGTACTTTCGAAATTAATTATGTTGTACTAAACTATCCAGTGGATCCGACATATAAGTCCATAGTGTTTCAATCTACTCTTGTTAATGAAGTTACTCGTTGGTTAACCAAATATGATATTAATCATTTTGTTCAATACGATGATGTTAAGAATGCCTTCTTACAATGTTTTTTATTAAAGAAATAAGCGGCAAAAAATTTTTATTACTTACAAAACAATAGACAAAAACCACATCAGATGTGCAAAAGTATGCAACTTTATTTCGCACTCATCTACGGCAACTGCCTCCAGTGCATGCTAATCTATCGAATGATGTGATTACTCAATGGTTTATTAATGGGCTAAACCCCCAACTCAAACAAGTTATGATTATTCGATGTAGGCGGTATGACCTTGGATGCGGTCATTGCTATGGCATTACAGTTGGAACATAACGTTGGTGGTTTTATCGAAGATCTAGGATTGGTTAAAAGCCTCCAAGAGTACGAATGATGATCCATTGAAACAAGTATATTGCACCAAATGTAAGAACCCGGGCATACTACTTCAGCTTGTGCACTAAATCAAATGTATTGTGCTATTTGTAACACGGCAAGTCATTCTACCGAAACTTGTCCATATAATGCAAAAGTACAGACTAGACCAACCGTAAATGCCATAATACAGGAGCAGGGACAACTGTTTGCCTAGTATGTACCACCACATTTAAGAAATACATCTTATCAAACTTACAAGAATTACAGAGAACCGCGACCAAACAATTTTGGATAGCCTCGTTGGAATTCAAGACAAACCGGTGAGAGTGCATCTCTCCCACCACCAAGATGCCATTTTTGTGGAGAAATTAGACATATCCGCAGATATTGTAAAGAAGCATACGAATATGATAAACAAAGAAAAGAACAACAGCATCCAATGGCAAATATGGTATACATTTCAGCGGTAGATAACAAGTGACAGTAGTTCAAACATGGTCCGGTAAGAAGTTGCATCCAGCTATTGAGATCTTTGAACGGGGAATTCGAGAACAATAGCAGATGTTTACTAAAGCAAGCACATGGGCAAGTCAAGAACCAACTGTCTTTCCCAATCCGGTAACAGTGGTCCAACAGACAATACAGAAACCCCACTGAAAGAGGTGGACCTGGTCCAAATACGGTCGGAGGACACACCAGACTCGATATTCGATACACAGAATTTTGATTCTATGTGGAATATTTTATCAAAGGCATCTATTACTATTCCATTGGGGCAACTTTTATCATTGTTCCCTAGTATTCAACAAAAATTTCAGCAGCAAATTTGTCCAAGATCTTCGTGCACACCTTCTATAGCAACCATCATCCCAGAAACTGATTCTACGGTGGATCACGTTGTTCCTTTAATTACGGTATGGTATAAAAACCACAAAATTTCACAAGTATTTATTTATGGATGCTCAGGGGTTAATATTTCTACAGTTGCACTCTATAAGAAGCTAGGATGGACTCAGATCGAACCCGTCCAGTTCTTTGTAAGAATGGATGATCAATCTCGGGTACATCCAGTAGGCTTGGTGCATGATATACCCATTATCCTACAGGGAACGGTGTTCAAAATGACTTTTGTTGTCCTAAAATTACCCGAACCAAGTTTAGATTGCAACTTATTATTCAGAAGGCCTTGGTTGAAGTAGGCAAAAGTATTAGAGGATTGGTCTACACATGAAGTTATTTTCAAAAGTAATCACTAGAAATATGTTGTACCCTTGGATGATATGAGGCCTTACGACTTTCATGCATGACCTTACGTGGTAGAACCCATGCATATGTTGGATGGTCTTTTGGATGATGAAGAAGAAGCTTTTCTAAATGTTAACGAGGATTTATTATTATTAGCACTGGGTACAGTTGATTTGCAAGCCATAATGAATAATTGGTCTCCAACCGCTTGTACGATAGTCCCTCTCACCAAAGAAGTGGAACCAATTACAAATCAGGTTTTGGATGCCACTGATCTTCAACACTTACTCCCCCCACAGAAGGATATCTCCATGCCCCGATAGTTTTATGTATCGGAAGATCAACTAATCACTTGCAATTTGGGTGACGAGGTTAGCCCACACCCGATCAACATTAAGGCTCGATTACTTGAAAATTTTCAAGACAATTTACTACAATTGCTGAAGGAATTTGCTAATGTATTTGCTTTGGAGTATAGCAATATGAAGGGATTGGATCCTCGCATCTACCAACATCATGTGATGCTGAAATCCGATGCTCAGCCAATTAAGCAACAGAGTTACCAAATGAATCTAATTATGCTACGCAAGTGAAAGTTGAACTGGATTGGCTATCAAAAGTAGGTTTCATTGTTCCCATTGAGCATGCCAAATGGATCTCTCCTATTGTCATCATCACAAAGAAAAACAAGCAATTACGAATTTGTGTGCATTATCGGAAGCTGAATGCTGCGACGGTACCCGATCCCTTTCCACTTCCCTTCTTGGATACTATGCTAGATGATGTTGCAGGACAAGAAATGTACTCTTTTTTGGATGGTTATAGTGGCTATAATCAGGTATGAATGGTTGAAATAGATATTCCGAAGATCGCGTTTATTACGAATTGGGGAGCATACACTTATATGGTGACGTGTTTTGGTTTACACAATGTTCCAAACACTTTTCAGCAATGCATGCAAGAAATCTTTTCTCCCTACTTAACTACGTTTATGAGGGTGTATCTGGATGATTTTTCATTATCTGATGATACATGGGCTCACCTTTACCACCTCAGATGCTGCTTTTCCAAGTGTCAGGAGCTCCATCTTTGTTTAAATCCCAACAAATCCATCTTATTAGTCTCTTATGGCAAGCTACTCGATGATGTTATTTCACAACAAGGAATTCAAGTGGACCCTGATAAAGTTTGTGCGGTGTTGAATGCACCCCCTCTTGCTACACCAAATGAAGTTATGTGATTCCTTGGCCAAATCCAGTGGCACGGTTGGCATCTCCGGTGGCTCGCTCATGTGTCTATACCGCTTAATCGTTTGATTATGAGTAACCCTCGTGTGTGGACAAAGGAATGTCAATTGGCTTTTGATTGATTGAAAACTCTCCTTACATAGGCTCCTATTTTACAAGCTCCTAATTGGCAACTTCTTTTTCATGTTTTCGTGGATGCCTCTAATATTGCAATTGATAGTGTGTTAATGCAACGACATGATAAGTGGTTTCGTCCTGTTTATTACGCAAGTCGATGACTAGTAGCTGCTGAACATAATTATTATGTTACTGAGTGAGAATGTCTTCGGCTATTCAAGTTCAACTATAATAAGAGGATCAAAAAGACCCACATGTATCTCGAGCCCATGAGATCATTTTGAAGGACATTCATTGTGAAGTGAGAGCGTATCTCATAGCTCATTCACCTCTCACACATTGAGCAATGTATGATTGTCAATGACATTGTATTTGTATATGATTTAATACATATATGATCATTACATTCTCATTCCACTTCTCTCTTATGACTTCATCAGAATAGAGATCTTCTTAGAGCTTGTTCTTAGTACTTAGTTGATCATTTGTAATGATTTAAAGCCTGATAGATTTAGCATACTGTCTATTACATGCCTACAAAGTTTCATTAGCATTGCTTCTTAGGATCATGAGATATTAACACATTTTTGTTCACTGGTCTATTGACTATTGCGCCCGATATCGGAATGGTGCTGTGATTTGCTAAACATCTTTCTCTATGTGTAGTCCATCATTTTTTATGAAGACACTCATGATTGATAGCTTACTAATCTAATTAGAGTTTTCCAAAAGGAATTAAGCCAATTGTAGTTTTGCTCAGAGAACTGTTCAAAACATTGAATAGGTGTAGGAACAAAAATAGCAAGTTTCTTGATCTTGGATCAACTTCAACTTATCTGTTTCAATCCATTGATTAGTGGACCATGTTGCAAGCAACATACATGATTATTTGATATCATTAGCTAGCTAAAGAGGTCCACTACACTGTCTAGTAATCATTCTTAGCAGCTGTGAAGCAGAATCAAGCAAGACCACTTCATCTCTTGTGAATATCCACCATCTCCTCCAATAGTGGTATCAAAGCAACAACAAGCAAGATGGGAGATGGATTTCCATCCTTGATTGGAAAATTGTACATAAACAACTACTCAGCATGGTCACTAAGGATGCAAGCCTACATTCAAGGGAGAAGTCTATATGGATATTGTTGGAGACCTCTAAATCTCCAAAGGTTTGGTCAATAACTGATATAGAGGTGTTAGAAGGTAGGGAAGCTATGGCTAAAAGCATTTAGCAAAACGAGACTTGTGTTGTGAGAAATCAACTTTAGAAGTTGACTATGTCAAAGTCGCTTGTTTAGGAAGACAGTTTCTTACACACTTTTGATCTTAATGATCAAATCAAAGTTTTAATGATTCTTTTGAAGAACTAATGGTTGATATGATTGTGCAAACTCTTTATAATCATCAATTTGGGATTGCTTTGTTCCAAATGATACATCTCAGGAGATGAAGAAATGCCAATCTTCAGGAGCAAGCATCAACCTACAAGGGAAGAGCAAGAAAGGTTGACCACATGGTGTGCAAAGGATGCTCTTGTCAAGTCTTATCTACTAAACTCAATCTCTGATTTCTCGATACTGCACATTAGGAATTGTAAGACCTCCCAAGAGACTTGGAAAGTACTCTCATCATATTTCTCCTCAAACACAAGAGCCAGGAAGAATCAGTTATGGATGGAATTTACAAGTCTAAAGAAACAACCAAAGCAAGGAGTGGCTGATTATGTAACCAAGATGAAAGATGTGGTTGATCAGCTTGCAAGATTTGGAGAGGACATAGAAGAAGAACACATAGTAAGACAGATCATTAATGGCATCAAATCTCATGACAAGTGGGAGTCATTACCACAGCAATGGACCTCTACATGGATATGCAAATACCTGACCTCAACACCTTGATAGGGTGATTCCTCACCCGTGAGACAAAGCTCAACAAGAATGGTGACAACTCTAGAGGTAACCAATCTTCTGCCCTTTATACAGATAAGAATAAAGCTAATTTGTTGTGTACTAGATGTAGTAGAAACTGTAGCACGAATAGGAATCTATAGAATATCACCATCTTTGATGCCACCTACATCAGCTTCAATATCTGTATTTGCAGGTGCAATAGGATGTTTTTCAACACCCTGCACAATATTCCAAAGTCCTTTTGTGAACAATACATGACCCATCATATAAGCCTATAATGGATAATTCATACCATCTAACTTATCCTCAACAGCCAACATACGGAATACATCACTACTTTCAGCCATGGCCACTGACTAAAATACCCTGATGTAGACAAATGAGTGTATCTGAAAAAGTTGAACAAAACTACCCTGACGAGTTATGCTAAACATGTAGCAGACTTTGAGATGCTTATACTGGCAAACCCAAACCTATATATATCTTTGGACAAAAAGATAGAATAACCTACACAAGCACTATGATAGTGCCTTCGGAGGTCAAAATGAGCTCTGATTGTGATTTCCGCACCACAAAGTGAAGCAATTTAGTTCTCCTAATCAGCCTGACTATGCTCACCAAATTTCATGCAATTTTGAGATTGTGACTGGAGGGGTGATGAAAACACCCTAGATAAAGCAACGACGTGCTCTGATACTAATTGTTGGAGTATGAGGTTTTTGGAAGCATGCAAACAACACAAGGAAAAAGAAGAATCTTAGAGCACAACACACAACACTAAATGTATTACCACTAGAATGTACAAAGATAAATAACCTGCTAGTGCAATAGGCATATATACAAGCGGGGGGGGAACCTCCTAAAGAAGGAAAAAAGTGCCTCAGCGGTCCTGGTGTATTCACACATCACTACCTAAATATATCAACAATAAAGAAGCAAGGTCATATATTTTTTGCAAAAATTATTTTCTTCAAATAGAAGAAAATACAAAAACAAAAAATGGAAGCATTTACTTCAGCAAGTAGTGGAGGCCAAAAGAGAATCAATCCAAAAAATGAAACTAGTGAGAAGAGTGGATTCTCAAAGGAGTGGAGGAGTTAAGGAATAGCATTGTGTCATAGATGTAGTTTGCATCGGTCAAAGATTTTGTTAATCTGTGGAACCAGTGGGAGTTACTGTGTACTTTCTCGATCCTTCCAATGGGAGGATCATCAATCAGCATTGGCCCCATAAAATCTTGGAATTCTAGTGGTTTCATTATAGGGTAGGGCTCAGCCAGAAAGTTATCAAAATTTGCTACTGGCATGTTGGTGCCAACCCCTTCAGTTTGCATGGTGATCTGAATGTGTGTGTAGATTATCTACTACAAAAGGCTAACACATTAGTATGGAAATTAATTATGATCCCAATAAGGTGAGATCACGATCCCTTTCCATAACCAATGTGTAACCCATGTAGACATGTGTTGTGAAGTGGTTGATACAATGCCCTTCCAAAACCTAATGCAGGTCACTAGGCATCCTACATGCCCTTGAATAATGCATACATTGCTTCTAATGATATTTTATTACAAGTGATAATGGGTTAGTGGGGATGAATTTATACAAGGTTTAGTTCTGGGTGAATTATTACAAGGATAAGGGTTAGTCATGAGAGGTGTTATGTTGTACAAAGGATTGTGTGGAGGTTTTTGGATGCATTTCGACATCCATTTTTTAAGATTTGGTGTGTGGATATGTTTTTTTGGTTGAGGTACAAAGGATGAATCTAGCAACGCTAGTGCCAATGGGTGGGATGATTCCCAAGGGATGTGTATTAAATGGATTCATTTTTTAGCTAAAAGATAGTCCTTGGGTAGCTAGACCTGGGTGGGGTTGTTTCAGTTCTCATCGATGGAGAAGAAGGTCGAGGGGATGTTGGATGTAGCGTCTGATTTTGTTGTGGCCTCTTCCCATCATGGCCTGCTCTGTTGGAAACAATTGGTGCTTTTTTACCTTTTTTGGCACCCATACTTACTTTGTGTTGGTTGCCTTGACATACCAATACTGCTTCCACCATGGGGTCATCTAGGAGTGTCATCGGTTTGGGTTCCTAAGTTGCAGTTGAATCTTCTGTGATTGTGGTTGAGAGGTCAGGCTGACACTCTACTTTGGAGAAGAAAGGAGGTCCAACACTTGCATGACATGCTCATCAGGAAGTGAGGCATTCTGCACAACAAATCTAAGTAGATCCGTAGGAAGTGTGGAGGATGGTCATGAAAAGGCTATAGTGCCCATTTGCCCCCTGATGTAATCCACGTGACCACTGATGTAGTCCACTTGACCCATCTAGTGGGTGGTGATCTCTTCTTGTTCAAAGGAAGTCTAGGGGAAAATCTCTTGGCATCTTCCTGAGCAAAGGCTATTCATCACCAGCCTTGCATAGGTTGATGTAGAAGTAATTTGACTTATTCGTCCAAAGATCTTTCAGTCCTCCTTCGCATTCATTTCACATGGTTTGGGGTTACATTCCTTAGGGGGGTATCATTAGGGAAGTCAAACGGTGTCACTTGCTATTGGAATAAGGACCTAAGCCATATGGAGCATTTTCTAAGATTTACGTCCATCGAGTGGTTATATAACCAATCTTGACCAAAAATTAATGGTTCTATCATATCATCATTATGGCACACTAGCAATTTCACAATCAAGGTTATCTCATGTACGATGATAGGAAGGTCTACCTCACATATGCAAAGGGTTTCCATGCCTCCTAGCCCTACGAGGTATGCCTCCATTGGCCACATTTCTAGTCATGAGTCCTTATAGTGGGACCACCTAATCGCACTAGTCGCAGCACTTGAATCAATTAATGCTCTAAGCTTGTGGCGGGTGTTGCCTTGTCTTAGCATGACTATGATGAATGGTCTCCTATCCACTATGCTAAGATGAGCAGTCAACTTTGTTTGACACATGACCATAGGATATTTTGGTGTTTCTTTGTCAGTGTTGGTATTTATCCTTGAGCCTTTGAGATGGTTATAATGTACTTTCCCTAGTCCTTGTCTTCTTAATTTCATGCATTTAATGCATTCTAGAGCTTCTGCCTAAGATTCCTCTCATATTCTCTTTTCTCCCTCCTTGCGCTTCTTTGCCAACATGAGTCATCTAAGCATATCCTCCGTAAGAGGTTCTTGATAAAGCTTGACTCTACAACCACTAATGTAATTAGGCATTATTTCTCCCTCTAGTGTGGCTAATTGTACCACTCCACTTGTCCAAAGTTTGTTTATGATCATGGGTCCATAACCACATTTCTCTAGCTCTTCTACGTGATGTTTCAGTGTATACACTAGGACTAACTCACCTTCTTTTACACCTTTATCTTTCATGTGTGCATCAAAATAGGCTTTCTATCACTTCTTGGCTGCATATATGATTGTTGCCACTTTTAGCCTATTTTCTCCTAATCATTCCAAGTCCATTATCCTTGATGATAATTCATGGCTAATCCACTGATGCTCTTGTGCAACCTTAAGGGTGAGTATCAAAAAATCCAAAGGGAGCACTACATTCTGACCAAAAACCATCTAAAAGGGAGTTGCATTGAGTACGGTCTTGTAGGCCACTCGATATGCCCAAATAGCATGATGCAATTGCTTGTTTGAATCTAAACATTTTTTCTTTACAAGTTCCATCAATACATTACAAAGGATCTTGTTAGTACTTTCTACTTTCCATTGGCCTGAGGATGATATGGTGCAGTATTTCTTGTGAATCGCCATAAAATCCTGTAACATATATTCAATACCTTGGCTTAGAAAGTGGGTTCCTCAATTTCTCACTAGTTCTATAGGTAATCCATACCTTCTAAAGACATTTTCAAATAAGAATTTTGTAGTCGTCTGTGCATCATTCCTTTTTGTGGCCTTAGCTTCTACCCATTTGGTGAGATAATCTATTGCTACTTTGATGTATGCAGAATGAGTACCTTTAGCAAGGGGTTAATGGGTCCTACAAAGTCTATACCCCACTTAGAGAATGCACATCCTCCCATCATGGGGTTCAGTGGCATTTCATCTCTGCAAGTAGGAAACTAGGTTCTTTAGCACATGTCACATCTCTTAACATAGGTATCTGCATCCGTGTGAAGAGTGGACCACCAAATCTTGCGAATAGTAAGGATTTGATTATCCTGTTGGGGCCAAAATGACCTCTTGCAACACCTTGGTGTGCAGTCTCTAATAGGCTCAAATAATCACTCTCATGAACACACTATCTTAGATATCCATCTCTCCCTCTTTTGTATAGGTTATGCCCAATAAGTGTGTAGTCTTGGGCCTCCTATTTTAGACTTCATTGTCTTGCTAAAGTCATTTCTTGAGGGACTGTAATTGTCCTCAAGTAAGACACCATTGGTTCACTCCATTCTGGTGTACGAGATACCTGATATAGCGTGGCATGATCCACAGGGGGTTTGTCACAACACAGTGGACATTCTTTACATAGCCTATAGGCATCTGCTTCCATAGATGGCCAATACACTCCTAGTCTGCACAAAGTCTACAATGTATAGTGTTTTGAATGATGTTGCTTTAATGCACCTACATGTGCCAATTGCAACCATTTCTAGTATTCTGACTCTTCCATGTAACAAGCAACAATTCTCTAATTATCTTGTGTATATATGGTTCCTGCTAGTATCTGGTATCTTTGTCACTTGGTGATATCTCCTTCTTTGATCCGCATCCTAGGATTCTTGGGCCCAAATGTGAGATTAGGGACAACAGACTTGACCCATTTGGGTACTATCTCAAGATTAAACAGGTATGCATTTGGTGGTTCATCCACTATTCCTTGAGGGGCTTCTCTAGTAGTTAATCATGAAAGGTGATTGGCTTCCCCTTCTTGACTACTACTTTGAAATCGTACTCCATTAGTATTAGAAACCAATGTACAAATGCTAGTTTAGATGCGTTTGAGGTGTGCACAATACCTATCATGTTTATGGTGTCACTTTAGGGGCATTGGAAGGGTTCTTAGGGAAATCCCTTATGACATGCACTTTACCACATTCTGCACAAAAACCTTGAATGTTGTAATATTGTGATTGTCTTACTATGGGAGGATGTGGGTACTCCTTTATGTAACGATCTCCTTGGCACCTAAAACATGGTCCTTTAGGGCCTTGTGGTCTTGGTTGTCTCACTAGGGTTGTGGGTTAGGGTTGTCATACATTACATTGGCATAGTCCACCTTTTCAGACATATCAAGGTCCTTGAATTTGTAGATTGTGATTGAACCTATTTCCTTTAGTTGTTCCATCATGTACCTCCAAAACGCTTCATCATTGTCCTTATTCAAAAATAGCTCAATGCTTTTTTTATCTTGAGGAATCCATTCTAGGTTCAACATCCTTGTCAGCATTGATTTCCCTCAAGGTGTCCTAGGTTCATCTCCTAATGGTTCTTGTCCCTGGACTCCTAATTCCATCTCGTGAATGACTACACCAAACTCATTAGTGTGGTTAGGTTGATTAGTTATGATATACATTTTTCCTTCCTTGTCTAAGTATGCATCTCTCTCAAATTTAACTATCAGATGTTCTAATCCCATGGGTTGATCATGGTTTTGCAACTAAACAACTAACCTTCTCAAACCATCCTCATAGATGTGAGCACCTAATTGGTTGGTTTGGACATATTCTAACTAGGTCATGTAGGGTCTTTCTAAATAAGCTACACTTAACCCTCCTTATGTTCTCTCCATGCTATAAGCCATTTCAGACTCACTTGTCTCTAAGCTCAAATCGTATGAATAACTATTCAATTGTTGAGCACAAGAGTGTGTTGTGGTTCTCACACTTTCTTTTGATGACATAAGGCTTCGTCGATCTACCTTTCCTGTGTGCTTTCCTGATATGAGGTTCATGAATTTATCCCCCTCTGATGCCCAATGTGAGTTATCATCACTTCTATTCCTTTGTTCTCGATCCCTTGGTTTGTTTTATTCCTTTTATTCTCTTGTCTTGTCCGATTGTATATGTTCGGAATCGTCTTTTTGTTGTATGTTTAAGTGTTTGCACACCTTATTTTAATTCTTTTCCTTTAGGTCTCCTTTGTCGCAATGTCTTACTCTACACTTGAACTTGAATGGTTAATGTTTGTTGCACTTACATCATTCCTATTGCAACCCTAATTCAATAACAAATGCTACTCGCACTTAGCCTATACTATCATTTGACTAAGGGGGTTGAGAGTTCTTTCATCTTTAAAGACGCACTTCCCAAGCTTGGTCTCGAGTGCTCTAAATAGCCTATAAAAAAACAAAATTAGATAGACTCTCTTTGAGTAGTGAACTTGGTTCTTCTTTAAACATGTACTAAGGCCATGAATACACACTTGGCTTGTGAAGTATCTCAAAATAGGTATAAATATTCCAAAAATTAAAACCCC
This sequence comes from Ceratopteris richardii, assembly GCA_020310875.1. Lineage (NCBI taxonomy): Eukaryota > Viridiplantae > Streptophyta > Polypodiopsida > Polypodiales > Pteridaceae > Ceratopteris > Ceratopteris richardii. The sequence continues at coordinate 68,449,920 of CM035438.1, read as the reverse complement.
AAAAAATGCTTTCCAGATGGACCATAATGATGGTCTGACACAATCCCGATGGTGGTGACCCGTTGCGATGGTCCTACGCAATTGTGATGGCATGATCTAGAAGCGCCACGATGGTCTACAACTTACGGGCTAATGGTCTGCAGCCATCGCAATGGTGTGCACAGAGCGCGATGCGATGGCCTATCAATGTCACGATGGTCAACTTTCCAACGAGCCATCATGATGGCATATCTAACGTGCAATGGTCTAGGGTAGTCATGATGGCATGAGCCAATCGCAAACCTGTGATCTTAAGTGAATCATCACGATGGCATATGCCCGTCACGATGGTCTAGTTGGGGAGGTCATTGTGATGGTAATCTTGATCATCACGATGGTCAAGGCACGATGGTGTCAAAGCATCATGATAGTATGAACCAATCACGATGGTATGGGCCATGATGGTCATCACAATGGTAATCTTGATCATCATGATGGTCTCAAGCCATCGTGATGGCATGAACCTTCATGATGTCTCAGTCTCATCGCGATGGCATGAGCCAATCATAATTGTAATGTCCAATCACGATGGTGATACACCATCGTAATGGCTCACCAAAATGCATTTTTTACAACTGCACCTATGGATTCCTAAAGATGCAAGTGTTCCCTACACAGTGCCTATAATGTAATTACTAAAACTCAAATTTCTCAGACCATCATGATGGTCTCAGAGCTTTGGTAGATGTGGCAAAAAGTTGAAATTCTTACTTTTTCAGAGTTGTCTTGTCATGCTGGAGTATTTTTCTTGCATAAAAAACTAAAAAACACAAACATGCACACTTGCTCACAAAGCTCTCTCTCTCTCTCTCACTCACTATTGGAACTGAAGGACTCACAAGGCAAGGAAGCTTACGAAGGGAGTCAAAGAGGAGGGAAGGCACAAGCAGACAGGGTAGTCAACGACGATCTGGCAAGTAGGCCAATATTTTTTTAGGACACTAAAGCATATCGACGAGGTGGACACGGAAGGAGAAGGAGCAAGTAGGGAGCTCGAAGATATGTATGTCAAATTGTTACAAGAAATCCCTACAACAATAGTGATTTTCATCACTAAGAGCCATTGTAGATACCATTTCATATTTTTTGTAGCTCTATTTTGTGCAAGCCAAGGAGTCCTTGAGCTTGAGGAGCATTCGAGTAGCTACCTACCAATTTTCATAATTTTTAGACTTTGTTTGAGTCTTCGAATAGGCCCTAGAACCTAATTTTTAACTAGGCCGGACACTAGGTCTGGACACGGCCAAAACCTAGTCAAAAACTATAAATAGAGCTAGAGAGCTCATTTTTGAGGCTAGCTTGTAATTGATTTAAACTTGTATGAGCATTTTGGAAGTAATCTAAAGAACTCCATTGCTTCTCTCTCTTTGTCTTACCTTGTGTGCGCGTGTGCGTATGTGTGTGCATGTTTGTGTGCTTCTCACTCACACACTTGTGCCTTCACTTGCTCGAGGTCATCATACCATCCTCACGTCTTCCCGGATTGACATTAAAGGAGGTGCTACTCATCACTGAGCTACACCAAATTTTGGCGCCGTTGTCGGGGATCGAGCTTTGAGGACGAGCGTGTGATGGTAAGATGTAGATTTGAGACGTTGGCGTTGTAGGTAATTTCTTTACTTTTCTTATTTTTCTCTTTCTTACATCACCACCATCATCACCATCATCATCCTCACCACATCCGATCTCCATCTCCATCATCGCGAAAAAAAAATTCAGTTTTTTTATCATATCACCTTCTCCACCTCATTTCCCTCATTCCACGTGAGAGAGCGACTTGTGTGCTGTGTTTTTGCATGTTTTTTTGAGCACTCTTGCAGGTACAGTTGTATCATCCCCTCCAGCACGCTAAGCAGGTACGGACACGCTCGAAACTATCTCTGTGTCGCAGACCTCTGTCGATTGCAATCGACAAAAAAATTGCCCATTTGGTAAAACAAAGTGCACCACCATAATCTACATGATGAGCACATTCTAAATCACTAAAAACAGTTAAAAAATTCTGAGTTTCTTTGTCAATTACGACCGACACCATCGATCGCGATCGACAGCCACGATCGACAACATCTATCAATCGCAACCGAAAGACCCTGTCAATCGCGACCGATAGACCTGTCGATCGCGACCAACAGACCTCACGACCGACTGACTACGACGTAGGATTCAGTCAATCGCGATTGACGACCGACTGAAATTATTCCAAGTTCTGGGGATAGTTTTTGGGCATGTTGGTCTATTAATTAGTGATTTGTGAGGTCCCTACATGTGTATTTTTGAGAAAAATCATGTGATCTGTTAGCCTGTTTGAACCCCGTTTTAACACTAGAACCCTGAACTGACATAACTTTCTCATACGAAATCCGTTTGCTGTGATTCTTATCTTGTTGGAAAGCTCGTGGGGAGGACAACCAAAACTTCCACTGGTTAGGTAAAATTAATATCAGGATTATTAGATATAGTATTTTGAAGTTGACCATAACCAGGGGGAACAAATCCAGGGGATCTCTAGAATTGTTTTCCATAAAGACAAAAGGCTAATTGGTATCTAAGTTACATGAATGAAAGTGCTTGGTTCTGTCCTTTGAATTTAAGTCTTGAGCTAATCTTGGGACTGATACAGGTCTATTGAGAGCATTTGAGAGCATCCCAAGCAAGGGCTTTGTGCAAGCTTGAGAATCGGGTTCTCGAGCACTAAAGAACAAGGGATCAGCAAGAAAGGTCAGAATATTCTCAACTCCCTTTGTCAATTCCTAGCTTAGGCTAAGTTCGAGTAGTGCTAAGAGTAAGTCAGGACACGATAGGCACGTGACAAGTCAAAGACTATCTAAGAAACCAAGTTCAAGAGATAACCTATGTGTGACAGAGAACTTTAAGGGAAAAGACTTAACGTGGAACGATCAACTTCAAGTGCGGAAATTAACTCAAATGCTCCTGACGACGTGATATCAGACAAGAGTATAAACACGATAATCAACATAAGAAGGAATCAAGTAATTGGTACAAAAGAACTCAGCAACGAGGTTGTACTTGGGCAAAATAGGGTCTACTTAAATAGGCATATGAACCTTAGATCAGGACAGCATCTAGTAAGGGATAGACAAAGTCTTAGGTCTTCAGAGGCTAGCGTTAATCATACTACTAGGTCTTGGGCCCAACAGTTGATCCACCACTCGCATTACCCTAGCTCTGAGACTAGTGAATCAGAGATGTCTCAAGGGATGGACAGACCTACAGGAAGTTCAGGTGTGCCATATCTGTATAGGGTGGAAGGCCCCTACAAGACGGAGCTGGAATACCTTAGGACCAACCGACTAGGTGCTAGCATCTATGAGGACGGCCTAGGAAGATCAGTGGTCTAGATTAAAAACCCTGACCAATCCATAGGATTAGAGCACCCAGCTGACAAGTTTGAAAACGGAGCATACCTAGACAAGGAAGGGACAATATATGTAGTCACCAGTCACCCAGATAGGACAGATGAATTTGGGAATGTGATCTCAGAAGTGGATTTAGGTGACCTGGAGCAAGGAAACATGGGTGTAGAACCTAGAACCAACCGAGGCAAATGTGTTCCCACTAGGATTATCACACCAGAGTGGATTCCCCAAGACAATAAGAGCACAGATCTACTCCTGAACCGAGAGACTGATGAAGCCTTTTGGAGGTATAAATCCGATAGGCCAAATGATGTAGGGTCAATACTGATCTATGAGTTCAAAGATCCTGATAGCCCAGGCAGAGTGACCTACTTAGATCACGCTTCAGAGAGGATCTTTGTGGTTACAGAACATGACATGCATGCTTACACTTGGAAGGGTGAATTCATTTTTCCCCAACCAAGATCGAACGTGTCCTATGGTCACCCTGGAGCTGGAACATCCCAAGCTCATGGAACTCAAAGAGACAGAAGTAGAGATAGGCCAGAAGTAAGCTTTGCCAACCCAGGGGGCAGAGAAAGAATGAGGACGGAAACAAATAGAGTAGAACCTGAGGTACTTAGAGCTCCCAGGAATCAAAGAAATGTGGATGAGTTCCCTCTACCACGACCTAGAGAGCACACAAGGACTTTGAGACCGACTCAGCTAGTTAAGTCCATGAAGAACTACTTTGATGGCACTGGAGATCCATACGATCATGTGGCTGAGTTTAGGCGAGTCTTGAGAGCTGAACAAGTTGAAGATCTGTTCATGCAGTATAATGCCTTTGGTCTAACCCTTAGGAACACTGCCCTGACATGGTTTCAGCCACTAAACGAGAGGCAGTTCAGGAGCATAGACCAACTTCTAGAGGCATTCATTATCGAATTCTCTAAAAGTGGCATAAGACATAACACTTCCTCGCTGATTCACAACTTCAAGCAAACCCCTCAAGAAATCGTGAGACTTGCTGGAAGAAGATTTAGGCAATACTTAGAGAGATGCCCTGTCCCTGAGTTACCCACGCAAGCTAAGCAAGTGGCTTTGTTCTTGGATGGATTGCTAAGTACCAAATTGAGATCATATGTGTACTTGAAGGACCCTAGGACCATAGAAGAGTGTGTACGTATGTGCAATGACATTGAGGATAACCTAGGGGAAGAACTAGAGCTTTCCAAAATCTACAAAGACTCAGATAGTGCCTCTAGCCTCTCTTCCTCGCAATCCACATCAATTGAGGAACTTGCAGAGAAAGTAGCTCAAAAATTAGGTGTCACTAGCAAACAGATCCCAAGATTTGCCCCAGTGAAAAGATGCTATACTTGTGGAGGTGACCATATGGCAAATATATGTCCCATTATGGCTTAACCCCAAGTAAATCCTAGTAGCCAGTACTGCACCATAGAACGAAGATACACAAATCACTCCGCACAAGACTGCCCATACAATAAGCAAGCGGTTAGGCAAACCTACCCTGAGCCATACCAGCAAGGCAGATACCAGAGTCAATACCCACCCCAATAGTATACCAGGCCTCAACAAAATTACCAACCGCAATATCAGACCCAACTGAGACCCCAGCCAGTGCTAGCACAGCAACCACCTGCTCCTACTAATGTGATTCCAGTAAAGTATGCTGCTGCAAAAGAAAACCTGAATAGAGCTATAGTCCCAGTAACACCATTAATCTCAGAAAGTGATCCCAGTGACCATAGCTTTGATTCTACGCACGTTGATAGTCCTCAGGCTTACTACATGCAGTCTCCTGAACATGGTGAGTCCTACTACAGTGAGGAACCGAGTGAACCTAATTGGGAGCCCGAGTATACTAATGTCATGTACGCAAACCCCAACTCTAGACCTCAACCTAGGCAAGTAAGACCCCCATTTCCTAGAGGACCATGCTACAGATGTCAGGGAGATCATCTCATTCGTGATTGTCCCTTGCCTCCACCTACACAACCCCTGTCAGTGACGATCTAGGGCTATTGCCAAGAGTGTGGAAAGGAGCATCTCTTACAAGACTGCCCAAAGAATCCTAATAATATGCCGAAAATCACTCCTATCAATGTTGTTGGGCTAGTTGTAGACTCCACAGGAAGTGTGACTTCCACTACACCAATGCAAGTGATCACTAGAGCCCAAGCCTTGCAGCAGAATCAAAGCGTAGGCCAGGAAAAGAGCCCACATGTTAGTGAAACTGAGAGCATGACAAAGAAGAGGACTAGAACTTGGAGAGATAGTCGTGAAAGAATGAAAAGGCAATGGGCAAAGAAAATGAGTGAACTTGAGGAAAGTCTAAGAGAAACGAGAGCCAGGATAACCGAACTCACATCTCAAACTCCCTCTCACACTACCCCACCTCCACCATTCCCAACTCCATCCAACCCGCCACCTTCCAACCCACCTCACCTAATCCCACCACCCCCTAGAGTAGGATCAGTCCTAGCAGATCCCACTCCTGAGGACTTAAACATGATGCTTAAAGCATATCAGGCCAGAATCCAAGATGGGCCAAACGTAACTGATCATGAAAAGTGCTACCCTAGAGCAGAATTAGAGCTTGAACGAACCAAAATCTGTGCCAAAATGGTGGAGTTGGCTCAAACCATGTTTGAAGCCAGCCGCCTTTTTAACATATCTAGCTCAGCCAAGACGTAGCTGCACTTTGAAGGACTGTTAGAAAGAATAGAGAGGCTAATTGCACAATCAGAAAAGGAACCCGCCTCTCAACATAAGGACAAGGCAAGTGAAAGGGCAGGTCTTCCTGCCCAGGAAGTCTATGTGCCTAACTCTACGGAGCCAGACACATCATCTTCTATGAATCGGTTCACACCAGAATTCCTACGCGAGATTCAAGAAGAAAAATGGGCTAAAGAGAGTGAAGTCCCTCCTCCCATTGAACTTGTGGATGATGCACACGACCAATTTCCACAAGACATCCCATCCATTTATGAGGAGTAGGAGAGCACCCAATCTCAGGAAAGATTAGACTTTGAGTCTAACTCTTTACAAGAATTACCCCACTTCATGGGTCCATGGGAAGCTAAATCTACATGTATGAGAGTGCACACAGTCATGGTAAGAAACGAAGACTCTGTCATACCCAGGAACATAGAGGTAGTGAAAAACACTAAAGTACAGTGCAACCTCACCTTAGAAGAACTACTCAAAGTGAGGCCAGAGCTATGGAAACATGTAGCCAAACAAGTACCAGAAATAGCAAAACCTCGTTCCCAGGTAGGATCCCAGAGAACAGTGCCAGAAATACCATTGGACAAGATAGGGGACATGAGTGAGGGCGAAGAGGGAAACACATATCTTCCTATCACCCATCAAGGATACACCACCAAGGCCATTCTAGACTCAGGCGCAGGAGTTGCAATTGCTACCACTTCCCTATGGAAGCGTTGGGGCAAGCCAGCACTCAGGCCCACGAGGATGAAATTGCAAATGGCCGATGGTCACATAGAGAGACCCTTAGGGCTGTTAGAAGGAATAACTCTCACCACATGTGGTGTTGAGTTTGAGCATACATTTGCTATATGAGATTTTAGCAAAAATCATGCCTATGAAATGATCTTGGGACGACCCTTTATGCGACAGTTGCAAGTGGTACAGGACTAGGGAACCAATTCCTTGTACCTGCAACACTTAGGTGTTACGACCAAAGTGAATCTCAAAGATTACTCTCATAGAGATGTCCCTCCTATCCAATGGAATCCCCTCCATAGAGCCAAAGATGATACGGAATCGGTGCATTCCATAGGATCAGGATCCTCATGGATGCATGAAGACACCCACTTATGGATGTGCAAAGTAGCAGTAGAAGAAGAGAAGAGAGAAAAAGCCAGAGATGTAGGTGCAAAAGAAACACATAGATCAATTCAAGACCCAGCCTATGCACCTGTAGTCTTTCCTGACGAAGAATCTGAACCCCACGGCTGGGCAGAAATCCTAGCAACAATGGATGTAGCCATCAATGAAGAACAATGGACATCTCACTATGATGAAGATGGCTATGACATTTCAGTCTTCTCCATAGAGCCGATCATGGGAGAGGCAGTGTTAGAAGAGTGTGAACCTATCCCTGATGCATTTGAGGATGCAAGTGGCTCCGATCTAGAGTCAATCATCATGGACCCACCTTTTGCATCAGATGAAGAATACTTCTATGAAGTAGAATTTCAACCCCAGAGGCATGGAGAGCTTACAAAGGATGTAAGGCTAGCCACACATGTGACCCCGAAGGAAGAAGGAAAGAAAAGAAAGAAGAGAGAAGTCACACCAGACGAGGAAGAATCTTTGTTTGAGGTCCCAAAAAATTTTAAGAAGTATGAGATAGATGACAAGAGAGTCATGATCAGAATGCCTAAACGAGAGGCGCAATCAGGGGAGGCCTATGATAACAAAGAAACTACCAAGAAAATAGTGGTAGCCGTGGAAGAAGGAGAAGAGAGATGCACATACATAGGCCACGACCTGACAAAAGACGAAGAGCACGAATTGATAGCCTTGCTAAGAGAGTACAAAGATGTATTCGCTTGGAGTTACAAGGATTTGAAAGGTGTAGACCCTGACATATGCTCACATATGATACCCATGACTTCAGAGGCTAGGCCCTCTAAGCAAAAGCCATACACATACAATGACAACTATGCGGCCAAGATCAAGGAAGAGATAGATCGCTTGGTTGAAGCCGGATTTATCCATGAAATTGAGCATACTGAGTGGGTATCCCCCATCGTAGTGGTGCCCAAGAAAAATGGAAAGCTGCGTGTATGCATTAACTTGAAGAAGGTCAATGCAGCCACAATTCGAGATAACTATCCGCTTCCTATCACAGAACATCTCTTAGAAAGAGTAGCAGGCAAGGAAGTGTACAGCTTCCTTGATGGATTTTCGGGCTACAATCAAGTAGCCATAGCTCCAGAAGATCAGCATAAGACGGCTTTCGCCACTGAATGGGACATTTTTGCCTTTAGAGTAATGCCATTTGGGCTTACCAATGCACCCGCTACCTTCCAGAGACTAATGTGCCATGTATTTAAAGAGTTCCTGAGGAAGAACTTAGAAGTCTATGTTGATGATCTTTGTGCTCATTCCAACATTAGGCAAACCCATATTCCTGAACTCAGACAAATCTTTGACAAATATAGAGAATATCAAGTCTGCCTGAACCCAGAAAAGTGCATTTTTATGGTCAGGCAAGGCAAGATTCTAGGACACAGTGTCAAAGAATGGCATATCCACTGATGAAGAGAAAGTGAGAGCCATAGCCGAGTTACTTAGGCCAAAGAATGTCAAGGAAGTACAAGCTTTCATGGGGCATTGTGGTTATTACCGACGGTTTATACACATGTATGCCATCATAGCAAAGCCTCTGTATGGACTTTTGACTAACTTTGAGTGGACTAATGAATGTGAGAATTCTTTCAATGAGCTTAAACGGCGATTATGTTTAGCACCGATCTTGACCACACCAGATTGGAATAAGCCTTTCCATGTTCATGTTGATGCATCCAATTATGCTATTGGGTGTGTACTCGCGCAGCCTACCGGTGAAGGTAATATGGATCTTCCAATTGCCTATGCTAGTAGACAATTGAATGCAGCTGAACGAAATTATACCACTATGGAGAGAGAAGGATTAGGCATGGTATATGCGGTTAAGAAGTTTAGATACTATTTGCTTGCAAATAAGTTTAAATTTTTTACTGACCATCAGGCACTGCTATATCTCGTAAACAAGCCATGCAATACAGGAAGATTAGTAAGATGGTTTCTCTTGCTAATGGAATATGATTTCGAGGTTGTGGTAAGGAAAGGGAAGACTCATTTGAGAGTAGATCATCTCTCTAGGCTCACATCGGGAGAAGCCCCACAAGGAGTGTCAGATGACCTTCCTGATGCTTACTTGTTTAATTTGGAAGTGGTGCCACAGTGGGCTAAGCCATTAGTGCCAGTATTGACATACGGGCCTAACCACCCAGTAATAAACACATAGGATCGAGAGGTAGTAAAAGCCCAAAAGTATCACATCATGGCAGGAAGTATGTACAAGCACATAGATCAAGGGATCTTGGCTTGTTGTGTGGAAGAGGATGAGTAAGCTAAATGGTTGCAATTAGCACATGTAGGTGCATTAGATCAACACTACTCAAAGCAATGAACCCTGCAGACACTAAGGAGACTCGGAGTGCATTGGCCGACTATGGAAGTTGATGTCCAAAGATTGTGCAAGGAATGCCTAATCTGTTGCACTAAACCACCTCTGGAACATGCCACTCTGTATCAAGTGTCCATAGTGCCAGATTGGAGTGAACCACTAGTATCCTTCCTGAGGACGAAAACATTCCCTCAAGATATGACACTAGCCAGACAAAGAATTTTAGAACAAGAAGCCCTAGATTACTCACTCATTAGTGATAATCTATACAAGTGTGGTAAAGATGGTTACCTGAGACTATGTTTCCATGAGAGTGAATATCTCAAGATCTTGGAAACTGCTCACCAAGGTGTAGCAGGAGGACACTTTGACCAGATCGGGTGATCAAGGCAATACTATTTTCGGGCTTCTGTTGGCCGACCCTTCACATGGATGCACATACCTATGTGAAGAGGTGTAATGTCTATCAGTGAACTCAGTATCCTATACGCAAAGACGAAATGCCACTGAAACCTATGATAGGTGGACGAGCATTCTCTAAGTGGGGAATAGACTTTGTAGGTCCTATTAATCCCCCAGCTAAGGGTTCTCATGCTGAATATATCATTGTGGCTACGGATTATCTAACCAAGTGGGTAGAGGTAAAAGCCACAACGAAGAATGATGCTCAAACAACAGCTAAGTTTTTATTTGAGAATGTGTTCACCAGATACGGGTTACCTATAGAGCTAGTCAGTGACAGAGGCACTCACTTCTTGAATGAAGTTATTGAAAATCTGCTCCAAGAATTCTTGGTAGTACATAAGAAGTCTGCCCCCTATCACCCTCAAGCAAATGGCCAGGCTGAGAGCACCAATAAGATCTTATGCAATGTACTGATGAAATTAGTGAACAATAAACACTCTGATTGGGACAAACAGCTACACCACGCTGTTTGGGCATACCGAGTTGCATACAAAACGGTACTCCAAGCCACCCCCTTTCAGATGGTATTTGGCCAAAATGTTGTGCTACCGTTGGACTACTTAATACCTACATTGAAAGTAGCACAAGAGCATGAATGGACGGGTCATGAACTCTCTTCTAGACTGTTTGATCTTGAACGCTTAGGAGAAACAAGACTGAGAGCGGCTGCAGGGATATATGCAGCTCAGAAATGACAGAATGCATACTTTGATGCCCACATTAAGGATAAAGGTTTGAAGGCAGGCGACCTAGTACTAGTCTACACTTTGAAACAACATGCGAGGAAACTAGAGAAGAGAGGCTATGGACCCATGATCATTAATAGAATCTCAACAAGTGGAGCAGTGAAACTAGCCACATTAGAAGGCGATATTCTCCCGAGCTACATAAGCAGATGCAGAGTCAAGTTATATCAGGAACCTCTAACGGAAGAGATGCTAAGTCGACTCAACACTGCTAAGAAACGCAAAGAAGAAGAAAAACGAATTCGCGAAGAAGCTCAAGCAGAAGCATTGGAACGCATCCGGAGAATGAAGTTGAGAAGACAGGGTAGAGAGCAACCTAGGACAGATGCATATGCAGATCAAGAATATCATGTGGCTATGTGTGAAGTTTCAGGTATCAGCTCTCATAGGATAATTGATCGACGTCCTTTTATAACCTTAGAGATAGGACAAGGAAAGGGTGCAAGAACTGTAAGAGCCTTGATTGACTCAGGTGCAGCCACTAGTGCTGTTAAATTTTCTTACTGTCAAAAGTTGAAATTAACCGTCAATCCTATAGAAGCATATCTCATAGGATTGGGAGGTGTGGAAACCCCTTGCATGGGCGAGGTGGAACTTCCCCTCTATATTCAAGACGAAGCAATGATAGTCAAAGTACTAGTGTGCCAAGATGAGGGCCTCACTGAGCCTCTTGTCTTGGGTTAGGACTGGATCTATGATCATGCAGTCAACCTAAACCTAAGGAGTGGGCTTCTTCAGGTATGGGTAAATCATAGCCGAATTACAGTTGAATTGGAAAATGAGGCACTCAAGGAACTAGGTAAAGCACGAACTCCTGGTCCTTCCAGGGGCGCACATGAAGTTGACAATGCTATTCTTGTCCAAAACTGTATGATGCAGAAAGAGAATTGTCTCAACAACGGAGTCAAGGATAAGACGGCACTCCCTTCTGTTCCAAAGGCCAAAGGGATGCAGCAACCAAAGGCAGATCAAATACAGAAGGAGCAGAGTACCACCTATACTAGAGGCCAAAAACACGTGCGAAGCAGAATATCTCAGCTGTTGAAGCAAGTGTGGGTGCGGAAAGGCGAACACCCTGTTGCGACCATGCCAACCCCACGGCCAAAAACTCTTATTAGTAATCAACAACACGACACTAATAAGAAGTCTTTTATAAATTCTTCTGCGAAAGTGAAGTCTATTTGGGTACCCAAGAAGTCAATGAAGGCCAGCCCACAATCACGACAAATCTGGGTGCCTAAGGCTTGCTTGCGGGCTCAAATAGCTACATCGGGGCCACACTCAGTACAACATGTTTCACCCACTCGAACATCAGATGCCCATGCTTATACATCACGCACGGGCACATATTCTTCCATGAGCACAAGTAGAATCACTTGTAAATGGGTCCCTAAAAAGCCTCATTTTCAAGTAGATACCCCTATCAAACTCTTTAGAGTCTCCACAAAATCAAGATCAAAGCCCATCCACTGTATTTGGCAACCTAAAACTTGTAATAAACCCCCAGACCCTAGTTGTAAATCCATGCCCACCTACTAACTACATCACTCTCTCACTACACCATTCCACTTAGCTTCTAGGTCTACCCAATTCCTAACTACACTCACAAGCACCGAGCACTTAATAGCCTACTAATCTCTCCCGAACCTCATGTTAATGTTGTAATGGGGACAAAAATGGTTCTATCTTGTCCTTTACAATGTTAACACCTGTTTCTATATTCTCACAGAGTCAGGAGGCAAGTAGTAACATGGCAGATACGGCAGGAACTAGCTCACAGGCAGGCACCAGCCCCCAAGTCGTGGACATTGAAAGTCTTCCCGTTGAGGAGGAATTGAAGGAATGCCCAGTGGCATTGAGTGCATTACATGCCATACCGATTCAGAATCCTCCACAGGGGCACACAATGCCGGTCAGCAAAAACTCACATTGGTTCAATGATGTGGCAGGATCTCTGGGTGAAGGCACTTACATGTGGGAGGCCGAGATAGAATTCAACGGGCGTTGGGGCAGGTATCACTTCTTCACCAGGGAATTTGAGAGACTGCAGAACAATGAAGGACTGAAACCTATATGGAAGAAGGCGGGACTCTACGATTACTTCAACTTCCAATTGCCAAAGCCTGACTTTCTAAGATGCTCATATTTGATTAGCACCCTCACTCCGAGCAAAGACAAAAAGGGATACAGCACCTTTGTCCTCCCATCTCTCACAAGGGTCAATGAGCTGAAGCACTTCAGGTTGAGTATCAATTTGGTGAGGGAAGCTCTAGACATGAAAGGTATGCACATTCCTACGGAGAAAGAGACTATGGTCCCCGACAATATGAAGAATAGGAATCTAACGAAATTAAAGGACATGGTGGCAATGAACCTACAATTGCCATTCACTTGCGAATGGTCATGCAGCATTTTGCATTTCCCGCTCAAGAGAGGTTCACAATGCCACCTAAGAAGATATGGTTTAGTCTATACTTGGCCGACGCCTTTGATTTGACAATCAATATGCCCCACTGGATTATCGACCAAATCCACTTGGCTTATTAAAGGTGGTATAAAAAACAAAAGTCTGTACTGTATGGATGTTGTGCTCTCACCCGGATTGTGTATAGATGTTTGGCTTATGATGTGCCAGTGCAGAGGGCATTAATTTGGACCAGGGTACAGGAATTCCAACGTAGACTATCAACCGCAGGACCGCCATCTAAGAAAATGAGAGGTGCAGTTTAGATGCCCTGTGCACAACCCCGCGGTGTGACATTGACACCAGAGACAACTCCACGACTTCCAAGGTGAGTACAACCCTTCACTATCAGATTACCAAGACACAGCACTGATGGGCCGAATCTGGTGTTCCCACCTGTACCAACCGACCTAGAGTTTCCTCACGGATTCACATTAGAAGACCTAACTGATGAGGAGGTAGCCAGAATAATCGAACCTGTTAACGCGGAAGTCGAGGCAGAGCAAGCTAGTGGACAACAAACTACTACAGACCAACCCCATCCCAGACAACTAGATGTCGTCAATGTGGAGGGTGAAGAAGAAGAAGAACAAGAGGAGGAACATGGTGGACAATTCGAGGAAGAAGAGCAGGAATATGATCACGAAGCTCTACAAGTACTTGAGGGTGCACCGGCTTATACGAAGGAATTGAAAAAGCTCTATGATACCATCAACAGGGTTCAAGAGCAACATAGACTGTCCCTCGCAACAGGAAAAGCTCTCATGAACCAAATCCTTGAGGAGGAAGGTGTAGACGAGCAATACCGCACCACACTTGATATGATATCTAATGCTTTAGGATTACCTGAGACGGTGCATACCACCCTTGCACAATCACGAAGAACGGAGCAAAGATATGGCAGACGCCCCCCTCGATCAGGAAAACTAATGAATGTATTAGTATCAGAACCACAAGGAACATCCACAACCATGGGTACCGCACACACCCTTCATGATACTGAGGAAACCCATACATCAAGTGCATCTCCTTCACCCCCTTTGCCACCCCTACCTCCAACTCCACCACATTCACCTCCCACAACTAGTGTAATCACTACTATCACCGCCTCCAAGTCCACTACCCATACCGAAGCACAGACCGTCAGTCAACCCACACAACCCACACACCCTATCTCCACCTCCCTTGTCTATACGGCCACTGACTACAGTAATTCTAACCGCAGCCACGAAAAACCTCATTCCCCCGATCACACTTCCTGGCAATTCGTATTCACAATTGCACACACCACTGTACACTTTCACCACTATCACCGCACCCACAATTCCCATGTTCACAATCACTCCCACCACTGCATCCACTTTTGATTTTATGGACATATCACCCACCTCTGCACCTCTCCCTCCCCCCCTATACCCACCATCTCCCATTCCCCCACCTCCCACTTCACCATTTTCCAGCACCGCATCCACACTCCCCTTCCCCTTCCCCTTCCCCTTCCCATCTGCATTCAACACCCTTCCCGCATCCACCCCTATTAATAATGTATTTAATAATATGTATCAGTGTATGTCTCAACTACAACAGCACTACCAGCATCTTGATAACCAACATACGAGACTCTTCCAAAGCCATGAAGAACTTCAAGTACGATTCATTGATCTAGAAAGGGAAAAGCGGCTACTACAACAACAGTATGTCACTTTACAGGAACAACATGAGCAGTTAGTAGCCAATCCACCCCAATCAGATGCAGAAGAAAAACAACAAATGCATGATCTGCTACACTCCCAGATAACAGAGAATCTCAAGCTTCAACGCAACCTGGCCCTCTTACGCAAACACATGTCTAGTGCACTCGAGGAGAATAAATGACTACAGAAACAAAACGAATAAAACTTGGAAGCAGCCATGGAGGGTTCCCCATAGGAAATCGACCCAGATAGATTCAAGGCCATACCCTCAGCAAATATGCAAATTGTGTTGGAAACCCATGCCGACCTCCTGGAAGCCCATGCAGCATTAGAAAGAGAAAGAGATGACCTATTAAAGCAGCTGGCAACCCAGCATGAGTCACCAAGCAAAGTCACAACTGCAGTTGACACGTCTGAAGAAGTCGAAAAACTCAGAGCAAAACTAGAAGAATTACGAAGTAAAGTCATGCAATACGAGCGTCAACCTTCACCTCTTGTAGAGCCCGAGCCTGAAGACTTAGTGCCAATTGAAATAGAGGAAACCTTCGAAGACCCATATGTTCCCATGCCTGCACCAGGGGGCAAGCAAACAGAAGAGGGCTTGGACACCATCGAGATCGAGGCAATTGAATGGATGCAGAGGTTAGAGAAAGTGGCCACAACCCATGATGACAGAGTGGCAGTTCAAATAGCGTCTATGTCACATTTGGAAGAGGTAGTCATAAAATCGGATTACTTTAGAAACCTCTCCCATCATCGGTGGATCGGCACATCCGACGACTTGTATGTTCCTTTCTGTGTCTTAATGGCGGATTACAATGCTGAAATCAAGCACCACACCTCAAAAGAACCAACCTCGGCTACACAGTTTGCACCGGACGACATCCCAGCAAGTGCCAAGTAGGGAAATATACACCAACCTACGTGGAGGATTCATCTGCTGGAAACCTACCCTGAGATGGTAAGGACATGGAATAACATGCCTTTTTATATCAAATACAACCCATGCTACTACCCTGTATTTCGAAGAAGGTCGTGGCCGGAATACACAAAAACTGTGCTGACAACCAAAGGATGCGAGAAATGGCTCAATTATGTCTACTTAGCACCACCTAAGGGCCAACCTACCATAGGATATATGATTTCGACGATTCGGCATTGGGGGGTCCGGTTCAAAAATGTACCTGATGTCATGGCCCAAATGTGTCTTAAAATTTTTGAACTTATGTTGGTCACCTTCAGGACCTTCAAGAATGTCAAGGAACCTCATCTGTCAGCTCTTGGATTTAATGAAGGTAATCAGGACCTTGTCTACGACATGAGCGCAACACCATCTATTAATGTTGTATATGCATGGCACGCGCGTATCAAGTATCTACCAGCCTGCTTCAAACAGACGTTTGAAGAAATGTTTGTCATGGGATTCTGGGAATATCATTCAGAGATATTCATTCCCAGACCATCACATTTATTGCAGTTGTTTGCGGTGGAACAAGCTCTCCATTTAGAAAAGTTACGTATACCACATCCAGAGGTTCCCGGGCCGGTAGATTGGGATGCTCTACTCACGGACTTGGCCAAAGGGTTGAGAATTGTAGAACATCACTTAGCACAAGACGTTGTAGAATACTACATCCAACGACTCACCCAACAAGGGTCTGTCAGGGATGACAGACGCGAGAGAGGGGGGGGTGTTGGAACTGAAGGACTCACAAGGCAAGGAAGCTTACGAAGGGAGTCAGAGAGGAGGGAAGGCACAAGCAGACAGGGTAGTCAACGAGGATATGGCAAGTAGGCCAATATTTTTTCAGGACACTAAATGTTGGTGCAGACCAATCACCAATTGAAGTTTGGAAGACAAAAGATGAAGATAAGATCAATTCTTGAAGCTTAGAAGATGGATACATTCACAGGTTGAAAGAAATGTACACATATGTACATTAGTTAAGACATAGGTTACTTATACTTATGCTTTGACATAAGTCTGTACATATTTGCCTATAAATACTTTGGAAAAATGTCGGGGCAAGAGAGAGAGACAAGAGGAGACAATAGAAGAGTATGAGAATAGTGCATTTGTAAGTTGTAAGACTCAATAGAGTTCATAGGAATGAGAAGAAGTCTCTCTCACAACTCAGTTGTAAATTTCTGAGAAATAGAAGAAAAATTGCGCCCGATGTTTCTGTGTTTTCTCCTCGTGTGGTAGATCTTTTGTGAATTCCTTTTGGAGATGTCTAAGTCCATATTTAATCAATCTATGGCTAGAGTTTGAGAATCTAATTGTGATCAGGCTAAGAGAATTGTGTGTAGGAACATTTACATGTGAGAAAGTATTCACTCGTTCCTGAAACAGGCGCAAATTTTGATCTTAATGATTTGATCATTCCTCACTCCACAGTTTAAAGTTTTGTGCAAGTAAGCACTTAATCTTTAAGTTGAAAGGTAAGCTACTCGTGGCTAAAAGCATTTGCTTAAACGGGTTCTATACTGGGAGAACCAAAGCTAAGAAGTTAGGGGTGTCCAAATCGACTTCTCAGAAGTGCAGATTTAGACATAGGTAACTTGGTAAGTAGATTTCTCAAGATCTACTGAATCTTTTGGAGTGTTTTGACTTGGAGAAGGTGCGCAATCTTTAGGCGACACCTTGTGCAAAGTTTCATAAAAAACTTTACACATTTACTCAGTCAATGAGCAAGATTTATGCAGCAGACTTTCTAAGTAATTTCCCTCTTCACAGTTTAGTCAGGAAATTGATATTTGGTCATTGATCTCTTAAATTGGTGAAGGTTTTGACTTACTCTTGATATAGAGGTGTTCTAAATTCAAGAGTAGGTTGTTCTTTTGGAGATTAACACTCTCCATCAGTGGTATCAGAGCAGGAAGCATCAGAATTGAAGAAAAGGAGGATCTCGACTGCTGCAGCTACAAAGAATTTGACATCTGAAGATTCAAAGGGTGAAAGCTTGCAAGGAAAGCTTGAGAAGGAGATCATACGACATCAAGGAAGTCAAAAGGAGTATCATTCGAAGTAAAGGTAACCTTATACTTTATAAAGGTTGAAGAATTCAATATACAGGTGAAGGAAGGATGGGAGATTCTCTTCAAATAGAGAAGTTGGATAGAGAAAACTATCCTGCATGGTCAATGAGGATGGAAGCTCATCTAATGAGCAAAGATTTGATAGCTTACATTACAGGTGAAGAAGAAAAACCACAATTCAGAGATCCTAGTGTTCCAACTAGGGAGGAATTAACAGATCTGAAGAATTGGATGAAGAAAGATGCTCAAGCTAGGAGTATCATTTATATGGCAGTCAATGATTACTTGCTACCTCACATTAGAGGTCTGGAAAGTGCAAGTGATATATGGAATGCCTTGGAAGAGCATTTCCAAAACACCACAAAGTCAAGGAAGGCATCTTTATGGGCAGAATTTACAACTTTCAAGAAGAAGGCCTCTCAATCCATTTCAGACTATGTAACAAGGATGAAAGACATTGCAGATGCATTAGGAGCTGTTGATGAAGATATTGAGGAGGATAAATTGGTAAGGCAAATCCTTACAGGTTTGAGAGGTGATGACAAATGGAAGCCATTCATTTTGTCTACAGAATTATTACTTGATCATTTCACTCCTGATTTAAATCAGTTGCTAGGTCATATGCTAACATTTGAGCAGGATGTTAAAGGAGATGGTGACAAAAGTACAGGTCATGCAATGTACTCAAAGGACAAGAAGAAAGCTAACAAAGGAAAGCAACAATCAGGTGAAGATGAAGGCACAACTAGTCAAGCCAACTTCCTAAGAGGTAGAGGAGGTGGCAAAGGTAGAGGAAGAGGCAGGAACAACAAAGATGGAGCCAAAGCATGCTGGATTTTTGGTAAGACAAATCATTTAGCTAATGATTGTTGGCGTAATAATCAAAGTAATGGAGGATACAATCAAAACTATAATTCAAGAGGAAGAGGTGGCAGAAATCAAAGAGATAATTTCAGAGGCAGAGGTAGTAGGGGTTACTTTGGAAGAAATGCAGGTAGAGGTTTCCAAAGTCAACAATATAACAATACCTACTACAATTATGTTTCAGATCAAAAGGAAGATTCAACATTGATAATGAATGCAACTTGTGAAAGGCAGAATGAAGATCAAAGAGTCTTCTACATTGATTCAGGGTGTAGCAATCACCTGAGTGGTAATATAGCCTTGATGACTGATTTGGAGAATAAGGTATCTAATCATGTTGTTCAAACAGGTGACAACACAAAGCACAATGTGAAGTCAATTGGATCAGTGAAGGCCAAGGATGGTAGCACCTTATTGAGTAAGGTCTTGTATGTTCCTACAATTCCTAAGAATTTGATAAGTGTAGGACAAATTGTGGAAAAAGGTTATGAAGTAAGGTTCACTAATGAAGAAGTGTTTGTGGAAGACC
Source organism: Ceratopteris richardii (assembly GCA_020310875.1). NCBI lineage: Eukaryota > Viridiplantae > Streptophyta > Polypodiopsida > Polypodiales > Pteridaceae > Ceratopteris > Ceratopteris richardii. The sequence goes on along the minus strand of CM035438.1, from coordinate 68,430,495 downwards.
CTAGCAATGGGTATAAACAAATTGTTTCAGGGAAGAAAGAAGGAAGATTGTTCACATTGAAGATTCAAGGTAATGTTGGTCATGCCTTGTTCACCTATGGAGGACATAAGATCTCTGAGTTAGATCTTTGGCACAAGAGACTTGGACATTTCAATGAAAGAGGTATTAAAGACATGATTAATAATGGTTCAGTGCTTGGATTGCCTAATGTTACAGGTCAACATATGACATACAGATGTGAGGCATGTCAATTAGGTAAGGCTCATAAGCAACCCTACTCCAAGCATGGGTTTATGTATTCAGAGAAACTTGAGTTGGTACACACAGATGTATGGGGACCATCAAAGGACTTCAGTATCAATGGCTCAAGGTATTATGTGATTTATGTTGATGATGCTACCAGATGGATCACTATCTATGTGATCAAAGATAAGTCAGAAGTATTCAATACTTTCAAACATTATCATATGTATGCAGAGAGAATTATAGGACATAAGTTGAAGAGACTAAGGTCAGATGGAGGGGGAGAGTATTTCTCTAATGAGTTCAGTGATTACTTGTGGAATGCAGGTATAAAAAGAGAGGTTACTTGCAGGTACTCTCCTCAACAAAATGGTGTAGCAGAAAGGAGGAATAAGACTCTTGTTGAGTTTGCAAGGTCCATGATGAAGGAGAAAAATTGCCCAAATTATTTGTGGGCTGAGGCTGTAAATACAGCTACTTATTTGGTCAATAGGCTACCTTGTAAAGCTTTGCAGGGTATGACACCTTATGAGGCATGGTGGGGTAAGAGACCTACACTATGTTGGAGCAGAGCAATCATCAATAGTGATTATATGAAGATCAAAGTGAAAAGATATGTGGAAGAATGAAGATTACTTTCAGAGGAAGAAAATAGAATCAGAAATGTTTCTTTTGTATATTACTCTTGTAAATAGTTCAATGTATTTTGAAAAAGATGACGAGTTAGACTCGTATATATATCTACAGATACGTATTCATAGATAGAGAGAGTAATAGAGATCAGATAGAGAAGAATAGGTGAAGAGATGATGAACATTGTATGTATCATCAATCATATGTATGAAAAGTAATGAAGAAGAAAATGTTGTAGAATTCTGCGCGTCGATCTTCTCTCCCATTCTCCTTCTGTGCTTAATCTTTTGAAGAATCCTTTTGCACGTATCTAAGTCCATAGCTAATCTATCTATGGCTAGAATTTGAGAGATTAATTTCAATCAGGTTGTGAGAATTTTGCTTAGGAACATTCATATGTGAAGATGTTCTGAGAGTCGAGAAATCTGGCGCACATTTCATCTTCAAAGAAATGGCCAGTGCTCAGTCCACAGTGTAAAGTTTTACACAAATGAGGGCTTAAAATCTAAGTTGGAAGGTAAGCCATCTATGGCTAGAAGATCTTGATGAAACGGGTTCAGAGTTGGGAGAACCAGTGCTAAGAAGTTGCAGGTGTCAAAGTCGCCATTGCAAAGAAGCGCTTTCAGACATAGGTAAAGTGTTTCACACATTTCTCAGTGTGTACTTAATCTTTTTAAGAGATTTAACTTGGCAAAGTTGCGCAACCTCAAGGCGAAGTGTTATGCAAAGTTTTATCAAAAACTTTACAGAATTGATTAGTCAATGAGTGACTAATCTGCAGCAGACTTTTCTGAGAAGTTGATTTTTCAGAACTTTCAATATTTCTGATAATTTAGTGGATGATCTCTAAGTTTGGTGGAGTCTAAGGTTAACCTTGATATAGAGGAGATCTAACTTCAAGGTTAACTTGTTCTTTTGGAGATTAACACTCTCCATCAGTGGTATCAGAGCAGGTTGTGGCAAAATTGAAGTGAAGAAGACTCCGACTATTGCAGAAATACAAAACTTTACATTTTGAAGGTGCAGAAGGGTAAAAGGTTGAAGAAAACTTGAAGGAAGACATACAAAGAGTATCAAAAGGATCAGAAGGAGCAACATTCAAAGTAAAGGTACATTTATTATTTGTAAAGGTTAAAGATTTGAAGCTACAGGTGAAGTAAAGATGGGAGATAGTCTCCAAATTGAAAAGTTGGATAGAGAGAACTATCCTGCATGGTCTATGAGGATGGAAGCTCACCTTATGAGCAAAGATTTGATAGGATATATCACAGGAGATGAAGAAAAGCCAGAATTCAGAGATCCTAGTGTTCCAACTAGGGAGGAGCTTGCAGATTTGAAGAATTGGATGAAGAAGGATGCTCAAGCAAGAAGCATCATCTACATGGCAGTCAATGACTATTTGCTTCCTCACATTAGAGGACTTGAAAGTGCTTGTGACATTTGGAATGCTTTGGAAGAGCATTTCCAAAATACAACTAAATCAAGGAAGGCTTCACTATGGGCAGAATTTACTACCTTCAAGAAGAAGGCCTCACAATCAATTTCTGATTATGTGACAAAGATGAAGGACATTGCAGATTCTTTAGGTGCAGTTGATGAAGATATTGAAGAAGACAAATTGGTAAGACAAATACTCACAGGGCTAAGAGGAGATGAGAAATGGAAGCCTTTCATTTTATCTACAGAACTTTCATTAGATCACTTTACTCCTGATTTGAATCAATTGTTAGGTCATATGCTAACTTTTGAGAATGATATCAAAGGAGATGTTGATAAGAGTGCAGGTCATGCAATGTATTCTAAAGACAAGAAGAAAGCCAACAAAGGGAAGCAACAATCAAGTGAAGAAGAAGGTACTTCAAATCAAGCAAACTTCATAAGAGGAAGAGGAAATGGCAGAAGTAGAGGAAGAGGCAGAAACAACAAAGAGAATGCAAGAGCTTGTTGGATATGTGGTAAGACCAATCATCTATCTCATGATTGTTGGCATAATAATCAAAACAATGGTAATTATCAGAACTTTAATCAAAGAGCAAGAGGTGGTAGATTTCAGAGAGGAAATTTCAGAGGTAGAGGTGGTAGGAATTCTTTTGGAAGAGGTGGTGGAAGAAACTTCCAAAGTCAATCCTATAATAACACCTACTACAACTATGCATCAGATCAAAAGGAGGACTCAACTCTCATTATGAATACATGTGAAACCTCACATGAGGACATGAGAGTGTTCTATATTGATTCAGGATGTAGTAATCATTTAAGTGGAAACATTGCTTTGATGACTGACCTAGATCATAATGCAATTAATCATACAGTGCAGACAGGTGATAATACAAAGCATAAGGTAAAGTCAATTGGTTCAGTCAAAGCTAAGGATGGGAGCACTCTTCTGAGTAAGGTACTTTATGTTCCCACAATTCCAAAGAATTTGATCAGTGTAGGTCAAATTGTGGAAAAAGGATATGAGGTAAGGTTCACAAATGATGGAGTTTATGTGGAAGACCCTAGTCAAGGGTATAAACAAGTTATTGCAGGAAAGAAAGAAGGAAGGCTTTTCACATTGAAGGTACAAGGAAATGTTGGACATGCTATGTTCACATATGGAGAGCAGAAGGTGTCAGAATTGGATCTTTGGCACAAAAGACTTGGACACTTTAATGAAAGAGGTATCAAAGAAATGATTAACAATGATTCAGTGCTTGGAATGCCTAACATTGCAGGTCAACACATGACATACAGATGTGAGGCATGTCAATTAGGTAAGGCTCATAAGCAATCCTATTCCAAGCATGGGTTTATGTATTCAGAAAGACTTGAATTGGTGCATACAGATGTGTGGGGTCCTTCAAAGGACTTTAGTATAAATGGTTCAAGATATTATGTCATATATGTTGATGATGCTACCAGGTGGATCACAATTTATGTGATTAAGGAAAAGTCAGAAGTGTTTAATACATTTAAACACTATCATGCATATGCAGAAAGGATTACAGGTCAAAAATTGAAGAGACTAAGGTCAGATGGAGGGGGAGAGTATTTTTCAAATGAGTTCAATGATTATTTGTGGAATGCAGGTATAAAGAGAGAAGTTACTTGCAGATACTCTCCTCAACAAAATGGAGTAGCAGAAAGAAGAAATAGGACTCTTGTTGAGTTTGCAAGGTCCATGATGAAAGAGAAGAATTGCCCAAATTATTTGTGGGCTGAGGCTGTTAATACAGCTACATATTTGGTTAATAGATTGCCTTGTAAAGCTTTGCAGGGTATGACACCATATGAAGCTTGGTGGGGTAAGAAACCTACCTTGGATCATTGCAGAATATTTGGATGCTTGGCATATGCATATGTGCCATCTCAATTGAGGCATAAGTTGGAGCCTAAGGCAGAGAAGTATGTATTCATTGGTTATGATGATAAGCAAATGGGATACAGGTTGTGGAGTCCATCCACAAAGCAATTTATTGTATCCAAGGATGTTACATTTGATGAGCAAGGTACTTGGTATGCAGGTAAATATAATGTACATGCAGATGATGAAGAAGTAGTGGAACAAAGGAAAGGTAAAGCAAAGATTCAGTTACTTGATGAAAGTGAGAGTAATGAAGTGCAGGTTGAAGTTGAAGAGAGGCCAAGGTTTGATCCAGAATGTGATGAACCAGAAAGTTCAAGAAGTGCAGAAGTTAGGAGATCATCTAGGCACAGATGGCAACCTACAAGGTATAGCTATGACACTTCATTCTTGACTACTAAAGATTATGCTTATTTGGTAAAAGCAGATGAAGACCCTTCTACATATGAAGAAGCCAAAGGGAAGAAGAATTGGGAAGATGCTATGCAAGAGGAGTATAATGCATTGATAGAGAATCAAACATGGGATTTGGTTCCTAAACCTAATAGCCAGAAAATCATTGGTTGTAAGTGGGTTTACAAAACAAAGAGATTTGCAGATGGAAGTGTGTCTAGGTACAAAGCTAGACTTGTTGTGAAAGGGTATGCACAGACATATGGAGTGGACTATGATGAGACCTATAGTCCTGTGGCAAAGATGACAACCATCAGGACACTCATAGCAATTGCTGCTTGTAAAGGTTGGAAATTGTCTCAATTAGATGTTAAAAATGCTTTCTTGAATGGTTACATTTCAGATGAAGTCTACATGGAGCAACCAGATGGGTTCAAAGATCAAGTGAGTCCAAATTATGTGTGTAAGCTCAAGAGAGCTTTGTATGGATTGAAGCAAGCCCCAAGGGCTTGGAATTATAGACTTGTAAAATTCTTGAATGATCTTGGATTTCAAACATCAAAGGCAGATAGTAGCTTGTTAGTCAAAGCAAGTGAAAATGGATTTATCTATGTGTGTATTTATGTTGATGACATAATACTTACAGGAACAGATGATAAGGGGATACAAATGATCAAAAAGCAGATGGAGAAAGAGTTCAAAATCAGTGATTTGGGGAACCTATCATTCTTCTTGGGAATGGAGATCTCTTATACTCAACATGGAGTATATGTGACCCAAGAAAGGTATCTTAAAAATTTGCTAACCAAATTTAAAATGGAAGATTGCAGGATTGCACCTACACCTTTGGAAGTGAACCATAAATTGTCTAGGTTTGGAGGAGAAGAGTTCAGAGATATGAAACTCTATCAAAGTTTGGTTGGTAGCTTGATTTATGCTACATTGACAAGGCCTGACTTGTCATATGCAGTTGGTGTGCTTTCACAATTCATGCATTGTCCTAGAAAGGAACATTGGATTGTAGGACAAAGAGTACTTAGGTACATCAAGGGTACACTCAAGGAAGGGTTGTACTATGGGTTTACTTCAGATACAAGAATCAAGATATATAGTGATGCAGATTGGGCAGGTAATGTGGATGATAGAAGATCAACACATGGATACTTGTGCTATGTAGGAGACAAACTGATTTCATGGTGTTCCAAGAAGCAACATACAGTTGCTTTGTCATCTACAGAAGCAGAATATAAAGGTATGGTGGAAGCTGCAAAAGAGGTAATATGGCTAAAGACACTTTTGAAAGTTTTTGATGTGATTCAGAGTACTATTATTTGTGGAGACAATATGAGTTCATTATACTTGGCAGCTAATCCTGTATTTCATGCTAGAACTAAGCATATTGAAATACAATATCATTTTCTGAGAGAGAAGGTCATTGAGAAGGAAATTGAAGTCATACACACCCCTACAAAAGATCAACTTGCAGATATGATGACTAAAAGTTTGGATGGACCTAAGTTGCAGAGGTTTAAAGATATGGCAGGAATAAAGAAGATGCAGGTAATCACAATTGAAGATTGAGGGGGAGCTGTTGGAGCAGAGCAATCATCAATAGTGATTATATGAAGATCAAAGTGAAAAGATATGTGGAAGAATGAAGATTACTTTCAGAGGAAGAAAATAGAATCAGAAATGTTTCTTTTGTATATTACTCTTGTAAATAGTTCAATGTATTTTGAAAAAGATGACGAGTTAGACTCGTATATATATCTACAGATACGTATTCATAGATAGAGAGAGTAATAGAGATCAGATAGAGAAGAATAGGTGAAGAGATGATGAACATTGTATGTATCATCAATCATATGTATGAAAAGTAATGAAGAAGAAAATGTTGTAGAATTCTGCGCGTCGATCTTCTCTCCCATTCTCCTTCTGTGCTTAATCTTTTGAAGAATCCTTTTGCACATATCTAAGTCCATAGCTAATCTATCTATGGCTAGAATTTGAGAGATTAATTTCAATCAGGTTGTGAGAATTTTGCTTAGGAACATTCATATGTGAAGATGTTCTGAGAGTCGAGAAATCTGGCGCACATTTCATCTTCAAAGAAATGGCCAGTGCTCAGTCCACAGTGTAAAGTTTTACACAAATGAGGGCTTAAAATCTAAGTTGGAAGGTAAGCCATCTATGGCTAGAAGATCTTGATGAAACGGGTTCAGAGTTGGGAGAACCAGTGCTAAGAAGTTGCAGGTGTCAAAGTCGCCATTGCAAAGAAGCGCTTTCAGACATAGGTAAAGTGTTTCACACATTTCTCAGTGTGTACTTAATCTTTTTAAGAGATTTAACTTGGCAAAGTTGCGCAACCTCAAGGCGAAGTGTTATGCAAAGTTTTATCAAAAACTTTACAGAATTGATTAGTCAATGAGTGACTAATCTGCAGCAGACTTTTCTGAGAAGTTGATTTTTCAGAACTTTCAATATTTCTGATAATTTAGTGGATGATCTCTAAGTTTGGTGGAGTCTAAGGTTAACCTTGATATAGAGGAGATCTAACTTCAAGGTTAACTTGTTCTTTTGGAGATTAACACTCTCCATCACACTAGACCATTCCAAAGTATTTGGATGTTTGGCCTATGCATATGTGCCATCACAATTAAGGCACAAATTGGAACCTAAAGCTGAAAAATATGTGTTTATTGGTTATGATGATAAGCAGATGGGATACAGGTTGTTGAATCCATCCACAAAACATTTTCTTGTATCAAAAGATGTTACATTTGATGAGCAAGGTACTTGGTATGCAGGTACTATCAATATTAATATAGATGATGAAGAAATTGTGAGCCAAAGGAAAGGTAAATCAAAGGTTCAGATATTTGATGAGCAAGAGAATAATGAAGTGCACGTTGAAGTGGAAGAAACACCAAGATTTGATCCTGAATGTGAAGAACCAGAAACCTCAAGAAGTGGAGAACTTAGGAGGTCTACAAGGAATAAATGGAAACCTACGAGGTATAGCTATGATACTTCATTTTTGACTACTAAGGATTATGCATACATGGTTAAAGCAGATGAAGACCCTTCTACATATGAAGAGGCAAAAGGTAAAGAAAATTGGGAGAAAGCTATGCAGGAAGAATATGATGCATTGATGGAGAATCAAACATGGGATTTGGTTCCAAAGCCAAATAGCCAGAAGATCATTGGATGTAAGTGGGTTTATAAGACAAAAAGATTTGCAGATGGAAGTGTGTCTAGGTACAAAGCTAGACTTGTTGTCAAAGGGTTTGCTCAGACATATGGTGTTGACTATGATGAGACTTATAGTCTAGTGGCAAAGATGACAACCATCAGGACACTTATAGCAATTGCTGCATGTAAAGGTTGGAAATTGTGTCAATTAGATGTGAAGAATGCTTTTTTGAATGGTTACATTTCAGATGAAGTTTTCATGGAGCAACCTCAAGGATTCAGAGATGGAAGATATCCAGATCATGTGTGTAAGCTCAAGAGAGCTTTATATGGCTTGAAGGAGGCCCCAAGGGCATGGAACTATAGACTTGTAAAGTTCTTAAAAGAACTTGGATTTCAAGTATCAAAAGCAGATAGTAGCTTGCCTGTCAAAGCAAGTGATGATGGGTTTATTTACATGTGCATATATGTTGATGATATCATTCTTACAGGTACAGATGAGAAAGGCATTCAAAGCTTAAAGAAGCAAATGGAGAAAGAGTTCAAAATCAGTGATTTGGGAGACTTGTCATACTTCTTGGGCATGGAGATTTCATACACTCAACATGGAGTGTATGTGACTCAAGAAAGGTATTTGAGGAACTTGTTAATCAAGTTTAAAATGGATGATTGCAGGGTAGCACCTACTCCAATGGAGGTGAATCACAAATTAAGCAGATTTGGAGGTGAAGAATTCAAGGACATGAAGCAATATCAGAGTTTGGTTGGTAGTCTTATCTATGCTACATTAACTAGACCTGATTTATCATATGCAGTTGGGGTTTTGTCTCAATTCATGCATTGTCCTAGGAAAGAGCATTGGATTGCAGGTCAAAGAGTGTTGAGGTACATTAAGGGTACACTCAAAGAAGGTTTGTATTATGGTTTTACATCAGATACAAATATCAAGATCTATAGTGATGCAGATTGGGCAGGTAATCCAGATGATAGAAGGTCAACCTATGGATACATGTGTTATGTGGGAGATAAGCTAATCTCCTAGTGCTCAAAGAAGCAACATACAGTTGCTTTGTCATCTACAGAAGTAGAGTACAAAGGCATGGTTGAAGCTGCAAAAGAAGTGATTTGGCTTAATACGGAGCATACCTATCATTTATGGTGATAACATGAGCTCATTATATCTAGCTGCTAATCCTGTTTTTCATGCTAGGACCAAACACATTGAGATACAGTATCACTTTCTAAGAGAGAAGGTGATGGATAAGGAAATTGAAGTCATACATACTTCAACAAAAGATCAGATAGCTGATATGCCTACAAAGAGTTTGGATGGACCAAAGTTACAGAAGTTTAAAGACATGGCAGGCATAAAGAAAATAAGAGAAACCTCAATTGATGATTGAGGGGGAGCTGTTGGTGCAGACCAATCACCAATTGAAGTTTGGAAGACAAAAGATGAAGATAAGATCAATTCTTGAAGCTTAGAAGATGGATACATTCACAGGTTGAAAGAAATGTACACATATGTACATTAGTTAAGACATAGGTTACTTATACTTATGCTTTGACATAAGTCTGTACATATTTGCCTATAAATACTTTGGAAAAATGTCGGGGCAAGAGAGAGAGACAAGAGGAGACAATAGAAGAGTATGAGAATAGTGCATTTGTAAGTTGTAAGACTCAATAGAGTTCATAGGAATGAGAAGAAGTCTCTCTCACAACTCAGTTGTAAATTTCTGAGAAATAGAAGAAAAATTGCGCCCGATGTTTCTGTGTTTTCTCCTCGTGTGGTAGATCTTTTGTGAATTCCTTTTGGAGATGTCTAAGTCCATAGTTAATCAATCTATGGCTAGAGTTTGAGAATCTAATTGTGATCAGGCTAAGAGAATTGTGTGTAGGAACATTTACATGTGAGAAAGTATTCACTGGTTCCTGAAACAGGCGCAAATTTCGATCTTAATGATTTGATCATTCCTCACTCCACAGTTTAAAGTTTTGTGCAAGTAAGCACTTAATCTTTAAGTTGAAAGGTAAGCTACTCGTGGCTAAAAGCATTTAAGAAGTTAGGGGTGTCCAAATCGACTTCTCAGAAGTGCAGATTTAGACATAGGTAACTTGGTAAGTAGATTTCTCAAGATCTACTGAATCTTTTGGAGTGATTTGACTTGGAGAAGGTGCGCAATCTTTAGGCGACACCTTGTGCAAAGTTTCATAAAAAACTTTACACATTTACTCAGTCAATGAGCAAGATTTATGCAGCAGACTTTCTGAGTAATTTCCTTCTTCACAGTTTAGTCAAGAAATTGATATTTGGTCATTGATCTCTTAAATTGGTGAAGGTTTTGACTTACTCTTGATATAGAGGTGTTCTAAATTCAAGAGTAGGTTGTTCTTTTGGAGATTAACACTCTCCATCACTAAAGCCTATCGAAGAGGTGGACACACAAGGAGAAGGAGCAAGTAGGGAGCTCGAAGATATGTATGTCAAATCGTTACCACAAATCCCTACAACAATAGTGATTTTCATCACTAAGAGCCATTGTAGATACCATTTCATATTTTTTGTAGCTCCATTTTGTGCAATCCAAGGAGTCCTTGAGCTTGAGGAGCATTCGAAGTAGCTACCTACCAATTTTCATAATTTTTAGACTTCGTTTGAGTCTTCAAATAGGCCCTAGAACCTAATTTTTAACTAGGCCGGACACTAGGTCTGGACACGGCCAAATCCTAGTCAAAAACTATAAATAGAGCTAGAGAGCTCATTTTTGAGGCTATCTTGTAATTGATTTGAACTTGTATGAGCATTTTGGAAGTAATCTAAAGAACTCCATTGCTTCTCTCTCTTTGTCTTACCTTGTGTGCGCGTGTGTGTATGTGTGTGCATGTTTGTGTGCTTCTCACTCACACACTTGTGCCTTCACTTGCTCGAGGTCATCATACCATCCTCATGTCTTCTCGGATTGACATTAAAGGAGGTGCTACTCATCACTGAGCTACACTCACTCACACACACACACACACACTTGCAAATGAGGTGAATAGGGGGAATATGGTAAATTTTTGGATTTTTTTGGGACGTAAGAAGATGATGCCGGGGTGAAGGAGGAGTTTAGGGAAGGTGAAAAACACTAAAAACAATGCAAAAACAACAACAAACCTGAAATTAATTACCTTACAATGTCAATTCTCACTATACTCTTACCATGATACATTCATCCTAGAGCTCATCCTCGGCAACAACACCAAAATTAGTGTTGTTCTAAATAAGGATAAGCACCACATCAAGAATTGTTTTTAGACTAGTTTTGACCGGTTTCGAACCTAGTGTCTAGCATCGTTAGAATTTAGGTTCTCATAGTCATTTGGAGGTCCAAGTGAGGTCTAAAAATAACCAAAATTGGTATGATTGTTTGAGCTAGGCTCCTCAACCTTGAGAACTCCTTGGCTTTCACAAAATGGAGTTGTTTGATACAAAATTGGGTGTTCTATGGCACATATGTTACAAGAGTGATGAAAATCATTGTCTGAAGTTTTGAAGAAAGTATCATAAAGCATATTTCTTGAAAAATGACATGTCTGGCCCCTCCTAACTTACTGCATTCCCCATTTACATGTTGCCTCTATGTCTATGTCTATGACCGTTGCCTGTTGTACTGCCAACACACACCTTAAACAAGATAGTAGAACTTGCCTTCGTATTGGAAGATGGGTGTTGCTCTCAACCACAACCTTTAGGACAAAAGACTACTTGGAAAAGATTCAGGAAGCCCACAACTTCAGTTCTAGTACCCAACACACAAATGAATGTCATTGAGACTTTATTGTAGAGCTAAGAAGAGCACGAGGCAGAGAAAAAGAAGGGCCCTAAAATTTTTCCGATTTGGATACTCTATTTTTTGTATCATAACCATTTTGTAACATATTTTCCGTTGTAAATGCACTAGAGGAGTCCTCTTGATGCATACCCATGAAGATTAGTAGCTTACCCATGTAAATTAGTAGGAAATTAACCTTTTAGTAAATAAAGTGCCGGTCTCTTGTGTGAAAGGACCATTTTTAAGGCACATGTATATAAGTCAATTTGTGACTCTTTGTAGAGACTTTTTGCCATTGTGAGAATCAAGAGCATAGAATTTCGAATTTGTGTCTTTTCCTCTATGTATCATCTTCTTGGTGAGCTTGTATGCATGTGTGTTGCTTGAAAAGAGTGTTAGGAAGTGTTGTCTATCCATAAAAGTGTTTGTTTGCTGTTGTTGAAGTGTGTGTGAAGTGTAGGAAGTGTTGAAGTGTAGGAAGGTCATTCCCTCGACTCAGTATTTCGCTCATAACTTGAAGTAGAAGTGGCAAAATTGAATGAAAATACTAGCATTGGATGCGTCTTCTCGAGAGCTTTGAAAGCATATGCTTTTAGCTATATTCAAAGTTTGGAGCTGAGAGAAAAGCTCATTTTACTGTTGGTTGTTGCTCCAAGTATCGTGACACCATGACTGACAGTTGAAGCTTGTTTGGAATAGTCTTAGCCTTGTTTGCACTCTTGGGAAGCTCATTTGCATTAATCATCATTTGAATGCATGTCTTCATACACTCAACTAGGTTTTGATACTCCTTGGACTGACAAATAAAGCATGAATCCCACTATATGCACTTGAGGGGGATTGAGGTATAGTCTCGTTCTCCACAAGTCCCTAGGGTGGATCTTAAGTACACACGTTTTTGACGCCATTTTCGGGGAATGTCGAATCAAACCGAGGCATTCGTGTGATGGTTAGTAGCTTTAGCATTGAAGCGAGTAGAGGAGTTGGTGAATTTCTCTTCTTTGGTAAGTCACATTCATCCGCACTTACTACTTCTCACTCTTGGAGTGTGTGCAGTGAGTTATTAGTCTAGGGAACTGAGTGGAGTGAGTAGAGTAGGAGGAAGAAGGGAGTAGTAGGAAGATAGAATAGCTTTCAACCTCTTTTCTCTTTTTCTTTTTAGCCTTTTAGTTAGGAAGAATTTTTCAAAAAGTATAAAAACCCAAAAAAATTGTCTTCTAAACTTCACTTGTTTCCAAAGCAAGTATCGTGGAAGCAAGCAGTCAAGTATCGTGTTCGGAGATCGGAGTGATTTGAGCTATGCAGGCAACTAGGAGTGGTTGAGAAGTTGAAGAAGAGTTACCAAGGTGAGTACTTTAACCTTCTACTCATCAATGCCAACTAAAATAATCATTTCAGTAGAAAGACATGCGACAAGTATCGTGAAAGGTTAGACAGGGGAAAAGAGAGTTTATTTCTGTGATCCAGGTTGAGAGGAGAGGGTAGATGCACTCTAAGAACATGGGTATGCATTCAAAATCCAAAAACTCTAGCTAAAAAAATTAAAAAAGTGTCAAGTATCGTGTTCTCCCGCGATTGAGGTATCGCGATACTTAGGTATCATGAACTCTTGTGGTCGAGTATCATGATACTTGAAGTGGTCAAATATCGTGTATCGTTGAGAAATCCTCACGATACTTGTCAGATATCGTGTATCGTGTATCACGAAAATCTGGTAGCGATACCTGTCGTGTATCGTCTATCGTGAAATTCCGATCGCGATACTTGTGGCATATCGTGTATCGTGGAGGAAGCTTTCATGATACTTGGTGGATATCGAGTATCATCGGGAATTTCTTGTGATACTTGTGAAGTATCGTGTATCATGGGACATAGAAAAGGTCTAGTATCGACTATCATGAAAATTTTGTGGTGGAATATCATGTATCGTGTATCGCCAATTTCTGATCGCAATACTTGTGGAGTATCGTGTATCATGATTTGTCTAGTTAGTTAAGTATCGTGTATCGTGTCTGCTCAAGTATCGTATATCGTGATATTTCCTAGTCAGCCAAATATCGAGTATCGTGGTATTGTCCAGTTGGTCAAATATCGAGTATCATTGGTTGGCTCACGATATTAGGCAAGTATCGTGTATCGTGTTTTTTCTATTTGGTTGAGTATCCAGTATCGTGGTAAATTTCCGATCAGACAAATATCAAGTATCGTGGACTTTTTTTGGGTCAAGTATCGTGTGTGGTGACTTCTTGGTCAATTTTAAGCCAACCAAGTATTCTTTAGAATTCAGACCCTCAAAAAAGAATTCTAGGAGTTGGAGGTTAACCAAGTTAGACTAGAGGTCATCAATTGAATGAACCTAAGGTCTGGGAGAACCCTAGGAAGCCGAAGAAGTATGATTTCCTCTAGAGGAAGTGTAGCCGAACCAAGTAGCCATTCCCAGTACTCTGAAACCTCTAATGAGTCAAAGGAAGAAATTCCCATGGCTTTAGAGGACATGCAAAATACAGTACCAATGATTGGCATGATGTCAATTATTGAGGGAGAATATCGGACTTCTTTAGAATATGTGAACACTAATCAACATGAGATACCTATCTACCTAGATGGGCTAAATAGATCAGTGGCCAAGCTGAAGAAACCTACAGAAGCTTACATAGTACCTAGGCCATCAGTTAAATATACAGGAGGGTTCTATATGGACAAAAGAGATATTTAGTATGTTGTTATAGAACACCCAGAAAACATCAATGAACATGCGGAAGAAGACAATGCTCACAACCTTAATGGAGAGGGACATGAAGAGCAAGTAACCACCCATAGAGGGAGATCTACTGTTGTTAGGGTTTGGAGAGGAGACCTAGTTCCCCAAGATGATTACCTAATGGATGTGTATTTGATCAATGGAATGGAGCATCTCCTCAGAGCCCACTCTTCATTATGGGAAGTAGCCCCTAACCCAGTTACTATCTACGAGTTACAAGATCCTGAATTCCCCACCATCATCACATATTTGGACAAAAACCAGAGGAGGTACTGGCCCCTAACAGAGTTAGAAAGAGCAGGGTTGAAATATCAGAACATTCTAGTATTCCCCCCTAGGGATCAAGCCACTACTTCACAAAAATCGCATGGAACCTTTCAAGATAATTCATATCAACATTCTGGACAAACACAGCAAACACATATCCCGGTCAGACCACATGTACAGTTTGCTATGCCGACAAATAACCCTAACTATCGACCTCAACCACCTATTGACCCAAGGAATGGAATTCTTGCCCCAGTCAAACCACCTGTAGTAAGAGGACAAGTATACCCATAGGAAGACCAGTTTTCTCGGTGATGCCTAGACCCCCTAAAGCAGGAAGAAGATTAAGACCTATTCAAGTTGCCAAATGCATGAGAAACCATTATGATGGCTCTAGCAAACCTTACAATCATATAGCTGAATTTAAACAAGTGATCAGAGCCAAACAAGTGGAAGATTTATTGATCTAGTATGAATCTTTTGGTCTAACTTTGACAGACACTGCTTTAGCTTGGTTTCAGCCATTAGACCCTAATAATTTTCAAAACCTGGAACAAGTCTATCAAGAGTTGATTGAAGAATTCACGAAATCCGGCATTAAAAACAACTCTTCCTCATTAATCCATAGTTTTAAACAAGCTCCTACCAAATCAGTGAGATTGGCAGCAAGAAGATTCAAGCAGCATGTGGATAGATGTCCAGTGGAAGAGAGACCCACTCAAAACAAAATGGTGTCATTGTTTTTGGAAGGATTAGTGAATGGATCATTAAGATCTCTGGTGTACGTGAAAAGAGTTCAAACTTTGCAAGAATGTATGAAAGAATGTATCGACCTAGAGGACAATCTAGCAGAAGACTTGAAAATACCTCAAGGTAGCGTGAAAAGTGAAGATTCCGCCAGCAGCACATCAAACCCTAAGAACAATGTAGAGGAAATAGCCGACTTAGTAGCAAAGAAACTGAATGTTCAAGGACAGAGGAACTACCCCAACAACCCAATGAGAGTACCCATGCTTAGAAGATGTATGCATTGTGGAGGTGATCATCCTTCTCATTTGTGCACTAGGGGAGTAGTCCCACCACCTGCCTATGCTTACAATAGACCACCCGTTTCGGGCCCTCTACAATATTGCATCATAGAACACACACAAAATTGTCCTTACAATAGACAGTCAAGACCAGCACAACCACCAGTGAGACCTTATGGATACCCTCAGAGAGATCTAGGAGGAGAAGCCTTCAAATATCCCACATATCAGCAGCAAGCACCAGCACCACGACCCTATGCTTATCAAGGTTACACCTAGCCACAACCGGTGTTAGGGCAACAACCGCCCCATACTCAGAATGTTGTCCCAGTGAAAATGGCTCAACCTGAAGAAAACCTAGAGAGAGCAATAGTTCAAGCCACACCTTTAACTAGTAACAAATCATATGACTCATCCTATGACCATATTCAAGGAAATTATTCTGCTTATGAGATATCTATAATAGAATATGGACAAATGTACGAGCCATATGCATATGGCATGGAAGCACCAGATAGTTCCTACAGATACAAGCAGGATTATGTGTCATTAATGTATACTGCTCCCAAAGCACCCATACCCCCTCGACCTATGAACAGACCGCCTGTACCTAGAGGACCATGTTATAGAAGGATGCGGAGGTGATCACTATATCACAGAATGTACATTACCAAACCCACTACCACCACAGCAAGTCTGGGAAGGATACTATAGTGATTGTGGTAAAGAACACATTTCTAGAGATTGCTCCAAAAATCCCAACAAAGTTAACTCGAACGTGCAGATTAATGTGATAGAAGTGATAGAATCGTCAGGAAGTGACAAGGAGTACATTGTACCATTCAAAGCAATAACACGGGCCAAAGTTAGAGAGACCCTAGAAAAAACTGGAGCCGATGAACGAGTTGCCAAAGAATTGAATATACCCACACCTCAAATAGTAGAAGACTCAGAAGAGCCTGGGAAAAGTGTTA
Source organism: Ceratopteris richardii (assembly GCA_020310875.1). Classification (NCBI taxonomy): domain Eukaryota; kingdom Viridiplantae; phylum Streptophyta; class Polypodiopsida; order Polypodiales; family Pteridaceae; genus Ceratopteris; species Ceratopteris richardii. The sequence goes on along the minus strand of CM035438.1, from coordinate 68,413,837 downwards.
CAAGTAAACTAACACAAAGATGGAAGAATCGTAGAGACAGGATAAAGGAAAAGAAACTACAACAAAAGAAGGAAAATGAAAAGAATGAACAAGATCAAAAGGAAAAAACAGAAGTGGAAGGAGAAATTCGAAAAGGAAAGTCTAAAAAAGAAGAGGTAGGATCAGTTTTAGTAGATCCCATGCCATAAGAGCTAGCCATGTGGATTCAGGCATACCAAGCACGAATAAGAGTAGGACCAACCAATATCCTAGAGGTGATGACTTAAAGAAAGAAAGGTTGGAGATATGCAAAAAATTAATCGAAGTAGCTCAACAAACCCTAGAAAACATGTCCTTCAACTACCCAATTCACGAATTCCCGAAAAAGAATTCCAAGAGTGTGTCATCCCTAATGATCCCAAGAAAGGAAAGGAAGGTGAAACATGTAATGGAAATCACTGTGAAGATAAAATGGAAGGATCAGTTGTCCCCGAAGTAGATGGGGAATGGCCTAAAGACTTATGGGCAAGAGTCCAAGAAGACAGATGGAAGAAGGTAGAAGGAATTGAACCACCATTTGAGGAATTAGAAGCAGAAAGTGAATTGGAAGATTCAATACCAGAGCTAAATTCAGAAGGATTAGTACAAATTGATCAAACTGACAAGGATAATGACAGTGTAGAGGCTTTGCCAAATTATACAGGAGAATACGAACATAATTCGGAATTGTATTGTATTCCCTCCATAAGAAAAAAAGAACATAACCCATCAATCCAAACATCGGACATTATCCAACACCTTAGAAAAGTAAAAATTCCCTTGTACTCTGACATTGGAAGAACTTTTGAAGGTCAAAACACATTTGAAGGAGAAACTAACCAGCCAATGGGAGATCAAGGCGGAAGAGAAGGATTTGCTTGATGAAGTAAACACAGTAAAAATCCCAGCAGATAAGGTTGGAGATTTCGGTGAGGGAGATGAAGGAAACAATTGCCTTCCAATTACCTATAGGGGTTACAACACTAAAGTCGTCTTAGATTCTGGAGTTGGAGTAGGAATCACGACTAAAGAAATCTGGGAGAAATGGGGAGAACCAGCTTTAAGACCAACACGCATGAAGATAGAAATGGCAGACGGACACACTGAACGGCCCTTGGGACTATTGGAACGAGTAACTTTCACTACCTGTGGAGTTGAATTTGAGCACACCTTAGCGATCTGTCAATTTGAAAGGGCTAGTAATTATGAGATGATACTTGGAAGACCCTTCATGAGACAGATAAAGCTAGTGCAAGATTGGGGAAAAGATGCAGTATACTTACAACATGAAGGAACCACGACAAGAATAAATCTCCGCACCTACACGTACCAAGATGTTCCCCCCTTACAATGGAATCAGATTCATAAGGAGGAAGATGATCAATCGATTCACAGTATAGGTTCAAGTGACTAATCATGGATGAACGAAGACACTCATCTATGGATATGCCAGACCGCAAGAAAGGAAGAGGAAAGGAGGAAAGGATGGAAACAAAAACAAGGAGTAGCTAGGTCTATACAAAATCCAGCTTACATGCCTCAAGTATTCCTAGATGAAGAATTCGAACCTCATGGTTGGATGGAGATTTTAGCCACTCTCGATGTGTGTGTAAACGAAGAAGTGATAACCATGGATGAATGTATTGACGAGGAAGGATATGATGTTAGTCTATATGTGGTAGTCCTTCAAGAGGTTGAGGAAGGAGAAGTAATTGAAAAAGAATGGAAGGAGGATTATGAGAGCATTGAAATGGAGCAGGAACAAATGGAAATTGAAAGTGGAAATCAAGGAGTAAGTGTCATACTTAATGAATTAGATCAAGAAAGGACACGGGAAGAAAAGCCTAGATTAGATAGAGAGCAAGAAGACGGAGAAAACAAGCCTCAAGATCACTTTGAAGTGCCTACCCACTTCAAAAAATATGAAGTAGAAGACAGGAAGATTGCTATTCAAATGCCAAAACGAGAAGCACAGCCAGGAATAGCATATGACAACAAAGAGCAAACCAAGAAAATAGTAGTAACCTTAGAGGAAGGAGAATAACGATGTACATTTATAGGACAGGATGTCTCTATGGAGGAAGAACAAGAGTTAATACGACTCATATGGGAATAGAGGGATGTCTTTGCCTAGACATATAAGGATTTGAAAGGAGTAGATCCTTCTATTTGTGCACACACAATCCCTATGACATCTGAAGCCAAGCCTTCCAAACAAAGACCATACACTTATAACAATGTTTACTCAGCAAAGATCAAGGAAGAGATAGATAAGTTGTTAGATGCTGGGTTCATTTATGAAATAGAACACACGGAATGGGTATCAACTTTGATGGTCGTACCAAAAAAGAATGGCAAGTTAAGGGTATGCATTAATCTGAAAAAAGTAAAAGCTGCTACCATAAGGAACAGTTACCCATTACCCATCACGGATCATCTTTTGGAAAGAGTGGCAGGGAAGGAAGTTTATAGTTTTTTAGACGGCTTTTCAGGGTATCATTAGGTAGCCATTGCTCCTGAAGACCAACATAAAATAGCCTTTGCAATTGAATGGTGAGTATACGCCTTTAGAGTCATGCCTTTTGGTCTAACCAATGCCCCAACCACATTCCAAAGATTGATGTGCCATGTATTCAAGGAGTTCCTGAGAAAGAGCATGGAGGTATACGTGGATGATTTATGCACTTATTCAGGTATACGATCAGAACATATCCCCGAACTAGGAAATATCTTTGCCAAATGTTGACAATATAGAGTATGCCTTAATCCAGGAAAGTGTGTCTTCATTGTTCGACAAGGAAAGATATTAGGACATATTGGCTCTAAAAATGGAATTTCAAATGATGAAGACAAAATCAAAGTGATTCTGGATTTGCCGAGACCAAAGACTGCTATAGAAGTGCAAGCATTTATGGGACATTGCGGATACTACCGAAGATTTATACATATGTATGCCATAATTGCTAGACCTCTTTATGCATTATTGTCTCAATTTAATTGGATAGAAGAATGTGAAAAATCCTTTAACGAATTAAAGAGTTGATTGAGTTCAACACCAATCCTTCGAATACCTAATTGGAACAAGCCATTTCACATTCACGTGGATGCTTCCAAGTTTGCCATTGGTTGCATCTTAGCTCAACCCGCAGATACAGGAAAGTTAGACCACCCTATAGCCTATGCCAGTAGACAATTAATGAGAAGGTTTAGGGATGGTGTACGCAATAAAGAATTTTTGACACTATTTATTGGCAAACAAATTCAAATTCTTCATTGATCATCAAGCTCTACTGTACTTAGTCAATAAGCCTTGTAATATAGGATGACTAGTAAGATGGTTTCTATTGTGGATGGAATTAGATTTTTGAAGTAGTAGTCAAGAAAGGGAATACCCACATTAGAGAAGATCACTTATCGAGAATGACACATGGAGAACCACCCATAGGAGTACCCGATGATCTGCCTGACACTTACCTTTTTAATCTCAAAGTATGTCCCCAAGGGGCAGAAAAGTTGATCCCTCTACTCACAGATGGACCTAAAAATGGGATCACACCAAACCGAAACCTAGATCTATGGAAGACTAAAAACCTTCATATCATTGCCGGAAGCTTATATCACCAAGATTCAAGTGGATTACTCATGAGATGTGTAGAAGAGGAGGAACAAGAATTGTGGCTTCAAAAATCACATGTAAATCAATGGAAAACTCATTTAAATGCGAACGGAACATGGCAAACACTGAAGAGATTAGGCATATATTGGCCAACCATGCAGAGGGATGCACATAACTATGTATCTGCCTGCCCAATTTGTCAAGAACGAAATCTAGAAGAGAACTCCACTCTATGCTACTCCACAGTAGCACCAAGATGGAGCATGCCCCTGGTAAAATTCTTGAAGACCCAGGAATACCCGGAAGGAGCCACTCTAGCAAGGAAACGTGCACTCACAGAACAAAGCAAGGAATATGCACTCATAGGAAAACAACTCTTTAAGAGAGGAAGAGAAAATCATTTACAAATGTGCATTCATGAAGACGAATATATGGCTGTCTTAGAGATGGCACATACAGGAGCTGCAGGAGGACATTTTTCTACAGATAAAACTGCAAAAATGATTCTCTTTGCAGGAATGTGGTGGCCAACTCTAGATCAAGATGCAGCCATATATGTGCAACGATGTGATACTTGTCAACGAACAAAATATCCAATTAGAAGGGATGAAATGTCATTGAAACCCATGATGAGTGCCAGAGCTTTTACGAAATGGGGGATAGACTTCATAGGACCTTTTAGCCCACCAGCTAAAGGATCCCATGTGGCATACATAATCGTAGCCACTGACTATTTGACGAAATGGGTTGACGCCAAAGCAACCAAGAAAAATTAAGCGAGGACTACGGCCAAGTTTCTCTTTGAGAATGTATTCACTAGATTTGGATTACCTATAGAAATTGTGAGTGATAGAAGCACGCACTTTGTGAATGAAGTGATAGAAGCCCTACTGAATGAATTCTTAGTGATTCATAAAAAATCAGCCCCATATCACCCACAAGCCAATGGACAAGCCAAAAGTTCAAATAAAATCTTGTGTACATTCCTCACCAAAATTGTCAACAATGGTAGATCTGATTGGGATAAGCAATTACACCATGCTTTATGGGCATTCCGAGTAGCCTACAAAACCGCCATAGGAACTACTCCTTTTAACTTAGTGTATGGACAAAATGTCATTTTTCCAATTGATTTCTTAGTACCCACTCTCAGAGTAGCAACAACTTACGAGTGGACGGGGCATGAACTGTCAGCTCAATTGGATCAAATAGAAAAGTTACACGAAACTAGGTTACAAGCGGTAGCAGGGATTTATGCTGCGAAGAGGCAACAGAAGGCATATTTTGATGCTCATATTAAAGATAAAAATTTGAAGGAAGGAGATTTAGTTTTGGTTTATACTTTAAAACAACATGCAAAGAAACTGCAGAAAAGAGGATATGGCCCATTAATCATCAATCGTATTTCTACCAGTGGAGCCATCAGTTTAATAACTCTAGATGGAGAAGTATTACCAAACTATATCAGTGGATGTCGAGTAAAAAAATATCTAGAGCCATTGACTGAAGAGATAATGTCACGACTAATAATGGGAAAAAATAGGTGCATAGAGGAAGTAAGAATACGAGAAGAGGCTAGGCAAGAAGCACTAGAACGAATCTGGAAACGAAAAGAGTGGATGAGAGAGAGAGATGAGAGATATCGAGTGGGAGAGGAACTCATCCCAATGGCTAATTTTAGAGCCTCTGAGAACCTAGGACAGCAAATCAAGCAACCTTATTTGAATGTGGGTGCTGGAACAGAAGAGTACCACTTAGTGGATGCACTCATTGACACAAGAGCATCCATGAGCTGTATCAAGTATTCATTGACCTTGAAACTCAAGGAAGAATTACACCCATCTAAGGCACAGTTGATTGGAATAGGAGGAAAAATTACCAAATTTATAGGCGAGATTACCTTACCTCTACATCTCGGAAACAACACAATGGAACAGAAACTCTTAGTATGCCATGATCAAGACTTATTAGAAGAGCTCGTGTTAGGTCAAGATTGGATATACGAATATGAAGTGACTATTCAGTTAGCCCTAGGATACATCTCAGCCAAGATAGGACAACGAGAAGTATTCAATATGTTAGATGAACGACCGATCAAAGTCAAATGCATAGATCCGAGAGCTCAATCGAGCGAACACGTTGATGAATGTATGTTCACTCACACTATGGAAATTCCATCATCGAATACTTCATGTGAGGATACACCTAATCTCTCTTGCACACAATCTCATAGTCCAGAAAATTATCTGAGCAGTGTTCTATCCCATAAAAGCCTCAGTGAAGAACTGAGCACAAGAGAGAATAGTCAACACAACTATTACGAATCTGCACACATTAGAATATACACAATTCCTTACACCAGACAGGCTTGGATAAGAAAAGGTCAAGTGACGATATATCTTCAACAACAGAACCACTATCGACATCAAAAAGAACCGCAGAACAAGAATACAAGTCATGTGGGACACCTAGATCCACAAAGAATTGCTAGAGTATGGATTCCGAAGAAGGTGATAGAGGCCCAGCCGGCCCGACCGCAAATATGGATTCCCAAGTCATGTGCTCAAAGGACAAACATCAAAAAGGAGAAGCCAAGGCAGAAGGAGAATCTGTATGATCTAAAGGCAAGACGACATAAGATAAACCACTACAGGATAAAGCAAGAACCCCGCCATGCAACAAAAGTCACTCAAAGATTCGAACAATGGGAGAAACAAAAGCACTACATGAAAAGCACTACAGTCTCTAGGAATGCTAGGAATACAAGCTATCCCCATGGAGTGAAGCAGATTTGGATGCCGAAAGGCAAGACAATCTGTAATTCACGTTGCAAACATTTGAAGTCACAAGAATCCAAAGTATGCATGATAGGGCCACATTACAAGGCCAAGCATTCGGCACATTCTTTTTCTACTTCAGAATAGTGATGGACATTTTCCTCTTAAGGAAATAGGAGATCATTTGTAAAGTAATAAAAAAGAAAATAACATGTACTTAATAATTGCTTTGGCTATGAACTAACCTTTCTGTTTTCTTTCAGAAAAAAATTATAAAAATAAGTACGAGAAATTCTAGGTATTACCTTTCTCACACCCACGGGGAAGGGACAACACAATTCGCGTGGAGAGTTGCCAAATTCAAGAAGGATAAGTGAAGGTTGATTCTTAATCCAACTTGTCACTAATTACTGCTATATATTGAGTGCAGATGGCATCTTCTAATTCCAAAGCTACACAAGAGGAAGAGGTCCAGCTTCTTCCCTTGGAATCAATAACAAAGGCAAGAGGCCATTGGTTTCTTGATGATCAACCAATGTCCGAACTCATTTTCATGGCGACCATCAAGATCATGGATAGGGATCACTATTTTCCTATCATGTCACAAGATTTTCAGACTACAGTACAAGGATTACCACGCATGACGGATATGTGGACAAGAGCAGGCATTGATGCGTTCCTCAGACTACCAATATACCTACCAGATTTCCAGAGATGAACCCAAGTGATGAATACACTACAATCCGCATCAAATAAGGCATCAGTCCCGGAAGCAAGAGTACTTGACAAAGTTGGTGCATGGAAAACAAACTCATGAGTTAATCAACCGAGCTTTTGGATGGAATCAAAATGGTTTAACCAATGTCAAAGATGAATGTCATGATCCAAAAAAGATAATGTTTTTGGAAATCAACAGAACGGATATTGAAGACTCAGTTCGCTTAGTGCATCAACATTTTTGTTTCCCTAGTATGCATAGATACACGGCACCTCAGAAAATTGTAGTGCAATTGCTTTCACATGCTATGAGGCAAGTGGGAAACCAAGTAAATATGACCCCTTATATTCAGGACCGCCTATTTGAAGCAAAGAAAAAATGGGGCCAGAAAAAGTTCTTGAATGGGAGTTCAGCATTGACCTTGTTGATCTATGAAGCACTTAACATGAAGGAATGTTTGCGCATGATGCCAAATTCAATAGAAATTGGAAAATATGCAAAATTAGTAACGGTTCCGAAGAAAAAGAAAACAGTCATCTCTATTGAAGAAGTAGGAACCAGCTCAAAGGAACCCATGAGAGGGACTAAATGCCTTAGAGAGGAAGAAGCCTAGGCAACTCGACAATCAAAGAGGACACATATATTACCAAAGATTCCTGTGACACAACAACCGATCACGAAAAGAGACCTCTCTGCAGCCCTAGAAGAAATGTATCAATATATGCAGGGGCAAGTAAATTTAAATGTTCAAGGTCATCATTATAGGCAGGCAAGCCAAGAAAAGAGACAGAAAGATAAAGAACATACTCCAAAACAAACTTCCAGATATAAAGAACTGGGATTATAAGATTCGAGCTCTAATGAAGAATCCAGCCCAGAGAAGGACACCCTAGACATTGATATAAGAAGCAAAACGAACAATGAGGAATGGACAGAAATAAATCAGGTTGAAGTTACACCTGACAATCAACAACAGAAAGCACAGCACCAGGAAGCACAAGCTGAACAGGAACACTTGATTCAGTTAAATGATCAGTCAAAGATTAGCATAAAGGAAACTCAAATAACCAATAAAGATGCAGTGCCACCTATCAAAGAGGACATACAAACATCGGTGGACCAGGCAGCAGGCCTAAAACAAAATAAGGATCCAACCGTGATCGAAGTGCCTGTTGATACACCACAAGGTAAGATTGACCACAAGGAGGCTGAGCCAAGAATACAACTCCACATTTGGCAGCCCCATGATACTACGTTGCATGTGGCACAAGGGAAAGATGTTACCATAGGTGAAGAACCTAGCATCCCTACCACATGGTTAAATGTTGATGTTACTCAATTGAAACCTATTGTCAAACAAATGATACAAACGGCCATGGATGCACAACAACAAATGATGGACACAGATGCGGATTACGACAATGCCATGCAAGAAAAAAATTAGTTTCAAGTAATGTGTGAGCAATTGTCTGCACAGCTCATACAGGCCCAACAAGAAATCTCAGCCAAGAATGCGGAGATAACTGCGATCAAGGAACAATGTGATACATTGATGAAGCAGCATCATCATCTCCAAACACAACTGACAAATTTACAAAAACAACATGAAGCTAGCGAAGCCGACAAAGAGAGGATGAAAGCTCGCAGTAATCTGCTTGAAACACAACTGAAAGTATACATGGAGGAAAATGACAATTTACACAACAGAAATAAAGAACTGATGAAGGCATTACTGTATGATCAACCTCTAGAGAAGCTAGAGACATCAGTCACTGACCAGAAAGAATTAAGAGATCAAATTGAGAAATATGCAGATCTGCTGAAACAAGAGCAAGCCCGCACAGAAGAATGGGAACGCAAATACATTAATGAAACTAATGAACTCACGAAACAACTAAACATTGCCAATGGGAAAATCATAGTGAGTTACAGTGAAAACATGGATCATGTAGCACAAATTGGTAATGAGCTGCTTGCAGCCAAAGAAGCACTCAGAGCAGCTATGCAAGAAGTTAAAGAGAAGACTGAACGCATAGCACAATTAGAGAACAAAACAGAAGAGAAAGTACCAATCGAGACACCAGTAGAGCCAATACAAGAGAATCCTACTGACGAGGTAGAGGTATGTCCTCTATATCCCCCGATTTATAATTCTCCAATAAAAGAACAGATGGTGGAACCATGTGATGATCATCCAATGCCATATACTACAGAAATAAGTCAGAAGGAATGGGCACTATTGGTGTCCCGGTTGACACAGAATTTTGAAAATGAAGTGATCAAAGTAATGAAGGAAGCAAACATCAAAGGTAAAGATTTGGATACAATAATGAAGCCTTTCAACACTTCGTATGGATTATTGAAAGCGAAAACAAAGCAATACATAAAGAAGATCACACAGAAAAATCCAGACAAGCAGTTGCATTTCAAAAATGACACATTCAATTATACTCAAGAAGAATTTGAAGCTGCACAACATGTATGGAGAAGAAAATTTTTGGAAAAAAATCCTACATTGCGAGTGCACTGGTAAGCAGCACCATACTTATTACAGGTAAATCCTTCATTTTGCCCAACACCACGTCGCAGAGAAGCAAGAGAATTTTTGGAGATGCAAAAGAATGGTGTGATCAATAAATAGTGGCTAAACTATCCACGACTTCCGAGCCCACCTCATAATTATTTACCAACGGAGGATTACATGATAAAAACTATTGAATTTTGGCAGCATTGTGATGCAACAATACCCGATCTGGCTATCAAAATGACGAATAAAATACTCAGTATGATACTTACAGTATTGAAAGTCTTCAAGCACGCGGCCTATACCTTTTTGAATTTCATTGGTATTAATCAAGGAACCGACATCCTCATTTTTTATCTGTCTATTATGCCGAGCCGACACACAATAATGGTATATTATTCTAGGCTGATGCTTTTACCAAGTACATATATGCAAACATTCGAAGAAGCATTTTTCACATGATTTTTTGAAATTGATTCAGAAATCTTCTTAAAGATGTCATCCAATTTAAATGACAGATTAGTGGCATATGAGCTAAGCTTCTTCGCTGACCACAGACAGCCACCACATGACGGTGTGAAAGCAGAACAATGGAAGCAACTCGTGATACGTGAAGCTAATCTGCTTAATGAGACAGAGCAAAAAGTGTACAGAACATACTCCCATCGACTTCCAAAGCCTGTCGGGGACGACAGATTTCAGGAGGGGGGCAGTGTTGAGGGAGAACCAAGCAAAAAGAAGAAAAGAAGAAGACAAAGAAAGAAGCTTCACTAAAAGATAATATTTAAAGACATATCTCTGCAAGAAGCCCAGCAAGGCCGCAACACCCATCTCTGCACAGAGCCCCACAAGGGCACACATCAAGGAAAAGCACATAGGTGGAAGCAGGAAATAGGGCCAGGAAAGTATCCATGAAGAACTGCAAGAAGATATCCAGCGGTTCCCGAACCACAAGAAGGTCCTTCAACGTCTGGATCTTTGGAAGGTCCAGATTGAAGGCTGACGAACCACACCTTCATACCTTCCACTGGTGGCGTGCGTGGTAGCCCGACTTAACAGGCAACACGAATGCATCAGGCCCAGAGGATGTAAAGGAAGAATCAAGAAGAGGCCATCAAAACTGAACACATGTCTAACAAGCAGGCAGAATTGACCAAAAGATGCATGCGGACAACAGGTGATAGACAAGAAGTAAAGCCTATCAAGGGACGACAGAGACAAAGAGGGGGGTAGTGTTGTAGAGCTAAGAAGAGCACAAGGCAGAGAAAAAGAAGGGCCCTAAAATTTTTCCGATTTGAACACTCTATTTTTTGTATCCTAACCATTTTGTAACATATTTTCCATTGTAAATGCACTAGAGGAGTCCTCTAGATGCATACCCATGAAGATTAGTAGCTTACCCATGTAAATTAGTAGGAAATTAACCTTTTAGTAAATAAAGTGCCGGTCTCTTGTGTGAAAGGACCATTTTTAGGGCACATGTATGTTGGAAACAATGTCCCAACTGGTCAAGATTGTCCTGAATTTATAGCATAATTAGCTGTTGTCTTTAAGCATTGTACAAGTAAAGGCGTTGGGCGCCGTGGTTAAGACAATATCCTCTCAATGAGGCGACCCAAGTTCGAATTCCCTTGGCGGCAGCGCGCGGCAGTTTTTTATATAATGCTTTTCAGGAGATAAAGCACAAGTGGACTTCGATGGAAGAAGAAGGACGGACAATTAGCGATTGCGAGGCGGCAATTTTTTATATAATGCTTTTCAGGAGATAAAGCACAAGTGGACTTCGATGAAAGAAGATGGACGGACAATTAGCGATTGCGATAGATTTTTGCTTTACTTTCGCAATCGTAATTTGGAGCTTTTCATATGCTTTATTTCATGGACAAAGAAACTATATAAGAAGTGCTTGGTCACTTATATTGCATCCTTCACCTAGGATCAACACAAGCTTTCTAGAGCTTGGACCTCAATAGAGGTGGTGTTTCTTCTAGCACATGGGGCAGCCATGGTGCTAACTTGAAGCATGTTGAGGAGCAGCTATGGAGTTCTTCTTGGTGATTCTTCTTGGAGAAGATGAAGGGTGTGCTCACACTCTACCTCATGGAGAGGAGGTTATCTCTTGTTCATGGCAAGAAGACTTGGTCATTAGCAGCTTGATGGTGAGGATCGCCCATCTACATGATGTATTTGAAGATCATCTTCTACAAGAAGATGTTAGGTTGAAGATTATCTTCTACAAGAAGATGTCTGGCTACTTCAAAGACATTGGATGGGACCATCTACATGATTTTGAAGATTATCTTCTACAGGAAGATATTAGGTTGAAGATTGTCTTCTACAAGAAGATGTCGGGCTACTTCAAAGACATTAGATGGTGATTAACATAAGATTCACATCTTATGTTAAGTATTCAGGTACATATTCTCTTTATGCAGACAGGTACTAGTTGAAGTTTATGGAGGCTATGGCGTTCATATCAGAAGGAGTCCTATTCGGCATAGGTACAAGAGAATCAGTACGTATATGCTTTATGCATATTTGATGAGGTGTTTGTGAAGGTGTGTTCACATGAGTTTGAGGATTTCAGGCAACAATCTTGTTAGCATTCTATGCTACTTTATAAGTATGTGATCTTTTCACACACGTATCTGACTTAGGGTCTTCCATAGCCTAAGTTTAGATGTAGGTTTGTTGACCATCAGTTTCACACTGATCCTTCCTCATTCAGTCACTCATATTCACTCTTCTATAACCTATAAGGTCACACATCTCATGTATATTCAGATTACTAAATATGTTTGTTACATTGTACATTCACTCATTCATCTATTTCTCATCACATAGAGTGGTTGAGAGTTTTGCTCCCACATTGTACATTGAACATTGGTATATATGATACTATGAGTAAGCGATGGCTTACGTAACACCTTACACATGACGTCTATTCTTTCTCTATCTTTGTCTCATCATTTGTATGATTAAGTTGTGGTATGTTCATGTTTTGTCAATATGGAAGATTGCTGGAATTAATGTTGTGCATGACTGGAACTATGGAACCATGGACCTTTGACATGAGCCTAAGGGCCTACCTCACTTCCAACATTTGGTATCAGAGCTTTAGGTATTTGGTACCAGAGCACTAAGGTTTTGGTTACAGAACTTTAGATCTTTGGCATCAATGCATTAAGGCTCATTCATAATCTCAGGTTCCTAGAATTCCAGATTTACAACATATGATTTGAAAGCATCTTCTAATATTTGACATTTTTGACATACACACTTAATCTAGATGAGTAGAGATTTGAGAATTAGACATTTCATTACATGTGTATTCATCAGTGTGGATTATGAAGTTGATGATCTATTAGCAGCCGAATATTTTTGAAGAGTATGCAAATACTTTACAAAAGTATTGTTTGAAGACCCAGACTTGATGAAGAGAAGACTACTTCAAATTCAAGGAAGAAAAATGGTTTAGAGAAGATGAAGGAATCAGATCAACATCAAATCACAGGTATCAGTTTCTACTATCAGATTATCATTTGTAGGTCATATCTTAGAAGAGCAGTTATGAAGAGATTTTGAAGGTCTCAAGGAGTGCTTTTATACGCTTTCATCATTTGAAAGTTAAAGCATTAGCTACATCAAAACAAGTATCTAGAGGTTTTTCTAGAGAGTTTTGAGAAGATCTCTTTCATGGCAAGAAAGTTCATCTAAGAAGACAAGCGCAGAGATGAGATGAGTTTTTTTTCAGCCAATTTTCTGTTGTAAGTTGGTTGGATATCAAGGTACAAATGTATCTAGAGTGGTAACTCTAGAAGGGCAATTCATCATTCAGACAAACGATTGGTGAATTTAGTCGTTTCAGACATTTGAAGCAGAATTTTGATTCAGAGATATGAGGAGATGATAAAACATGATTCTATATTCACTTCCATTTGTATACCATGTTTGTTTTATCTCTTACTCTTAGCATTAGAGGAAGAGAAAAGTTCATTTGAAGAAGTCAAGAGTGCTTGCTACTTCAAGATGAAGAGAACAAAAGTTATGGAAGAGAAGTTTGAAGATGTTGACATCATCAGGTGGAAGAAAGATGCAGAAGAAGAAAGTCCATCATTTCCAAAAGAAAAGTAAGGCTTCCTTTTCTCATATACTTTCCATATACTTTTCCTATTTTATCCTCTACACCCAAAGACAAGTCTACGAGAACATCTTGTTTAAAGAAGAAGCAGTTTCTTGTTTTGCATTACACTTGGTCATGATTTAGTAGATTTGACAAAGAATTGCATTGAGAGAAACAAAAGCACTCATATGTGTATGAGTTATGTTGAAGCTTTTTAAGCAGGCAGCTTATATGTTCCCTCAAAGAATTCTTGGAGTGTCAATACAGAGCTACTTGGTATATGACAAGTTGCAGAGAAGTATATTTCTTCTTTATCTAACAAAAGAGTTTTTTGTAGCAGATGTTGAAGACTTGGGTTGAGGTTTTATGTTTGGAAAAGGTTACCTCATATTTAGTATTTTCAGAAACTTCAGAAAATTCAGGCTTGTTGATGTACTAGTCATTTGAAGAATCTACTTTTTATGATTGTCTAGTTTTTTGGATACATGCTTGTATTCAAAAAGGTGTTCCATTAGATCCTATAACTTGATTGAAAAGTGGAGTTAGCCAAAAGAAAATCAAGCAGGTACTATCACATTTCACCCGGGTAAAATATGAAAGTTATGAAGTATCAACTTGCAGCTTTTGGAGTTCTCAAGGTGAGAAGTTTGTCCACTTATGTTTCAAGTAGGAATTGCAGATTCCTTGGAAGGATTTGTTTGAAGAAAAGTTTTACAACTTTTTGAGAAGCATGGACACTTGGAGACATTCAGGAAGTAAATCAAACATTCAGTCATGAAGGTTTGATGAGAGCAGATTCTACACAGGAGAGATCATTGATCTTGTATGATCTTGTATGATCTTGAACATTTATGAGTCAGGTCTATCCTTTGTTTGGTAAGGTTCTTAGCATTGGAAGAAGTAAGTCAAAGATTCAGATTCTATCAGATTTGTGTTGCAGAGAAAAAGAAGATACTTGTTATGTTACAGAAGATTATGGATCCTAAACTTTTGTTTCAGATACAAGTATGGATTACTAAAGATCAGATTTATTGAAGAAGGAAGACGTTCCACAATTCATAAAGTCTGATATATTTGAAGAATACTGGACACTAGTGTTAAGTCATCCAGGGGGGTGATGAAACATGAAGACTTATTTTCAAGCCATATGTAAAAGAATGCAGAGTCATACCTATAGGTATTCCTATTTCAGAGAGGTATATATCAAAAGTGCGCACATATATGTTTATACCAAGTTCTGAAGGAAAGAGGTATGAAGGATTTAAAGGATGAAGACACGATGACATCATAGATTCTTGACTCATATTTCACTTGATTGCAATTGAGTTGAGTTGATTTGACTTGAGTACAGTCAGAGATGAACCAGCAGTGTTCATAATACACTAAGTTGTGAGTTGACAGCCACAAGTTCCAGGATTCAGTTCCTGATTTTGTTTAGTGTATTTACATGACGCAGCAGAAGTGTTGGAGTTAGACGTCTGCGGAAGCACGCGAACAACACAAGGAAGAAGAAGAAGCTTGGAGCACAACACACAAGACTGAATGTATTACTAGAGAATGTACAAAGATAAGTAGCCCATTAGGGCAATAGGCGTATATACAAGCCGGGGGAAAAAAACCTCTTAAAGAGGGAAAAAAGTGCCCCGGCGGTCCTAGAGTGTTCACACACATCACTACCTAAATATATCAACAAATCCCCCCTGGGAGTGATGCGGTGAACAAGGAGCTGGCACTCATGTATAAGGAAGTGCCGAGCTATGTGGAAATCACTCCACAAAAGGAAGTAAGCCCAAAGCTTTGCGGAAAGCTTCAAACTTCTCCCTAGGCAGAGCCTTCGTGAAAAGGTCTGCAATGTTCTCCTGCATGGGCACATATGCCAAGCTGATCTCCCCAGCAGAGAACCTCTCCCTGACATAGTGATAATGCACCTCAATGTGCTTAGTGCGAGCATGGAACACAGGGTTCCTCGCAACTGCCAATGCGCTCTGACTGTCAGTGAAGATGGTGGTGGCAGAAGACTGGCCAACACCCAAATCAGCCATAAGGCATCTGAGCCACACACACTCAACAGTCGCTGTGAAAGCTGCCCTATACTCAGCCTCACAACTGGAAGTGGCCACAGTAGGCTGCTTCTTGCTCAACCAAGATATACATGAGCTACCAAGCATGAAGCAAAAACCACTGGTGGACACACGAGTGTCATAGCAACCAACCCAATCTGAGTCAGAAAAAGCATGCAAATCTGGCGGTAGTGATCCCCCCTTGGGATAAAACAACCCAAGTAGCCGAGTACCACTCAAGTAGCGAAAGATGCGCTTAACCGCTTTCCAATGCGTGACTCCTGGGCAATGCATAAACCTGCTCATCTGTGAGACAGCAAACTGAATATCTGGCCGAGTAATGCATAAGTAAATCAAGCATCCAACAGCCTGCTGATAGAGAACAGCATCAAATGCATCTCCAGCATCATGAAGACTCAATCGTAAACCTGTCTCCATAGGAGTGGCAATAGGCTTACAGTCTTCAAGGCCAAAACGCTGCAATAATGTGTCAATATATTTCGTTTGACACAAAGCCATTCCACCATCAACTTGCATAAACTGAATGCCCAAATAGTGATGCAAATGCCCCAAATCAGACATCTCAAATGAGGCATGCAAATCAGCCTTGAAATCAGCAATATGCTTCTCAAGAGGACCAGTGAGCAGCATGTCGTCTACATAGACAACAATGATCAAAAGCACATCATTAGCACGCTTAACATATAAGGTGCTTTCAGTTGGACTGTTCTCAAAACCATGTGCAATCAGATAGGCATGTATTTTCTCATACCAAGCACGTGGTGCTTGCTTTAAACCATATAACGCCTTCTTTAACCTGCACACCTGGTTTTCATGCCCTTTCTGCACAAAGCCACGGGGCTGAAAAACATACACTTCTTCATGCAAGTCACCATTCAGAAATGCTGTTTTAATGTCCAAGTGATGTACATTCCAACCATGATGGGCTGCAAGTGCACAAATGCTCCGAACAGTAGTCATACGGCATGTAGGTGCAAAGGTCTCATCAAAATCAATGCCTCTTTCCTGCGCATAACCCTTTGCAACAAGCCTAGCCTTATACCTGTCAACTGTACCATCAGGTTTACGCTTCAGCTTGTATACCCACTTAGTGCCAATGGCCTTCTTGCCAGGAGGCAAGTCACATAAAGACCATGTACCATTCTTCATTATAGCATCATATTCAGATTGCATAGCAGCCATCCAATTTTCTGAATTTTGTGCTTCATCAAAAGAAACAGGCTCATTCTCATCACAGAGACTAGATGCAGCCATAGCATAGCAATCTGATGCAAAGGAGGTACTATGAGAGCCTGAACGAGTACGATATGACAAAGGTGCATCTAATTTGCTGTCACGCAAAGTCTGCACCAGCCATTTTGGCATAGTTTTTGCCTGTTCAATATCAGCTCTCTCATCAACAAGTGCATCATGTAAATCTGCATCAGAAATGGAATGATCTGCATCATCATATGAAACCTGCAAAGGCTGAGAAGTTGCCTCATTAGGACCAGCGCTAGCCTGTCCACCTGTAAAAAGAGGCATCAAAGTATCATACATGTCTTTGGAGCTAACAGATGTCTCCTTAGTACATGAAAGCAATGGCTGAATAGCATCTTCCACAAAGACAACATCACGGCTAACCAGAATGCGTTTAGTCTGTGGATGATACAGACGATAGCCTTTACTTTCAGAACTGTACCCAACAAAAATACATTTTACTACCTTATCATCCAATTTTCTGCGATGTTGTTCAGGCACTAATGCATATGCCAAACAACCAAAAACACGCAGATGAGCAACAGATGGCTTGCGGTCATGCCAAGCCTCATATGGAGTGATAGACTGCAACGCTTTCGTGGGACACCTGTTCAGTACATATGCTGCACACATGACAGCCTCAAGCCAGAAACTATGTGGTAAAGCCTGACTTTTGACCATGCACCTCGCCATCTCCA
Organism: Ceratopteris richardii; assembly: GCA_020310875.1. Classification (NCBI taxonomy): domain Eukaryota; kingdom Viridiplantae; phylum Streptophyta; class Polypodiopsida; order Polypodiales; family Pteridaceae; genus Ceratopteris; species Ceratopteris richardii. The sequence goes on along the minus strand of CM035438.1, from coordinate 68,396,043 downwards.
TGAGTGACCTGTTCTTTCGTTCAGCAACTCCATTCTGTTGAGGTGTATACGGCACTGTACACTGGTGTTTTATCCCACGTTCAGCCAGAAATGCATTAAAATCTGAAGACATATATTCCCCCCCTCGATCAGAACGGAGGGTGCCCATTTTACATGCTGACAGATTTTCAGCCAAAACCAAAAACTGTTTGAAGCACATGAACACTTCGGACTTTGCTTTGAGTGGATATACCCATGCATGCCTGGAAAAATCATCAATGAAAGTCACGAAGTAAAGGTAATTTCCAAAAGAGGGTGTCTGCATAGGACCACAGACATCACTATGTACAAGCTGCAATTTCTGCATAGCCCGAACTGAACCATCTTTTGGAAAGGAAGAACGCTGCATTTTGCCCAAAATACAGCCTTCACAAACATGTTTTCCAGGTGCCTCAACTTTGGGCAAAGAGGACACCATTTCAGATTTCTGCAGGCGTAACAAACTAGCAAAATTCAGATGACCAAAGCGTGCATGCCAAAGCTTTGCATCTGACATAGCCTGAGAATCATGAACTGCACATGCCGAATCATTCACAGATTTTTCATAGTCTATGAGCTTATACAGCCCACGACATAAAATGCCAGAAGCAATAATCACATCGCCATTTGAGAGATCATGGACTGTACACCTATCATCAACGAATTTCACAACCAAGCCAATCTTGGCTAATGCAGAGACTGATAACAGGTTCTTTTTGATCCCTGGCACAAATAAAGCATCTGACAAAGTGAAAGAACTACCATCAGCAGTAGTCAGAATGATCTTGCCAACTCCCATAACAGGATAAGAGGAGTTATTGGCGCATGTGACAGTATTCCCTGTAGGGGCAGGCTCGAGTGAAGAGAAGAAACCGCGCTGCGAGGTAATATGTTTGGTTGCCCCACTGTCAAAGTACCAAACATCTAAGTCTACTGCAGACATGCACTGATCATGAGAAGATGGGTCAAAACTGCACACAGTAGTAAACGCCCATTCTTCTTCCTGCACAAGATTTGCAGACTCTGTTTTTGGTGTAGAGGCCTCTACAACAACCATTCCAGCCTCTTTCTTCTTTGCCTCTTTAGCAGCCAGTTTTGGACAGTTCTTTATAATATGATCATTTCCTTTACAGTACTTGCAGAACAATTTCTGCTTTTCTGATTTCTTCTCACCTTTATCCTGGTTCTTCGATTGTGCAACATTTGCAGATTTCTGCTTACTAGTAGAAGAGCTCCATTTTCCTTTGCCCTTCTGACTAGCCAGGAAAGCTTGATCTGCAACACGCATAATGGACCTGTTCTGCCTGGACTGATCTTCCTGCAACAGAACAGAGACTAATTCCTCAAATGACAAGGCATTCGGATTGCCTTTCATCATCAATCGAAGAGTAGAGGCAAAACTCTGATATGAATCAGGAAGGCCATTCAGAACGGTCTGCACAAGTGAGCTATCTGGTATAACCTCATCAGCAGAAATCAATTGTTCCTTCAGGTCTTTGATCTTTGTAAGAAAACTGTCCATCGAATCACCTTCATTCATGTGCTCACTCTCCAACTGTTTTCGGAGGTAAGCAACACGAGCCTCATTCCTAGCCTGGTACAAAGTGGTAAGTGTATCCCAAGCATCCTTTGCTGTTCTGCAAGAGCGAATGTGAGGAATAATGGCACGTTTGACAGACAAAGCTATCAATGCATGTGCCTGGGCATCTCTGCCATCCCAACGAATCTTCTCTGCAGTAGGTGCAACAGAAACAGCAGCACGAACAGGAATCTGCGGAATATCATCTTCGACACCATCTTCATCAGCTCCAACACCTGTATTTGCAGTACCTGTCGTTACAGGTGTAACAGGACGTCTTTCAACACCCTGCACAATGTTCCACAATCCTTTTGCAACCAGTACATGTCGCATCATATAAGCCCATAATGGGTAGTTGGTACCATCCAACTTATCCTCAACAGCCAACATACGGAATACATCACTGCTTTCAGCCATGGCCGGTGACTAAAATACCTTGATGCAGAAAATTGACTGTATCTCAAAAAGTTGAACAGAACTGCCCAGACGAGTTCTGCTAGACCTGTAGCAGACTTTGAGACGCTTAAACTGGCGAACAGAAACTGGTATATACCTTTGGCACAAAAGGACGAAATAGCCTACACAAGCACTGCGATAGTGCGTTCGGAGGCCGAAACGATCTCAGATCGCGATTTCGGCACCACACAGCAAAGCTGTTTTGATCTCGGAAACACCCTGAGTATGCTCACCAAATTTTGTGCGAATTTGAGACTGCAAACGGAGGAGTGTCGACGGCACCCTAGAAGAAGCAACGACCTGCTCTGATACCAATTGTTGGAGTTAGACGTCTGCGGAAGCACGCGAACAGCACAAGGAAGAAGAAGAAGCTTGGAGCACAACACACAAGACTGAATGTATTACTAAAGAATGTACAAAGATAAGTAGCCCATTAGAGAAATAGGCGTATATACAAGCCGGGGGAAAAAAACCTCCTAAAGAGGGAAAAAAGTGCCCCGGCGGTCCTAGAGTGTTCACACACATCACTACCTAAATATATCAACAAGAAGTACGTTGAGAAACCTTTTTTGGAAGGTAAATGCAAATATATGGATCCTAGTGTATGTTTTCAGGTTTTTGAAGACAAGAGATATCAGGTGCAGAGTCAGTATATGCTATATTTGTTGTCAAGCAGTGATTGCTTGATGTATACACTATTGGATATCTAGTTTGCATATTTTCTCAAGTATTATGGTTCATATTCAGCAAATTCATATTTTTTGAAGGAAAGTCAATTTCAGTTTTGAAGAAGACTTTTTCTGAAGTACGGGAGTACAAGCTTGAAGCTTGTGGTAATTTACAGATTATAAAGTTTACAGATTCAGTTCAGGTTGTACCAATATGACATTGCAGGGGGGATTGTTGGAAACAATGTCCCAATTGGTCAAGATTGTCCTGAATTTATAGCATAATTAGCTGTTGTCTTTAAGCCTTGTACAAGCAAAGGCGTTGGTCGCCGTGGTTAAGACAATATCCTCTCAATGAGGCGACCCAAGCTCGAATCCCCTTGGCGGCAGCGCGCGGCAGTTTTTTATATAATGCTTTTCAAGAGATAAAGCACAAGTGGACTTCGATGAAAGAAGACGGACGGACAATTAGCAATTGCGAGGCGGCAGTTTTTTATATAATGCTTTTCAGGAGATAAAGCACAAGTGGACTTCCATGAAAGAAGACGGACGGACAATTAGCGATTGCGATAGATTTTTGCTTTACTTTTGCGATCGTAATTTGGAGCTTTTCATATGCTTTATTTCATGGACAAAGAAACTATATAAGAAGTACTTGGTCACTTATATTGCATCCTTCACCTAGGATCAACACAAGCTTTCTAGAGCTTGGACCTCAATAGAGGTGGTGTTTCTTCTAGCACATGGGGCAGCCATGGTGCTAACTTGAATCATGTTGAGGAGCAACTATGGAGTTCTTCTTGGTGATTCTTCTTGGAGAAGATGAAGGGTGTGCTCACACTCTACCTCATGGAGAGGAGGTTATCTCTTGTTCATGGCAAGAAGACTTGGTCATTAGCAGCTTGATGGTGAGGATTGCCCATCTACATGATGTATTTGAAGATCATCTTCTACAAGAAGATGTTAGGTTGAAGATTATCTTCTACAAGAAGATGTCTGGCTACTTCAAAGACATTGGATGGGACCATCTACATGATTTTGAAGATTATCTTCTACAGGAAGATATTAGGTTGAAGATTGTCTTCTACAAGAAGATGTCGGGCTACTTCAAAGACATTAGATGGTGATTAACATAAGATTCACATCTTATGTTAAGTATTCAGGTACATATTCTCTTTATGCACACAGGTACTACTTGAAGTTTATGGAGGCTGTGGCGTTCATATCAGAAGGAGTCCTATTCGGCATAGGTACAAGAGAATCAGTACGTATATGCTTTATGCATATTTGATGAGGTGTTTGTGAAGGTGTGTTCACATGAGTTTAAGGATTTCAGGCAACAATCTTGTTAGCATTCTATGCTACTTTATAAGTATGTGATCTTTTCACACACGTATCTGACTTAGGGTCTTCCATAGCCTAAGTTTAGATGTAGGTTTGTTGACCATCAGTTTCACACTGATCCTTCCTCATTCAGTCACTCATATTCACTCTTCTATAACCTATAAGGTCACACATCTCATGTATATTCAGATTACTGAATATGTTTGTTACATTGTACATTCACTCATTCATCTATTTCTCATCACATAGAGTGGTTGAGAGTTTTGCTCCCACATTGTACATTGAACATTGGTATATATGATACTATGAGTAAGTGATGGCTTACGTAACACCTTACACATGACGTCTATTCTTTCTCTATCTTTGTCTCATCATTTGTATGATTAAGTTGTGGTATGTTCATGTTTTGTCAATATGGAAGATTGCTCGAATTAATGTTGTGCATGACTAGAACTATGGAACCATGGACCTTTGACATGAGCCTAAGGGCCTACCTCACTTCCAACAATGTATATAAGTCAATTTGTGACTCTTTGTAGAGACTTTTTGCCATTGTGACAATCAAGAGCATAGAATTTCGAATTTGTGTCTTCTCCTCTCTATATCATCTTCTTTGTGAGATTGTATGCATGTGTGTTGCTTAAAAAGAGTGTTAGGAAGTGTTGTCTATCCATGAAAGTGTTTGTTTATTGTTGTTAAAGTGTGTGTGAAGTGTAGGAAGTGCTGAAGTGTAGGAAGGTCATTCCCACGACTCAGTATTTTGCTCATAACTTGATGTAGAAGTTTCTAAATTGAATGAAAATACCACCATTGGATGCGTCTTCTTGAGAGCTTCGAAACGCAACATTCACTATATTCGGAGTTCAGAGCTGAGAAAAAAAGCTCATTTTACTATTGGCTACTGCTTCAAGTATCACGACACCATGACTGATAGTTGAAGCTTGTTTGGAATAGTCTTAGCCTTGTTTGCACTCTTGGGAAGCTCATTTGCATTAATCATCATTTGAATGCATGTCTTCATACACTCGACTAGGTTTTGATACTCCTTGGATTGATAAATAAAGCGTGAATCCCCACTATATGCACTTGAGGGGGATTGCGGTATAGTCTCTTTCTCCACAAGTCCCTAGGTTGGATCTTAGGTACACAGACTTCTAGCCATGGGAAGAGAAAAGTTAATACTTCAATGGCTGATAGAGCTTTTCAATGATCTAGTCTGACACTGCAAAAAAAAAAAAAGAAAAAGCTCATCGTGAGGGACCTTGTTATGAATGCCTAGGTCGATATGCTTATAGGTTGTGTATTAAGAAGAAGAATAAGATATCTGCAATGATGGTGGCGGAGAGGTAGCAGTCCTCACTGTTCACTCCATCATCTCCTTCATATTTCAACCTTTTAGCTACAAACACTGAGATGGATCCTCCATCTTAAAACAAACAACCCATCTTGAACATAATATTCACGAAGAAGGTGAAACATGCTGCAAATGTGGTACTGTCCCCAATTGCTCAAAAAGGGTATCAATTTCTGGACATCGAGCTGGTTGTCATGAGTGGGGAGGTCAATGGTCATCTTGTTAAAGTTTTATTTGACATAAAATGGAGGCATAATGTTATTAACTCTTCTCTAGTGAAGAAATTAAAGCTAAAGGCTAGTCCATCTGAGTACACCTATAGAGTAGAGTTATTAGATGTGAAGGGTTCTAAGACCTAGGATCGATGAGTTGTTGGATTACCAGTCTAGATTCAATCATATGAGGATGAGTTGGATTTCAAGATTCCCGGGTTGGATAGATTTGATCTCCTTCTCAACAAATAGTGACATGCAAGCAAGAAGTCGATTATAGATTTTTGGACTCATATATATGAGCTTAATCATAATGGTCACCCCATCACCATCTATGGAGAGCCTGATGTTCAAAAGTACAGACGGATGTCTACCTCTATGATGGTAAAAGTAGAGTGTAAGTATCTTTATTTCCTATATTTCAAACATAAAGAGTTATTATCTTTAAATATTCAACTAGTTTTCAAGCTCAGCTAACTTTTAGAATGAAAATTGAATTTCAACACTTGTTTGTTTTAGAATTACCTTCAATTCTTCAACCTCATAAAAAAGTGGAGCATAGGATTGAGCTAGTACCAGGAGCTCATCCATCGGTCATACAATTGTATTGAGTGAGCCTACATGAGGAGGTAGAAGTACATCATATGGTCAAGGAGTATCTCGACAAAGGACTTATTAGATCTAGCGATTTACCTTCTGCTACCCCATTGCTTTTGGTTCACCAAAAGGATGGATTGTTCAGGATGTGTATAGACTATATAGCATTAAATAAAGTTACAATAAAGCACAGATATTCAATGCCTCACATTGATGATATTGTGGATGCACTAGGAGGTGCTATTGTAAATAGTAAAATAGATTTAAAAAGTGGTTATCATCAAATCAGAGTTAAGGATGATGATGTACATAAGACATCTTTTTGTACTAAATTTGTTCATTATGAGTATCTTGTAATGCCGTTTGGCTTAACTAATGCTCCAACTACCTTTATGATGCCCATGGATGATATTTTTCATCCTTTTTTTTGTCAGTTTATGGTTGATTTTGAAGATGATATATTGGTTTACAGTAAGAGTTTAAAAGAACATGAATGTCATCTACATACAATTTTTCAATGTTAGATGAGAATACTTTGTATGGCAACCTAGAGAAGACACAACTATGTTTATATGAGGTTGAGTACTTAGGACATATAATTTTCATAGATGGAATTAGAATCGATCCACAGAAATTTTATGTGATCCTCAATTGGCCGATTCCTCAGATGAGCACGAGTTGCTATCATTCTTAGGATTATCATGCTTCTATAGAAAATTCATTGCCAGCTACTCACACATAGTTGCACCATTGACAGATTTGTTGTAGAATAATCAAAAGTTTGTATGGACTAGTGCACAAAAACAGGCTTTTGATACATTGAAACAAAAAATTTCAAGTGCCCCAGTTTTATTAATTGTAGATCCACAAAAACATTTTGAAAAAGAAACTAATGCTAGTGACATCGAAGTTGGTGCAGTTTTAATTCAAGATTGTAGACTAGTAGCTTTTGAAAGTAAGAAACTTTCTCCATCTCAGAGAAACTAGCATGTCCATGAATAGAAACTATATGCAATAGTTCATGCTTTGAAGATTTGGAGAGACTATTTAAATGGGGAAAGTTTTAAATCTTACCCAGATCATTACACATTGAAGTATTTCTATTTCGAGTGTGATCTTTGGGGGAGACAAGCTAGATGGGCTGAGTTGATGCAAGAATTTCACATGGAAATTATGTATAGATAAGGTAAAATGAATACATTTGTGGATGCATTATCTCATATTTTGTATCAAATTAGCATCATGGTTCTAAACAATGATTTAATTCAAGAGATCAAAGATTCATAGATTGATGATGATTACTTTCAATCTATAATTAACAAGTTTTCAAAAAATAATGAGGATAAGGCATTTTCTAATTTTCAGGTGGATCAAGGTTTGATCAAAAGAAAAGGGAAGATTTATGTACCTAATACCCAATGAGGGAAGTTCAAAAAACAATTTATTTTTTAGAACCATGATGTACCTTATACACGACATCTAGGTATTGCGAAAACTTTGCAGTCGATTAGACAAACCTTTTGGTTGCCAAAGATGGTCAAATATGTAAAGAATTATGTAAGTCAATGTTTTAAATGTCAAATGAATAAAGCAGAGGATCAGTCCTCTAGGTCTACCAGAGCCATTGGAAAATACCTCAGTAGTGTTGGGACAATATTTCCACAGACTTCATAATGGGTTTACTTGGGATGCCATGACATAAGAATTCTATTCTTATGGTGGTCGATTGCTTGAGCAAAATGGCACACTTTATTCCTACAAAGGAATCAGTGGAGGTTATGCAAGCTGTGGAACTATTTATTCAAAATATTTTTAGACTGCATGGTCTACATAAATCCATAGTTTCATACATGGGTCCCAAGTTTACAAGAAACTTTTGAAACACATGTTTAATAAACTTCAAGTTCAACTCAAGATGAGTGGTGGAGAGCATCCATAAATAGAGAGTCAGATCAAAAGAGTTGATTAGATACTAGAATACATGTTATGGGCTTATGTTTCAAGGAAACAAACAGATTGGGATAGTTTGCTCCCATTAGTTGAGTTTGCTTATAACAATTGGAAGCACAAAAATTTTAAGCTAGCACCTTTTGAGGTGGTTTATGGGTTTATTCCCCATAGTCTAGCTACCATTGAGTTCCCCAAGAAATCTCCAAGTGCTTTACAGCTCCTTATAGATATGAAAGCTAACTTGAAAATAACTGAGTTCAATCTTCAGCAAATTATTGAGAGGATGAAAGTATTTGTAGATCGACATCACATACCACAAACAACTCAAGAGGGAGACCATGGGATTTTGTAAGATTTTTCACTGACATTTGGTTAGAAACCCAAGTTATCCCCTAGATTTTGTGGACCTTGGACAATAATCAAGAAGATTGGTGATGTTGCATACAAATTGCAATTGCCAAATGATTGCAAACTTCACTTAGTTTTTGTTGGAGTTTGAGGTTTGTGGAAGCACACGAATAGTATGAGGAAGAAGAAGAAGCTTGGAGCACAACACACAATGTTGAATGTATTACCAAGTGAATGTACAAAGATAAGTGACCCGTTAGGGTTATAGGCATATATACAAGCTAGGGAAAAAATTTCCTATAGAGGGAAAAAGGTACCTTAGTAGTCCTAAGTGTGTTCACACACATCACTACCAAAATTTATCAACAAATACCCCCCTTGGAGTGATGCTTTGAACAAGGAGCTAGCACTCATGTATAAGGAAGTGCCAAGCTATGTGGAATCAATCCACAAAAGGAAGTAATCCCAAATCTTTGCAGAAAGTTTCAAACTTCTCCCTAGGCAGAGCCTTTGTGAAAAGTTCTACAATGTTTTCCTATGTGGGCACATATGCCAAAATCATCTTTCTCGTAGAGAACCTCTCCCTCACATAATGGTAATGCACCTCAATGTGCTTAATGCAAGCATGGAACACATGGTTCCTTGCAACTGCCAATGCACTAAGACTATCAATGAAGATGGTGGTGGCAGAAGACTGACTAACACCCAAATCAGCCAAAAGGCATGTGAGTCCAACACACTCAATAGTCAATGTGAAAGCTGCCCTATACTCAGCCTCACAGCTAGAAGTAGCCACAATAGGTTGCTTCTTGCTCAACCAAGATATGCATGAAGAAAAAACCATTGGTGGACACATGAGCTACCAAGCATGAAGGAGAAACCATTGGTAAACACATGAGTGTCATAGCAACCACCCCAGTTGGAGTCAAAAAAAGATGGGCTTAACTGCTTACTAATGCTTGACACCTGGCCAATGCATAAACTTGCTCATCTATGAGATAGCAAATTGAATATCAAGCCAAGTTATGCATAAGTAAATCAAGAATCCAACATCCTAATGATAGAGAATAACATCAAATGTATCTCCAACATCATGAAGACACAACCGTAAACCTATTTCCATAGGAGTGGCAATATGTTTGAAGTCTTCAATGCCAAAATGCTACAATAATGTGTCAATATATTTTGTTTGACATAGAGCTATTCCACCATCAACTTGCATAAATTGAATGTCCAAATAAAGATGCAAATGCCCCAAATCTGACATCTCAAAAGATGCATGCAAATCAGCCTTAAAATCAGCAATATGCTTCTCATTAGGACTAGTGAGAAACATGTCATCAACATAGACAACAATGATCAGAAGCATATCATTTGCATGCTTAACATATAAGGTGATCTTAGTTGGATTGTTCTCAAAACCATGCGCAATCAACTAGGCATGTATCTTTTCATAAAGCATGTGGTGCTTGCTTCAAACCATATAATGCTTTTTTCAACCTCCACACTTTGTTTTCATTGGGCATTCTACATGTGGGAGAAAAGGTCTCATCAAAATCAATGCCTCTTCCTTGAGCATAACCTTTTACAACAAGCCTAACCTTATACCTATCAACTATTCCATCATGCTTATGCTTCAGCTTGTATACCCACTTGGTGCCAATGGCCTTCTTTCTAGGAGGAAAATCACATAAAGAACAAGTACCATTCTTCATAGTAGCATCATATTCTCATTGCATAGAAGCCATCCAATTTTCTCAATTATGTGCTTCATCAAACAAAATAGGATCATTCTCATCATAGAGACTAGAGGCAACCATTGCATAGCAATCTGATGCAAAAGAAGCACTATGAGTGTCATGGACAAGGAAACCATCTAAACCTTAGATTCCATGTCAATTTCCATATTTCATGATTGGCTTAGAGTTTGGAGAAACTAATGCTTCCATTGCGTCCAGAATGTGCCAAAACCCTAAGATCAACTGTCCATTTGCTGAATTCTGATACCCGGAGGTCCTGATTCAAGTCGATGACATCATGATGACATCATCAAGTCGCAACCGCCCTTGGGAACCACCCTTGAAAACCTATATAAGGAGGGGTTGGCCACATTCATAGTCAGTCTTGCCAATACCAGTCTTAGGAGCTCAAGGAGTCATGACCGCCAAGTAAGTACTCTCCAAGTTCCAGTTCCAGTTCCTATCTTGTTTCTTGCTCTAGTCCTGTCTAGTCTTGTATCGTGGACATCCTTTCTTGTCCTATTGTAATCTCGTAGTACGAGATCCTTTCTAGTTATTTCTTATATCCAGTTCATATCCCTGAAGGGAATTCTTGTAATCTAGATATCTTGTCTCATACTTACGATCTCGGGTTGTGGGATCTCTTGTATCGTTTCTAGTCCAGTTTTCCATACCTATTGGTCCCGGGTTGTGGGACATCTTGTATCAGATACGTCTTCTTGTATTATTTTGCCTAAGTGGGTGTTCTTGTAATCATAAGTTTATTTCCGAAATCTTGTCTATTGTAGTCGGAGAGCACAATCTTGTGCTCCCATGACATTTTGGCAAGACTATCTTCATCAAGATCAGGCATTCCCTATGCAAGGAGATTCAATGTACCATAAGGGACATGATCAGACATGTCCAAGAGATGAAAAGATTGCTACGACAAGATGATAGATCAGTTTCAAATTATGCCTTGAATATCAATATGTTATTTTGTGGAACTACATATCAAGAAGACTACAAGGTTAATCAATTTCAAAGTGGCCTCAATCCTGAAGTCAAATGTCTCTTGCTATCCATGCCTCAAGCAAATACCTTGGAGGATGTTATCAATCAAGCAATTCAGTGTGAGAATTAGTTGTTAAAAGAAAGCCAAGTCCAAGAGTCAGAAGTCTTGAATAATGAAGGCACTATTCCTCAAGAATCTGAATCAAGAATCTTTGAAGGCCAAGAAGTCATTACGAATGATATGGAGCATACAAATTATGAAGATAACAAGAAGATAAAGGACAAGGAGGAGTTTGTGTTCAATCAAGGAAAGTGCTTACTCAAGGCACTCCATCAAATATCTTGGAAACACAACATTCCACTAGAAGCTCAAAAGGTCTATCGCATGAAGAACCCAAGGAAGCTCAAGAGACACCCAATCCTTCACCACCTATCACGATTAAGGATCATGAAGAATTCGAGGTTAATCATGTCTTAGATTCAAGAATGTCACGAGGACGATTGGAATGCTTTATTCATTGGAAAGCATATGACATCACTGATCGTACTTGTGAACTTACAGAAAATCTTCAGAGAGCAAAAGTCAAGGTTCGTGAATTCCATAAGAATAATCCAATGAAACCCAAGTTAGAGAACATGGCCGCTCCTCGTGGAACTCCTCGCTTGAGGGGGAGGTAATGTCATGGACAAGGAAACCATCTAAACCTTAGATTCCATGTCAATTTCCATATCTCATGATTGACTTAGAGTTTGGAGAAACTAATGCCTCCATTACGTCCAGAATGTGCAAAAACCCTAAGATCGACTGTCCATTTGCTAAATTCTGATACCCGGAGGTCTTGACTCAAGTCGATGACATCATGATGACATCATCAAGTCGCAACCGCCCTTGGGAACCGCCCTTGAAAATATATATAAGGAGGGGTTGGCCACATTCATAGTCAGTCTTGCCAATACCATTCTTGGGAGCTCAAGGAGTTGTGACCGCCAAGTAAGTACTCTCCAAGTTCTAGTTCCAGTTCCTGTCTTGTTTCTTGCTCTAGTCATGTCTAGCCATGTCTAGTCTTGTATCGTGGACATCCTTTCTTGTCCTATTGTAATATCATAGTATGAGATCCTTTCTAGTTATTTTTTATATCCAGTCATATCCCTGAAGGGAATTCTTGTAATCTAGATATCTTGTCTCATACTTACGATCTCGGGTTGTGGAATCTCTTGTATCGTTTCTAGTCCAGTTTTCCATACCTATTGGTCCCCGGTTGTGGGACATCTTGTATCATATAGGTCTTCTTGTATTATTTTGCCTAAGTAGGTGTTCTTGTAATCATAAGTTTATTTCCGAAATCTTGTCTATTGTAGTCGGAGAGCACAATCTAGTGCTCCCCTGACAATGAGAGCCTAAACATGTACGACAAATGTGCATCTTATTTGCGATCTTGCAAAGTCTTGACCAACCATTTAGGCATAGTTTTTGCCTCCTCTATGTAAGTCCTCTCATCAACAAGCGCATCATGTATATCTGTATCAAAAATGGAATGATCTACATCATCATGTGAAACCTCTAAAGGTTGAGAAGTTGCCTCATTTGGACTAGCACTTGAGTGTGCACCTATAAAAAGAGGCAACAAAGTGTCATACACATCTTTGTAGCTAAGTGATGGCTCCTTAGTACATGAAATAAGTGGCTGAATTGCATCTTCCACAAAAACAACATCATGGCTAACCAAAATGTGTTTAGTCTATGGATGATATAGATGATAGCTGTTACTTTCATAATTTTACCCAACAAAAATACATTTCACTTCTTTATCATCCAATTGTTGTGTTGTTGTTCAGGTGCTAATGCATATGCTAGACAACCAAAGACATGTGGATGAGCAATAGATGGCTTGCGACCATGCCAAACCTCATATGGAGTGATAGATTGTAGTGTTTTAGTGGGACACCTGCCAAGTACATATGTTGCGCACATAATAGACTCAAGCTAGAAGCTTTGTGGTAAAGCTAGACTTTCTACCATACACCTTGCCATCTCCATAAGTGATATGTTCTTCCTTTTAGCAAATCCATTCTGTTGGGGTGAATACAACATTATACACTGATCTTTTATCCCACGTTCAACTAGATATGCATTAAAATTAGAAGACATATATTCCCCTCCTCGATGAGAATAGAGGGTGCCCATTTTACATGCTTGAAAATTTTTATCCAAAACAAAAACTGATTGAAGCACATAAACACTTTGGACTTTTCTTTCAATGGATACACCCATGCATGCCTAGAAAAATCATCAATGAAATGCACAAAGTAAAGGTAGTTCCCAAAAGAAGGTGTCTAAAGCATAGGACCAGAGACATCACTATGAAGAAGTTGCATTTTCTAAGTAGATCGAACTGAAACCATCTTTTGGGAAAGAGAAACGCTACAATTGTAACTCAAAAAGTTGAACAAAAGTACCTTGTCAAGCTCTACTAAACCTATAGTAGACTTTGAGGTGCTTGTATTGGTGAATCAAAACCTGTATATATATTTGGCACAAAAGGACAAAATTGCTTCCACATGAATTGTGATAGTGTGTTCAGAAGCCGAAAGAAGCTCATATTGCAATTTTGACACCAAACAGTGAAGCTGTTTTGAATTCCTAATTGCCTTGAGTATGCTTACCAATTTTGATCTGATTCTCAGACTCTGATCAGAGGGGTGTTGATGACTCCCTAGATGAAGTGGCAACCTACTTTGATATCAATTGTTGGAGTTTGAGGTCTATGGAAGCACGTGAAGAACACGAGGAAGAAGAAGAAGCTTGGAGCACAACACATAATATTGAATGTATTACCAAGAAAATGTACAAAGATAAGTGACCTATTAGGGGTATAGGCATATATACAAGCCGGGGGAAAAAAATCTCCTAAAGAGGGAAAAAAGTGCCTAGACATGTGTTCACACACATCATTACCAAAATATATCAACAATTTTTCATGTTAGAAAGCTAAGACCATATATTTCTTGAGATGAGAATTGTGTGGATGGTTTAGTTGCTTTAGGAGATATAACATCTCAACCAAATGTTTAGTTTAGATTCCTTGATAAGAGGGAGCGGCAACTATGCAACCACTCCATACCCGAGTATTTAGTAGCATGGACCACCCATCCGCTCACAGATGCTACTTGGGAATCAAAAGCTATGATTCACGAACCTTTTCCTTCCTTCATCATTGAGGACAATGATCTCTAGAATGGGGATAGAGTGTTAGATTTATTTAGACCTCCATGGTCTACAATTGGTCTACCTACATTTGTTCAAGGACCCTAGCTAGGTCAAGGACGAGAGCTCGAGGGAGCCAAGGCTCTAGCATGATTCTTCGAGGTTATTCCATCTCCTTAGAGTGCCATATGAGGAGTGTTTAGATCTTAGAGAAGACTTTGGATGTGCCAAGGGCAAGGGCTATTTAAGGTTGGGAGGAGAGTGGTAGGGAGCTATTTCGGATCTTTCACTCATTTTGGTATCACTGAACTTGTATCATCCATCACATATTATGGGCTTCATTTTGATCAAGAAGGGACCTCTCATTTTGTATGCACATTTAGTATTTTGATGATGTATATGACTATGGAATGCCTCCTATATTATTGTGTACATGCTTGTTTTCATGGATGATGTGATCACATGTATTCAAAGGTATTCTCTCTAGTATTATAATGCTCTCTAGAATGGAGCACCCTCTTATGATAGATTTAGTCCTTTCCATGTTTGAAGCTATCCACAATGAGCGATCGATTCCTTCCATATCTCATTCATAATTACATTTCATCCTTCTCTCCTATAATCCCTTATTCACTTGTGGTTTTGCGTGAAGGTACTCTTCTTATAAGAAATTCTTATTTTCTTCCTCCCCTTCCCTCATCTACTCTATGTTTCTCTCTCATTAATTTTTCTCTCTCTTGCTTCCTCTAATGATATCCTATGAATTTGGCTCTAGTGAGAGATACTTCTATCCTTTATCCATCTTTTCTTAGTATCTTAGCATTCCTTCACTTGATTTGAGTGTAGATATTATTCTTATCATCCTCATATTATTTTCATGATCCCCTTGTATTTAGTATGTGTATCTCAAATTCGCATCCCAAATTCAACCTCTCTTCTCTCCATATTTTTTAGTAAAAGTAAACATGATGAATCTTCCCCTCTGCTCATGTTTTTCTACACCTCTACATAAGCTTTTGTTGTAGTGTATCTGTACAATCTTGAAGGTTATGATGATGTATTTTTCAAGGTTATCAACAAACTTGAAAGGAATTATTCACCGATTGAGTGTTCAAAGCCATCAATTGGAATTGATCAGATTAAGCTTTCAAATCGAATTGTAATTGGTAAAAGAAGGCTTTCCAATGAAGAAAAAAAGTATTTTAGAGAGAAGATTTCACTCCAAGGAAGCTGGATTTCAACCTAGCAGAAGGAAACAAAGATATGCCTTCTCAAGAGACACTTTCTTACTCTCTCTGGCAATAATATGGTGTAAAGCTTGCAAGTTGGTACCATGAAGTGCCCCAATTTTGTAGGTCCATTTCTAGTGAAGTAGACATCTCCCCTCATCTTGTCATCCATCATCTTCTTGATCCCCTCTTCATCTTCACAGTGATCTTCAAAATCTCCCTCTTTCTCACCTCCTTCTCATATGGTATTATTTTGGATGTCGCATCTATCACAACTTGGAATCCTCACTATTTGAGACTCAAGCGTCCTCTTTTCTTCAACAAAGTTCACTCAATCAAGTGCTTGCAAAAGTATTCTCATTGGTGTTTTAATGCTCTCTAAGATAGAGAGTCCTCTACTAGTGGCAATTGTAGATCCCCCAAGTATCACTTCATCTAGATTAGAGTTGCGGACCATGTGAACCCTCTCCAGCTAGCTTAGAAAGACACATATATTTCACTTTTGATTCCCCATGTGGAAACCCCCCTCTAAAATTTTTATGACCCCTTTTTCACATTTAATTGATGCCACTTGTAAAAGATATGTGCAGTGGGTGCGTCCTAGACATGTGACGAAACATGTAAGAGAAGAAGTAAAAGAAATCAGTTTTCAAGTAAAAGTGAGAGCAACTCATTTCAAATTTACGATAAAAGTACTTGGTGCATAAATATCTCCTTAAAGAGGCAGTTGGTACACCTTTAAGGAAAAAAGAAATTACACATGAAGACCTACATAGAGTCCTCTTGAGGATAAAACAACAATGCATGACTCATTTGGGGATAGATGATCAGTAGAAGAACTCCAACAACATTGTAAGAGAGGAACTTATGAGGAGCATATCATAAGGAACGTCATTTAGTGAGAAGTCTAGTGAGAGAGGGAGCATAGAGAATTAGAGAGCATATCTTCAGGCTTCTCTATAAGATTTTTAATTTGGCTTTGTCCTAAGGTTTCCATGGCTTCTTCTCATTGATTTGCGTAGTTATCTCTTCCTCTCTACTTTGCATTTGTCTCATCTACTTACTTCTTCTACTCTCTATATGTACAATATATTATCTCTTCCTCTCTACTTTGCATTTGTCTCATCTCCTTACTTCTTCTACTCTAATTCATTTCTACTATATGTACAATATATTTCCTCTCTACCCAAAAGAATAATGTAGCCCAAGATTTATCATCTCAAACTCGTTGCTCAAGCTAGCATGGGTATGTTTGATGAAGTTTGCATGATCCCTTGTCATAATCAAATCATCTACATACAAGATGATGTAATAAAAATGAACCCAAAGATTCTATCTCATAGATGGATGACAACCATGCCATGATTACCCCATGAAATCGAGGAAAGGAATACAAAATTCTACAAAAGTAGCATCATGTGTAGGGAGCACTAAGTATTGGATTTATAAGATGAAGTGAGGAATCTTGCATGCCATGTAAGGAGAGGGATATTTATCCCATATGAGAAAATAAAATGATACTTTTAGGGTATATATTGTTTGTATTAACTGACCTTTCTTTCTGAGCTTAAATAGAAGAGAGAAGAGGCACATATGATTGCCATCCTCCGATCAATACCTACTTGTGAGGTTGCAAGCCTTCACATGTGACTAAATGTGTGTGTCTTATGTGTGATAGCACTTTAATTTACCTTTCCTTATATCTCTAAACACTCATGAAGGTCTCAAACTAGATATTCCTTTTTATTATGTAAGCTCGTAAGTTGAGTTATATAGATGCACAAATGTCCATGGGGATACTACGTGGCATCAAGCAAAGGAAAGCTATGGCATAATAATTCAAAACTCAAGGATGAGAATGAACTAAACACATGAAAACTTCCTAAGATCGAATACCATTGTCACACACTCTACTCCTACCATTGAGAAGAGGTTTGTTCACCTCCCAACCATCAACAATATACCTCTAGGATAGGGGGTACTTTCTAAGAAAGTACATGCATGTTTTCCACTTTTTCTCTTCCGAAGTCCTATTAGTGGCAATTCTACCATGTTTCCAATTCTTCTCAAGTTTACTCAAGGTAGCGCAATTTCAAAGCTTCTAGAACACTCTAAAGAGCCTTTGCAGAGATACAATCCACACCATGCATTTTATATGAACCCAAGTCCTCCTCTTTACCATCCACTTTACTCGAGCACTATGCTAAGCTCTTACATTGCCTAGTATTCTTAGATGAGTTTTACTTCAACATTTCTTTAGGCCTATAAAAGGTACTTTATAAGATATATCCAAGTTGTCCATAAGGATTTTGAGCTACAAACACTCAAAAGTATTTGTGAAAGTTACCCTATACTCAACCCCATAACTGGAAGCATGAAACAAAAACAACTTGTGGACACATGAGTATCATAACAACTAGCCCAATTAGAGTGGAAAAAAGCATGTAATATGAAAATACTAAGACCCCTTGGGATAATACAACTAAAGTTTCTAGATACTACATAGAGCATGTTATCAACCTAAACAATAATTATTAGAAGCACATCATATGTACACTTTATATACAAGGTGCTCTTAACTGCGATGAGCACTCAAGGGGATGGAGGGTGTGGATGGTATTGATGGTCAGGGCCTCAAGGATGTATCATGAGGAACAAATGAAGCCATAAAAAAATTGACCATCACATGATTAAGAATCATATGAATCCATGCAATCAATCATGTTGCATGCATCTCAAATGACCCATCACAATATTGATGATGTGTAAGATGATGTCGATGCTCTCAAAGTGCATGGAAGAGTGTTAGCATAGGAGAAAGGAAGGTGATGAGTGAAGCAATATGGTGGTTCATAGACTCTAATTTTCATTGAGAGGGATAACAACTTTCTTGCATGGAGATCTTACAAATGAGATCTATATGGAACAACCAGAGGGTTATGTAGTTCCTGGCAAAGGAAGTCTAGTTTGTAAGCTGAAGAAGAGCTTATATGGACTTAAATACCCCCTAGACAATGGTACCAAAAGTCTCAAGGGTATTCTAGAAGCAATGAAGATCATTATCTGTACACAAAGAGATGAACATGGCAGCTTGATATGTTTGAAACTTTATGTCAATGATATGTTGATTGCTTGGAGGTCCTCTTATGGCTTTTCAATTCTCAAAAAGAAGTTGAGTGAGACATTTGATATGAAGGATTTGGGGGATGCCAAACATATTCTTGGCATGCACGTTACTTGTGATAGGAGTAAAAGATGCATATACTTGTCTCAAAGTGAGTACATATCCAAAGTACTTCATAGGTTCCATATGCAGGGTGGAAAGGCATTGAGTACACCGTTACCCACATATGTGAAATCAAGCAAGGATGATTGCCCCAAATTAGATGAGGAAAATGAATTCATGACCAAAATTCCTTATCAATCTGATGTTGGTAGTCTCATGTATGTTATGGTAGCTACGAGACTAGACATTTCATTTGTAGTGGGAGTTGTAGCAGATATATGTCGAATCCTGGCAAGAAGCATTGCGAAGCTATCACGATTATTTTGAGATATCTATGTGGCACTAAGGAGAAGTGTCTATGCCTAGGTAGAGGGAACACATCCATTATTGGTTACAAAGATTCTGATTATGTTGATTGTGTAGACAATCGTAAGTCTACATCAGGGTACATTGTTCATTTTGCTGGCGGTGCTATCTCTTGGAGAAATCTCGTCTTCAAGAATGTACAACTGTTTCCACTACAGAAGCAGAGTATGTTACAACATGTGAGGCATGTAAGGAAGCATTGTGGATTTCTCATCTTGCTTGTGATATGGGTCTGCCTCAACATGTACCTCATTTGCTTAGTGATAGTCAGAGTGCCATTACTTTGGCTAAGAATATGGTCTATCATGAAAAGACCAAGCACATTGAGGTGAGGTATCACTTCATTAGAGATTGCTTAGCCATTGAGCGCATTATTCTTGAGAAGGTTCATACTCGAGATAATGTTATAGATGCTTTGACTAAAGCTCTACCACATGATCACTTTTGAAATGATTATCACTTGATGGGGGTTACTTGATTCATGATCTTACATGGTTACTTGTATACTATGTAACATGCCCATTAGGTGGGAGGTATTGTTTGTATACTCATACTTAGGTATTCTTTATCATTCTTTATTTTTCTCCCATAGTCACTTTGGCCATATTGGCCTTTAGTGGGAGATTGTTACCGTTAGTGTCCATGTGAAAGGCCAAATGGCCACCGGACACTTTTGTATAGGTTCTTTAATAAAAATATATAGTGTCCTAGTTAGCCACATATTGTAAGTTCAATTGCATTTTGTAACACCTATCAAATCTATCTTCGTGCTCCCTGTGTACTGTGTTTTCTATGTATTCTACAACCTTTGTGTAGAGTACTATGTGCCGTTCTTGGAGCTCAGTTTTCTACTATGAGGGTATCATTGTGGAGCTCTCTAGAAGGAGACTACAATGTGGTACATCACCATCAAAATACTTCACCTCCCTTAGTGTTGGGCATGATTGCTTGTTGATAGGATCAGTTCCAACAAGCCTCTTTATTCCCTTGAGGTTTTCCCAAGATGATTTATATTGAAAATCTAGAACTTCAGTATTGTCTTGAATTTGCTAACATGTTCTTTACGAACCTGTACGATCTTCTTTCATAAGAAATAAGGGTTTCTCTTGATTTTTAGAAAGTTTCCTTGGAATCACCTCCATGCAATAATCATGTTGGTTGTGTATAAGATGCTTCAATATTTTCAAGTCAATAGTTGCTCACAAATTGTCTGAATTGTCTACAAAAACATACTCTTAGCCTTCTCCTAGAAGTTCATCCAACACTTCCATTATTCCACAAAGCATAAAAAAATCACTGAACCTTGGGCTTATGTGGAAAGACTTTTCCATGCCATAAATCTAGTTGTTGCAAAAAGAGCAAACCAAGTAAATGCATAGATGAGGTGGTCACTAGGCATCATAGAGGAGTATATGAGTGTCTTTGGATCCTTGGGATTAGGATATTTCTTTCCTTGGTAATTAGTTTGGTTGTCTTGCAAATCTTCCACATACATAGTACCCTCTAGAAGTACAACCTCTCTAGCCATTGTAAGAATGTAAAAAAGGAACTATTTTCCTAATCAGGTTCATTTGCTAGCACAAATAGGTATGGAGTTTCATTGTCTATGACAATTGCAATGATTGTAGTTATGGCCTTAGTTTGTGTTTACTTCTATATCCTTTCTTTTTACTCCATAATGATATGAAAGACTCCTTATTAAATGTTTCTTAAGAAGATTTCTTTGAGCTATTATTGTTTCTCTCTATAATATTTGTGGGGTTATCTTACCAACTTCTTGGAATGCGTCCATGATTGACTAGAACTCGCCTCTCCATGTTTTGATGATCCCCTTTAGATGTAACCAAAGGGGTGATAAGAAAATAGCCTCATTTAGTAACACCATGATTGGGTCACCCTCAAAGGCCATGAAATATAGATTTATCATCTTAGAAAACTCCTTCACACTTTACCCTTCTATATTCCAAAATGTTGAAGAACATTTTTGTAATATTGTTTAGAATTAGATTGTAGAAGCAATAGCAACACAAATAGATACTACATCATCTTTAAGTTGTTCCGTCCTATGACCCAAAAGCTCCATTCACAAAATCTTACATTCATGCCTCATAATTTTCCAAGTGCCCAATCCAAAAGTAGAAAGCCCCAATATAAAAGAAGTAATGTTGACCATCTTCATCTTCCTAAGGAATTTGATGTTCTTTTTGCTCCCCTTGTTGTTGCTTCTATTGCAATGGTACCATATATAAGATATTGACCGTGCCCAACAATATTGATACGGTCCTTTGAATGTCTAAATCAAGGACCCTTCATCAAATACCTAAAAGATGCACACAACATCTCTAGCAATACTCCTTGCATAGGTGCATAATTAACCTTGATATGTTTCTAACATCAAAGTGAGAGACAAAAAATGAGTATGCACAACAATTTTTGCTCACTATAACATGAAGTTGTTCTAAGAAGCCAACCAAAATGACAAGGCAAGAAGGAAGAGGAACAAGAAAAAAAAAGTTGCATAAGAAATTTCAAGAGGTTTGTACTCTCTTCCCTAAAATGTAAGGGTCTCATCTTATTCTGTGCTCTTGATTCTCACAATGGCAAAAAGTCTTTACAAAGAGTCACAAATTGACTTATATACATGTGCCCTAAAAATGGTCCTTTCACACAAGAGACCGACACTTTATTCACTAAAAGGCTAATTTCCTATTAATTTACATGGGTAAGCTTCTAATCTTCTGTGGGGATGCATCTAGAGGACTCCTCGAGTGCATTTACAACGGAAATTATGTTACAAGAATGGTTATGATACAAAATGGAATGTCCGAATTGGAAAAATTTTGGGGCCCTTCTTTTTCTCTACCTTGTGCTCTCTTTGCTCTGCAACACTCTCCCCCTCTTTGTCTTTGTCGTCCCTTGACAAGCTTTACTTCTTGTCTATCACTTGTTGTCTGCACGCATCTCTTGGTCAGTTTTGCATCTTTGTCAGACTGGCATTACGTTTTAGAGGCCCTGTTCGTGATTCTTCTTTCACATCCTCAAGGCCTGATGCATTTGTTTTGCTTGTTCTTTTCTTTTCATTGCCCGCAACCCTTGGTCAGTTTTGCTTGTTTGTTAAATAGGTGTTCAGTTTTGATGGCCTCTTCTTGATTCTTGTTTTACATCCTCTGGGCCTGATGCATTTGTCTTGCCTGATAAGTCGGGTTGCCACGCACGCCACCAATGGAAGGTATGAGGATGTGATCCTTCAGCCTTCGATCTAGACCTTCCAAAGATCAAGAGGTTGAAGCACCCTCTTGTGGTTTCGGAACCGCTGGATATCTTCTTGCACTTCTTCATGGATACTTTCCTGGCCCTGGTTCCTCCTTCCACCTACGTGCTTTTCCTTGCTATGTGCCCCTGTGGGGCTCTGTGCAGAGATGGGTGTTGCGCCCCTGCGGGGCTTCTTGCAGAGATGTATCTTCAGATATTATCTTTTTAATGAAGCTTCTTTCTTTGTCTTCTTCTTTTCTTCTTTTTGCTTGATTCTCCCTCAACACTGCCCCCTCCTGAACTCTGTCGTCCCCGACAGGCTTTGGAAGTCGACGGGAGTATGTTCTATAGATTTTTTGCTCTGTTTCGTTAAGCAAATTGGCTTCACGTATCATTAACTGCTTCCACTATTCTGCTTTTACGCCATCATGAGGTGGCTGTCTGTGGTCAGCGAAGAAACTTAGTTCATATGCCACTAATCTGGCATTTAAATTGGATGACATCTTTAAAAAGATTTCTGAATCGATTTCAAAAAATCCTGTGAAAAAGGCTTCTTCTAAGGTCTGCATATATGTACTGGGTAAAAACATGAGTCTGGAATAATAAGCCATTATGGTAGGGCGGCTAGGCATAACAGGCAAATAAAAAATGAGAATGTCTGTTCCCTGAATAATGCCAATGAAATTCAAAAATGTATATGTCGCGTGTTTGAAGACCTTCAATACTGTAAGTATCATACTGAGTATTTTATTTGTCATTTTGATAGTCAAATCAGGTACTGTTGCATAACAATGTAGCCAAAATTCAATTGTTTTTACCATATAATCTTCCGTCGGTAGATAATTATGAGGCGAACTTGGAAGTAGCAGATAATTCAGCCACTGTTTAGTGATTACACCAGTCTTTTGCATATCCAAAAATTCCCATGCTTCTCTGCGCTGTGGTGTTGGACAAACAAAAGGATTTACCTGTAGTAAGTATGGTGCCGCTTGCCAGTGCACCCGTAATGTAGGATTTTTCTCCAAAAATTTTCTCCTCCAGACAGGCTGTATAGCTTCAAATTCTTCTTGAGTATAGTTGAACGTGTCATTCACGTAAGCTATCATTTTCTTCCGTGTATACCTTTAGTTGTGTTTTCTAGTAAGTTTCTTCTAGCTTTTATTCTCTCTTTATCTGCTTCACTGGCTTCATGCTGTCTTTGTAACTCCGTTAGTTGTGTTTGTAGCTAATGATGTTGGGTCATCAATGTATCACATTGTGTTTTTACTACGAGTAATTCCGTTCCTTTGGTTGCAATCTCCTTCTGGGCCTGGATGAGCTGTGTAGACAATTGTTCACTCATGATTTGAAACTGATTCTTTTCCCTCATGGCCTTGTCGTAATCTGCATCTGTATCCATCATTTGTTGTTGTGTCTCCATGGCCGTTTGTATCATTTGCTTGACAACAGGTTTTAATTGAGTAACATCCACATTTAACCATGTGGTAGGAATACTAGGTTCTGCTCCTGTTGTCACATCTTTTCCTTGTGCCACGCGTAATATAGTATCATGGGGCTGCCTAATATGAAGTTGGATCCTTGGCTCAGCCTCCATGTAGTCAATCTTGCCTTGAGGTGTATCATTAGGTACCTCAATCACAATTGGCTACTTATTTGGTTGTCCGCCTGAGTCGTGGTCCGTTGGAGTTTGGATTTCCTCTTTGATAGGTGGTTTTGCATTTGTATTAGTTATTGGTGCTTCCTTGATGCTGATCTTTGACTTATCATTCAATTGAATGACGTGCTCTGGTTCAGTGGGTTCTTGGCTCTTTGCCTGTTCCTGTTGGTTGTCTGGCGTGACTTCGACTTGATTGATCTCTGTCCATTCTTCATTGTGAGTTTTTGTCCTTATATCAATATCCAGGGTGTCTTTCTCGTGACTAGATTCTGCATCAGAGCTCGAATCTTCTAAACTTAATTCTTTGTATCTGGCCACTTGTTCAGGGGTCTGTTCTTTATCTTTTTGTCTCCTTTCTTTGCTTGCTTGTCTGTAATGGTGACCTTGAACATTTAAATTTACTTGTCCCCGCATGTATTGGTGTGTTTCTTCGAGGGCAGCAGAGAGATCCCTTTTCGTAATTGGTTGTTGGGTCCCAGGAATCTTTGGCAAGGTGTGTGTCCTCTTTGATTGTGGTGTAGCCTGGGCTTCCTCCTCTCTAAGGCGCTTAGTTCCTCTCATGTGTCTCTTTGAACTGGTTCCTACTTCTTCCATAGAGATGGCTGCTTTCTTTTTCTTTGGGACCGTCGCTGATTTAGCATATTCGGTTAGCTCTATTGAGGTTGGCATCACGCGCAAACAGTTCTTCATGTCAAGTGCCTCATAAATAAGTAATGTTAATGCAGAACTTCCATTTAAGAACTTTTTCTGACCCCACTTCTTTTTTGCTTCAAATAGGCGGTCTTGAACATATGGAGTCAGGTTTATTTTATTTCCTACTTGCCTCATAGCA
Organism: Ceratopteris richardii; assembly: GCA_020310875.1. Lineage (NCBI taxonomy): Eukaryota > Viridiplantae > Streptophyta > Polypodiopsida > Polypodiales > Pteridaceae > Ceratopteris > Ceratopteris richardii. The sequence goes on along the minus strand of CM035438.1, from coordinate 68,371,018 downwards.
TGTAATAGTAGTTGCACAACAGTCTTTTGAGGTGCTGTATATCGATGCATGCTTGGAAAACAAAAGTGTTGGTGCACTAAGTGAACAGCGTCTTCAATATCTGTTCTATTGATTTCCAAAAAGGATCTCTTTTTTGGATCATGACATTCATCTTTGATATTCGTGATTCCCTCTTGGTTCCATCCAAAAGCTCTGTTAATTAGTTCATGAGTGAATTGGATCGTTTTCCAGGTACCAACATTGTCAAGTACTCTTGCTTCAATGACTGATGCCTTATTTGATGCAGACTGGAGTGTATTCATTACTTGCATACATCTCTGAAAATCTGGCAGATATATAGGCAGTGTGAGAAATGCATCTATTCCTGCTTGTGTCCAGACATCCGTCATGCGCGGTAATCCTTGTATGATAGTCTTGAAATTTTGCGACATGATAGGGAAGTAGTGATCCCTATCCATAATCTTAATGGTTGCCATGAAAATGAGTTCCGATACCGGTTGGTCATCCAGAAACCAATGGCCTCTTGCTTTCGTTATGGATTCCAAAGGAAGAATGTGGACCTCCTCCTCTTGCATTGCTTCGGAATGAGAGGATGCCATCTGCACTCAATTGATAGCAGTAATTAGTTATCAAATGGTATTTGGAATCATCCTTCATTAATCCTTCATTAGATTGGCAACTCTCCGCGTGAATGGTGTCATCCCTCCCGTGGGTGTGAGAAAGGTAATACCTGGGATTTTTCATTTCTAGATATTTTTATGTTTTTGTCTGAAAGAAAAACAGAAAAGTTAGTCCATAGCCGAAGCTGTTATTACTTTTTGAGTGATTTTCTTACAGTATGTACAAGTGCTCTCCTATTTCCCAAGAGGAAAATGTGCCTTACTATCCTGAAATAGAAGAATACTATGCCGAATGCTTGGCCTTGTAATGTGGCCCTATCATGCATACTTTGGATTCTGGTAACTCCACATGTGTGCAACTCGAATTACTTGGTTGATGCCTACAGCTAGTCTTGCTTTTCGGCATCCAGATCTACTTCACACTGTTGGGGTAGATTGTATTCCTAACATTCCTGAAGAATGTGGTGCTTCGCATGTTGTACATCTGCTTTTTATCTGCTTTTTGAATCTTGGAATGGTTTTTGAAGCATATGTAGACTCCTTCGTTGTCCTGTAGCTATTCATCTTTGATTGTTTTCCCTTTAGACCATACTGATTTTCCTTGAGCCTTGACTCTTCCTTCCTTATGATTGTCCTATGAGCACATGACTTGGGAATCCATATTTGTGTTCGGTCCGACTGGGTGGCTATCACCTTCTTCGGAATCCATACTTTAGCAATTCTTTGTGGAACTGAATATCCAGAGCGATTTACATACTGGTTCTATGGGTTCTTTTGATGTAGCAAGTAGTTCTTTTGTTGAAGATATGAAGCCATTTGGTCCTTCCTTATATAAGCTTGTTGAGTGTAAGGAATGGGGTATATTCTAATAGGTGCAGATTTGTGATGATCCGGAGAACTAGTCCCTCTTGTGCGTGGTTCTTCGCTAAGGCTGTTTTTAGATAGAATGATACTCTTGTGACTTGCTAGATTGGAAGATGGTGGCAAGAAAAATTTAGTGTATCCTCACATGAAGTGCTCGATGAAGAAGTTTCCATAGGGTGAGTGTACATGCGTTCATCACTGTGTTCATTTGATTGAGTTCTCGGGTCTATATCCTTGGCTTTGATCGATCGTTCCTCTAGCATGCTGAATATCTCGTGATGTCCTATCTTGGCTGAAATGTATCCTAGGGCCAATTGAATAGTCACTTCATATTCGTATATCCAGTCTTGACCTAACACGAGCTCTTCTAACAAATCATGGTCGTGACATACTAAAAGCTTTTGTTCCATAGTGTTGTTCCCTAAATGTAGAGGTAAGGTAATCTCGCCTATACATTTAGTAACTTTTCCTCCTATCCCAATCAGTTGTGCCTTAGATGGGCGTAATTCTTCCTTGAGTTTCTTGTTAATGAAATTTTGATACAGCTCACAGTTGCTCCTGTGTCAATGAGAGCATCCACTAAGTGGTACTCCTTTTTTCCGGCTCCCAAATTCAAATATGGTTGTGTCCTTTGTTGACCTAGGTTTTCAGTGGCTCTAAAATTAGCCATTGGGATGAGTTCCTCTCCTATTCGATATCTCTCATCCACTCTTTCCGTTTTCTTATTCGTTCTAGCGCTTCTTGTCTGGCTTTTTCTCGTATCCTTTCTTCCACGATGCGTCTATTTTTACCCCTTATTAGTCGTGACATCATCTCTTCAATCAATGGCTCTAAGTATTTTTTTACTCGACATCCATTGATATAGTTTGGTAATACTTCTCCATCTAGGGTTGCTAGACTGATGGCTCCACTAGTAGATATACGATTGATGATTGATGGGCCATATCCTCTTTTTTGCAGTTTCTTAGCATGTTGTTTCAAAGTATAAACCAAAACTAAATCTCCTTCCTTTAAATTTTTATCTTTAATATGAGCATCAAATTAAGCTTTCTGTCATCTTTTAGTAGCATAAATCCCTGCTACAGCTTGTAGCTTAGTTTCATGTAATTTTTCAATTTGATCCAATTGAGCTGATAGTTCATGTCCAGTACACTCATAAGTTGTTGCTACTCTGAGAGTGGGAATTAAGAAATCAATTGGCAAAATAGCATTCTGTCCATACACTAGGTTAAAAGGCGTAGTTCCTATGGCGGTCTTGTAGGCTACTCCGAATGCCCATAAAGCATGGTGTAATTGTTTATCCCAGTCAGATCGACCATTATTGACAATTTTAGTGAGAACTGTGCACAAGATTTTATTTGAACTTTCGGCTTGTCCATTGGCTTGTGGGTGATAAAGGGCTGATTTCTTATGAATTACTAAGAATTCATTCAGGAGAGCTTCTATTACTTCATTCACAAAGTGCGTGCCTGTTGCAGAGCCAAAGAGCGCACAAAGCAGAGAAAAAGACGGGCCCCAAAATTTTTCCGATTTGGACTACACATTTTTGTATCATATTCATTCTTGTAATATATTTCCCCTTGTAAAGGCACTAGAGGAGTCCTCTAGATGCATCCCCACAGAAAAGTAGAGAATACCCATGTACAATAGTAGGAAATTAGCCTCTTAGTGAATAAAGTGCCGGTCACTTGTGTGAAAGGACCATTTTTAGGGCACTAGTATATAAGTCAAATGTGACTCTTTGTAAAGGACTTTTGACCATTGTGAGAATAGAGAGCACAGAAATTCGAATTTGTGTCTTCTTCCCTCCTTATCTTCTTCTTCGCGAGCTTGTATGTGTGTGTATTGCTTGGAAAGAGTGCTTGTGAGTGTTGTCTATCCTTGAGAGTGTTTCCTTGCTGTAGGAAAGGTGTGTGCGAAGTGTAGGAAGTGCTGAAGTGTAGGAAAGTATTCCCGCGACTCAGTATTTCGCTCATAACTTGAAGTAGGAGCGTCGGAATTGAGTGAAACCACTACCATTGGATGCGTCTTCTCAAGAGCTTTGAAACGCATATGCTATTCGCTATATTTGGAGTTCGGAGCTGGGAGAAAAATCCAAAATACTGACGGCTGCTGCACCAAGTATCGTTTCACCTTGACCAACAGTTGGAGCTTGTTTGGATAAGTCTTTGCCTCATTTACATTCTTTGAGTAGTTCATATGTATTGACCATTACATGATTGCATGTCTTCATACACTCGGCTAGGTTTGTATACTCTTTGGATTGATAATTAAAAGCGTGTATCCCCACTATATGCACTTGTGAGGGGATTGAGGTATAGTCTCTTTCTCCGCAAGTCCCTAAGTTGATGCTTAGGTCAACACACTTTTTGGCGCCGTTGCCGGGGAGTGACGAATCAAATCGAGGCATTCGTGTGATGGTAAGTAGCTTTTTGCATTGAAGTAAGTGGAGGAGTGGAAATCTTCTCTTCTTTGGTAAGTCATTTTCAGCCGCACTTGCTACTTCTCATTCTTGGAGTGTGTGTAGTGAGTTGTTAGTTTAGGGAAGTGAGTAGAAGGAGTAGAGTAGGAGTGAGTAGAGAGTGGACCAAGTCATTAGAGTAGATTTTAGTTTTGTTCAGTAAAGTTTCTTTTTTGTAAGCCAGAAAACTCCAACTATAAAAGCCAAAATTTTTCATTTTGCAAGTCACTTGTTTGAACAAGTATCGTGAGGACGAGCGTCGAGTATCGCGAGCAGCGCCAGCGATCGTGAGAGAGTATACAAGCAAGCTGGGGTTGCACAGAGCTAAGGGAAACAACAAAGAGGTTAGAGGAGCTACCAAGGTAAGCTAACCCATCTTTGGATCACAAATTCTCAGCATTTCAACCTAGGAAAGAAAAAAACGATCTGCGCTGAGTATCGTTAGAACTTTCAGGGGGCAAGAAGTGGTGTTTTGAGTGATACAGAGAGTTAGGATAAGAGAGAAGAGCCAGGAGAGCAAGGGGGTAAAATCAAAAACTCAAAAACATTTGCAAAAATTTGAAAAAGGGTCAAGTATCGTTTTTGCTCCCGCGGTCGAGTATCGCGATACTTGTCAAGTATCGTGGACTCCTGTGGTCGAGTATCGCGATATTTCCCTAATATCGGTATCGTTTCGATCAGAGATCATTTGAGCCCAAAGATCGTGTATCGTTTGGCTCAAGTATCGTGTTCCAGAGATCGCGATACTTGCCAAAGATCGTCGATCGTTGGGATTAAAGATCGGTATCGTTTCGGTCAGATATCGTTGGTCGTGTATCGTTTGGATCAGCGATCGTGTATCGTTTGGTTCAAAGATCGTGATACTTGCCAAAGATCGTCGATCGTTTGGTCGGGTATCGTGTGTCAAGTATCGTTGTCGTCAAATATCGTGTATCGTGCCTTGAAGATCGCGATACTTATTAAGTATCGTGTATCGTTTAACCAAGTATCGTATTGACAGAGATCGTGTATCGTTTGGTCCAAGTATCGTGTATCGTGTCTCAGAGATCGCGATACTTACCAGCGATCGCGTATCGTTTTGAACCAAGTATCGTCGATCGTGTATCGTTTTGACCAAAGATCGTTGAGTCCAGAGATCGTCTTGCCAAAGATCGTTTGGGGAAGTATCGTGTATCGTTTTCTCCCGAAGATCAAGTATCGTCTACGATCAAATATCGTGTATCGTCTGTACTCAAGTATCGCGTATCGTTTTCATCCAGATATTGTGTATCGTGTCGGTCAAATATCGTTTTGGTCCAAGTATCGTGTATCACATCTCAGAGATCGCGATACTTACCAGCGATCGAGTATCGTTTTGAACCAAGTATCGGTATCGTCTGAACATACATCAAGTATCGTCGATTCGAGAGATCGTGTATCGTATATTTTGAGAGGCCAAGTATCGTGACCAAGGAAAAAGTTATGTTTTCAGTCTTTTTCCAGCCAAATTTCTCTAGACTCCTAAGCCATAGCTTGGAATTCTAAAGGCTAGAGGTGGACAAGATTTGTTCAGAGCCCTTAAGTGAATGAACCTGAGATCCGGAAGAACCCTAGGAAGCCGAAGAAGTGTAATTTCTTCCGTAGGGAGTGTAGCCGAACCAAGTAGCCGTTCACACTATTCTGAGACCTCCAGTGAGTCAGAAGGAGAAATCCCCATGGCTTCAGAGGATATGCAAAACGTTGTACCTATGATTGGCCAGATGTCCATCATTGAGGGAGAATACAGAACTTCCTTAGAGTATGTGAACACCAACCACAATGAAATCCCTATCTATTTGGATGGTCTAAACAGATCGGTGGCTAGACTGAGGAAGGCTTCAGAAGCATACATCGTGCCTAGACCAGCCGTCAAATATGTAGGAGGACTGTACATGGACAAACAAGATATTCAATACATGGTCACCGAACACCCGGAAATCATTAATGAGCATGGTGAGGAAAATAATGCTTCAAGTTTAAATGGATGTGGAAACGAAGAGCAAGTAACTACTCCTAGAGGGAGATCTACAATTACTAAACTTTGGAGAGGAGACCTAATTCCCCAGGATGACACTCTAATAGATGTATATTTGATCAATGGGATGGAGCACCTGCTCAGAACCCATTCCTCGATATGGGAAGCTGCTCCTAATCCAGTTACCATCTATGAGTTACAAGACCCTGAGTTCCCCACCATCATCACATATTTGGATAAAAACTTCAAGAAATCCACTTGGAACATCGCAGAATGATTCATATCAACAATCGGGACAAACACAACAAACACAACAAACCCAGATCCCCGTCAGACCACATGTACAATTTGCAATGCCTGCCATTAATCCTAACTATCGGCCACAACCAGCTATAGACCCAAGACATGGAGTTCATGCTCCAGTCAGACCGCAGGTAGTGAGAGGACCAGGCATACCAATAGGAAGACCAAATTACCCTGTAATGCCTAGACAACCTGAAGTAGGAAGGAAGCTAAGGCCGATCCAAGTTGCCAAGTGCATGAGAAATCATTATGATGGCTCTAGTGAACCCTATAATCACATAGCAGAATTTAAACAAGTAGTTAGAGCCGAGCAGGTAGATGACTTCATGATTCAATATGAGTCTTTTGGCCTTACCTTGTCAGACACAGCTTTGGCCTGGTTTCAGCCATTGGACCCGAATACCTTTCAGAACATGGAGCAGGTATATCAAGAAATGATTGAAGAATTTACTAAATCTGGAATTAAAAACAATTCTTCGTCATTAATCCACAGCTTCAAACAAGTCCCTACCGAGTCAGTAAGATTGGCAGCAAGGAGATTCAAGCAGTATGTGGATAGATGCCCCGTAGAAGAGAGACCGGCGCAAAACAAAATGGTATCATTGTTCTTAGAAGGACTGTTGAACGGAACGTTGAGGTCATTAGTGTACGTAAAGAGAGTTCAAACCTTGCAAGAGTGTATGAAGGAATGTATAGACCTAGAAGATAACCTTGCAGAAGACTTGAAAATACCCCAAGGTAGTTTGAAAAGCGAAGAGTCAACAAGTAGCACATCAAACCCCAAAAACAACGTAGAGGAAATTGCCGACTTGTTAGCAAAAAAACTGAATGTTCAAGGACAGAGGAATTATCCCACCAATCCTATGAGAATGCCTATGCTTAGAAGATGTATGCAATGCGGAGGAGATCATCCTTCTCATTTGTGTACTAGGGGAGTAGTCCCACCACCTGCCTATGCTCCTCATAGACCCTCTGTCCCCGGACCGCTACAATATTGCAGTATAGAGTAGAGATACACAAACCATAGCACCGAGAACTGCCCTTACAATAGGCAAACCAGACCCACCCAGCCTTATGTGAGACCATTTGGATACCCGCAGAACCAGCAGGGAGGAGAAGCCTTTAGATATCCCTCATATCAGCCGCAGGCATCAATATCACGACCATACGCATATCAGGGATATACGCAACCACAGCCTGTACTAGGACAACAACCGCCCCACCCTCAGAACGTTGTCCCAGTTAAGATAGCACAACCAGAGGAAAACCTAGAGAGAGCAATAGTACCAGCCACTCCTTTGACTAGTAGTGACCCATATGACTCATTTTACGAACCTAGTCAAGGAACATACCCTGGTTATGAAAGCGCGGTAACAGAATATGGGCAACAGTATGACCCATATGCTTATGGCATGGAAATATCAGACAGTTCATACGGACACGAGCAGGATTATGTGCCCTTAATGTACACAGCTCCTAGAGCAACCATGCCACCTCGACCTATGAATAGACAGCCTGTACCCAGAGGACCATGCTACAGATGTGGAGGTGACCACTATATTAGAGAATGCACATTACCAAACCCACCACCACCACAACGAATTTGGGAAGGCTACTGTAGCGATTGTGGTAAGGAACATCTTTTCAGAGATTGTCCTAAGAACCCCAACAAAGTCACATCTAACGTGCAGATTAATGTGATAGAAGTGATTGAATCATCAGGGAGCGACAAAGAGTACACCGTACCTTTAAAAGCTATAACAAGAGCCAAGGCTAGAGAGAACCCTGATAAAACAGACGAAAGTAATCAAAGTGACAAAGAGGGAAATACACCCATCCCTCACAGAGTGGAAGACTCCGAAGAGCCAGAAAGAAGTATCGCCAGTAAAAGGTCACAAAGATGGAAGAACCGGAGAGACAGGATAAAAGAAAAAAAGTTATTACAAAAGAAGGAAAACGAAAAGAGTAAACAGAAATCAACAAAAGAACCGCAAGTGGAAGAAGAAAATAAAAATGAGAATAAAAGTGAGGAGGTAGGATCAGTATTAGCAGACCCAATGCCCGAAGAATTAGCCATGTGGATTCAGGCATACAAGGCGAGAATAAAAGCAGGACCTACCATAGAGCAACATGAGAGAGAGTATCCGAGAGGCGACTTAGAGAAAGAAAGACTGGAAATCTGCAAAAAATTGATAGAAGTTGCCCAACAAACATTAGAAAAACCCGCATCACCTTTACCAAACAACCGAATTTCCGAAGAAAAATTCCAAGAGTGCCTAAACACTCAGGAAAAGCCTGAAGTAAATAGACCTCTGAATGATGAAATTGGTATTGAGAGAAAGGAAGGATCCATAGTCCCTGAAATAGAAGGAGACTGGACTAAGGATCTATGGGCACGAGTTCAAGAGGACAAGTGGAAAAAGGTAGAAGGAATGGAACCGCCCTTTGAAGAGTTAGAAGCAGAAAACGAAATAGAGGGTTCAATACCTGAACTCAATTGAGAAGAAATTTTTCCAATGGATGCAAGTGACAAAGAAGAGGAAGATGTAAAGGAACTACCCAACTACACCGGGGAGTACGAGCACAACTCAGAATTGTATCGCATACCATCAATAGCGAGACGGGAAACGAACACATCAGTTCAAACATCTGAGATCATACAACGTCTTAGAGAGGTGAAAATCCCATGTACCCTAACATTCGAGGAACTGTTAAAGGTAAAACCACACTTAAAAGAGAAATTGATCAATCAATGGGAAGTCAAGGAGGAAAAGAAAGAGATAACTGACGAAGTAAAAACAGTGAGAATTCCTGTGGATAAGGTAGGAGACTTTAGTGAAGGAGATGAAGGAAATACATGCCTGCCAATCACCTATAAAGGTTACACTACCAAAGCCATTCTAGATTCAGGAGCTGGTGTTGGCATTGCTACCAAAGAAATTTGGGAAAAATGGGGACAACCAGCATTAAGACCAACACGCATGAAAATCCAAATGGCAGATGGACATACGGAAAGACCCTTAGGATTGTTGGAACGAGTAGTCTTCACTACGTGTGGAGTGGAATTCGAACACACCTTAGCAATTCGTCACTTCGAAAGGCCAAGCAATTATGAAATGATCTTGGGAAGGCCATTCATGAGACAGCTAAAGGTCGTACAAGATTGGGGAAAAGATGCAGTATATCTACAACACGAAGGAACCACCACTAGGATAAACCTACATACATACACGTATCAAGATGTGCCACCTCTACAATGGAATCAAATCCATAAAGAGGAAGATGATCAATCTGTTCATAGTGCAGGTTCTGGTGATCAATCCTGGATGAACGAGGACACTCATCTATGGATATGTCAAGCTGCAAAGAAGGAAGAGGAGAGAAGAAAAGGATGGCAGCAGAAACAAGGAATAGTGAGATCTGTACAAGATCCGGCCTATATGCCACAAGTATTTCCGGATGAAGAATTCGAACCTCACGGTTGGATGGAAATCTTAGCCACCCTCGATGTCTGTGTAAACGAAGAAGTAGTAACCATGAACGAATGTATTGACGAGGAGGGTTATGATGTTAGTCTGTATATGGTAGTCCTTCAGGAGGCAGAAGAAGGAGAAGTGATCGAGAAAGACTGGAAGGAGGACTACGAGAGCATTGAAATGGAACCAGAACCCATGGATCTAGGGATTGGTGCCACCAACATAGAGATCACGGCCAATGAAAAACATAAAGAATTCACACAAAAAGGGGAATTAGAAGTTGAAAGGGAATTAGAAGATGAAGAAAACAAACTCCAAGACCAATTTGAGGTACCAGCCCATTTTAAAAAATATGAAGTGGAAGAGAGGAAAATTGCTATTCAAATGCCTAAAAGAGAAGCACAACCTGGAATAGCATATGATAATAAGGAACAAACCAAGAAAATAGTTGTAACTATGGAAGGAGGAGAGGAACGATGTACCTCCATAGGATAGGATGTCTCAGCGGAAGAAGAACAAGAGTTAATTCGACTCATAAGAGAATACCGGGATGTCTTTGCTTGGACTTATAAGGACTTAAAAGGAGTAGATCCATCTATATGTGCGCATAGAATCCCCATGACATCCGAGGCCAAACCTTCGAAACAGAGACCATATACTTATAATGATGTGTATTCAGCCAAGATAAAAGAAGAAATAGATAAGTTATTAGATGCTGGATTCATCTACGAAATTGAGCACACGGAATGGGTGTCACCCTTGGTGGTTGTACCAAAGAAGAATGGAAAGTTAAGAGTGTGCATCAATTTGAAAAAAGTAAACGCCGCAACCATAAGGGATAGCTATCCCTTACCAATCACTGATCATCTCTTGGAAAGGGTAGCAGGGAAGGAAGTTTATAGTTTTCTGGATGGCTTTTCAGGGTATAATCAGGTAGCCATTGCTCCTGAGGACCAACATAAGACTGCATTTGCCACTGAATGGGGAGTATACGCCTTTAGAGTCATGCTTTTTGGTTTAACGAATGCCCCAGCTACATTCCAAAGATTGATGTGTCATGTGTTCAAGGAATTTCTGAGAAAAAGCATGGAGGTATACGTGGACGATCTTTGTACATATTCAGCTATACGATCAGAGCACATCCCTGAACTTGAAAAGATTTTTGCTAAATGTCGACAATATCGAGTATGCCTCAATCCTGAAAAATGTGTCTTCATGGTGCGACAAGGGAAAATCTTAGGACATATTGTTTCTAAGAATGGAATTTCCACAGATGAAGACAAAATTAAAGTCATTTTGGATTTACCAAGACCTAAAACTGCTAAAGAAGTTCAAGCATTTATGGGACATTGTGGTTACTATCGAAGATTCATACATATGTACGCCATAATTGCTAGACCTCTTTATGCGTTATTGACTCTATTCAATTGGACCGAAGAATGCGAAAAAGCTTTTAATGAGTTAAAGAATCGATTGAGTTCAGCACCCATCCTTCGAGTCCCCAACTGGAATAAGCCGTTTCACATCCATGTTGATGCTTCCAAGTTTGCCATTGGTTGCATCTTAGCTCAACCAGCGGATACAGGAAAATTAGACCACCCGATAGCCTATGCCAGTAGACAGTTAAATCAAGCGGAACGCAATTATACTACTACGGAGAGAGAAGGCCTAGGGATGGTATACGCAGTCAAGAAATTCAGACATTACTTACTGGCAAACAAGTTCAAATTCTTCATTGATCATCAAGCCCTATTGTACTTAGTCAACAAGCCTTGCAATACAGGACGACTAGTACGATGGTTTTTATTGCTAATGGAATTTGATTTTGAGGTAATAGTCAAGAAAGGAAACACCCACATAAGGGCAGACCACTTATCTCGTATGACCCATGGAGAACCACCCATAGGAGTTCCTGATGATCTGCCAGATACTTATCTTTTTAACCTGGAAGTATGTCCTCAATGGGCCGAAAAATTGATCCCGATACTTACACATGGACCTAAAGATGGGATCACGCCAAACCAAAAGCAAGATCTCTGGAGGACCAAAAACCTTCACATTATTGCTGGAAGTTTGTACCACCAGGATTCAAGCGGACTGCTGATGAGATGCGTGGAAGAAGGGGAACAAGAAATGTGGCTTCAGAAAGCACACATAAACCAATGGAACACTCATTTGAATGCGAATGGAACGTGGCAAATACTCAAGAGATTTGGCATATATTGGCCAACCATGCAACGAGATGCACATAACTATGTGTCAACCTGTCAAACCTGTCAAGAACAAACCCCAGATGAGAACTCTACATTATGCTATTCTACAATAGCACCAAGGTGGAGTAGGCCTCTAGTAAAGTTCTTGAAAACTCGAGAGTACCCTGACGGAGCTACCTTAGCAAGGAAACGTGCTCTTGAAGAACAGAGTAAAGATTATGCCATCATAGGAAAACAACTCTTTAAACGCGGAAAAGATAACCAACTAAGAATGTGCATTCATGAAAACGAATATCTCTCTGTCTTAGAAATGGCACACGCAGGAGCTGCGGGAGGACATTTCTCAGCAGACAGAACGGTCAAGATGATTCTCTTTGCAGGCTTGTGGTGGCCAACTCTACATATGGATGCGGAGACATATGTGAGAAGCTGCGAAACATGCCAGAGAGCGAAATATCCCATTCAAAGAGACGACATGCCTTTAAGACCCATGGTTTGTGCAAGAGCATTTACCAAGTGGGGGATTGACTTCATAGGACCTATCAATCCACCGGCCAAAGGATCACATGCGGAGTACATCATAGTGGCCACCGACTACTTAACCAAGTGGGTAGAAGCAAAAGCCACTAGAAAGAATGATGCTCAAACCACAGCAAAATTTCTCTTTGAGCACATTTTCACACGCTTTGGACTACCGATTGAGATAGTGAGTGATCGAGGAACGCATTTCCTAAACGAGGTCATTGAGTCGCTAATGAATGACTTTCTTGTGATTCATAAAAAATCAGCCCCATACCACCCTCAAGCTAACGGACAAGCTGAAAGTTCCAACAAGGTACTATGTACTGTATTGACAAAGATTGTCAATAAGGGAAGGTCAGATTGGGACAAACAATTACATCACGCAGTTTGGGCCTTCCGAGTGGCATATAAAACGGCCATTGGAACTACACCTTTCAACCTAGTGTATGGGCAGAATGCAATTTTGCCAATTGACTTCTTAGTCCCTACATTGAAAGTGGCCCAGCAATATGAGTGGAACGGTCATGAATTGTCTCAGCAATTAGATCAAATTGAAAAGCTGCACGAGACTAGATTGCAAGCTGTAGCAGGCATTTATGCCGCTAAACGGAGACAAAAGGCATATTATGATTCACATATAAAAGACAAGGGACTCAAAGAAGGCGACTTAGTCCTAGTATACACCCTCAAACAACATGCAAAGAAGCTACAAAAACGCGGATATGGACCCCTGATTATAAATCGAATCTCTACTAGTGGTGCAGTCAATCTCGCCACACTAGACGGAGACATTCTTCCCAACTACATCAGTGGATGCAGAGTGAAAAGATTCATGGAGCCTTTGACTGATCAAATGCTAGCGCGACTGTTAGGAGCTCAAAGTAGGAAAAAGGAAGAAGAACGAATACGAGAAGAAGCGAGACAGGAAGCCCTAGAACGTATCAGAAAACGGAAAGAGTGGATGAGAGAAAGAGACGAGAGATATCGAGTAGGAGAAGAACTCATCCCAATGGCTAATTTTAGAGCCACTGAGAACTCAGGGCAACAAAGAAGACAACCATATTTGAATCTGGGAGCAGGACGAAAGGAGTACCACTTAGTGGATGCTCTCATAGACACAGGAGCAGCCATAAGCTGCATCAGATTTTCTTTGTCTCAGAGACTTAAAGAGGAGTTACGCCCATCGAAGGCACAGCTAATAGGAATAGGAGGAAAAATCACTCAATGTATAGGTGAGATAACTTTACCTTTACATATGGGGAACAACACTATGGAGCAGAGACTCTTAGTGTGTCAGGACCAGGATCTGCTTGAAGATGTTGTGTTAGGTCAAGATTGGATCTATGAATATGAGGTAACCATTCAATTGGCTTTAGGATACATCTCTGCCAGAATAGGACCTCGTGAGGTATTTAGTTTGCTAGACGAACGACCACTCAAAGCCGCTAATATAGAGCCAGAAGTTCATTCCAATGAACAAAGTCATGATTGTAAGTTCACTAGCACTATAGAAACCCCATCGTCAAGTACTTCATGTGAAAATACCGTGAGTTCTGTGTGCATTCCATCTTTGAGTATAGAGAGTCACAAGAGTGCACAGAAACATGAAATCAAGCCCACTGAAACACAATGCACAAGAGAGAATACTCCATTGCAAGAATTAAAGTCTACACCTATGAAAGTATACCCTATTCCACATTCTACATTAGCTTGGATAAGGAAGGATCAAAGGAAGGCATATCTTCAGCAACAGAAAAGTCTTCGACATCAGCATGTCAAATCGAGTAAGAAGACAAAGAATTTCGAACACTTCAGTCAACCACGACTCACTAGCATATGGATCCCAAGGAAACTGATAACTGCACAACCGGATCGAACACAAATATGGATCCCAAAGTCATGCACTTCAAGGACGACCAACCAAAACAATGAGCATCCTCAGAAGGGCAATCACCATCAACATGGTCAACAGGCACATCAGCCAAGAAAGAAGACCTATTGGAAAAAGAAGGAGTCTGCAGCTGCAACACAAGGAAAACCGCAATTCCAAAAGCAGATAGAGCAAACGCACTATAAGGGAAGGATCACGTTTATCAAGAAGGTTCCGAAGGAAATACATCCCCACCAAATGAAGCAGATTTGGGTGTAGAAGGATCCCGCAACTTGTATGCATAGAGCTACAAAATCCAATTGCACACATGAGGAGTTGTCGAGATCCAAAGTATGCATGATAGGGCCACAATACAAGGCTGTAGCTCAGTGATGAGTAGCACCTCCTTTAATGTCAATCCGGGAAGACGTGAGGATGGTATGAAGACCTCGAGCAAGTGGCGGCACAAGTGCGAGAGTGAGAAGCACACAAGCATGCACACACATACACGCACAAGCGCCCACACGGCAAGACAAAGAGAGAGAATCAATGGAGTTCTTTAGATTACTTTCAAAAGCTCTTACAAGTTCGTTTCAATTACAATCTAACCTCAAAAATGAGCTCTCTAGCTCCTTTTATAGTTTTTGACTAGCTTTTGGCCCTGTCCAGACCTAGTGTCCGGCCTAGTTAAAAATTAGGTTCCAGGGCTTATTTGGGGGCTCAAACGAGATCTAAAAAATACGAAAATTGGTACGCAACTACTTCTAAGGCTCCTCAAGCTCAAGGACTCCTTGGCTTGCACAAAATGGAGCTACAAAAAGGTGAAATGATATTTACAATGATTGTTAGTGATAAAAATCACTGTTGTTGTAGGGATTTCTTCTAGTGATCTTCCATACATATCTTCGAGCTCCCTACTTGCTCTTCCTCTCTGCATGTCCATCCCTTTGATTTGCATTAATGTCTTGAAAAAATATTGGCCTACTTGCCAGATCTTCTTTGACTGCCCTGTTTGCTAGTGCTGTCCCTCCGCTCTGAATCCCTTCTTTGACTTTCATGTCTTGTACGTCCTGGTGTACCAAGGCTACTGCCAACACCCCCCCCACTCTCGCGTCTGTCGCCCCTGACAGACCCTTGTCTAGCTGCTTTTTGGACGTAGTATTGTACAACATCGGCGGCGAGGTGGTGTTCTTCTAACCTGAGTCCCCTTGCTAGATCTGTCAGCAATGCATCCCAATTGACTGGCCCTGGGACATCTGGATGTGGCACCCGTAACTGCTCTGAGTGAATGGTTCGCTCCACAGCAAATAAATGGAGGAGATGTGAGGGTCTGGGTACAAATATTTCTGAGTGGTATTCCCAGAACCCTGTTATGAACATCTCTTCGAATGTTTGTTTGAAGCAGGCCGGGAGGTATTTTATTCTGGCGTGCCAAGCGTATATTACCTCTATGGAAGGAGTGGTGCTCATGTCATAAACTAAATCTTGGTTTCCTGTAAGGAATCCGACGCCTGAGAAGTGTGGGTCCTTGATATTCTTGAATGTCCTGAATGTAATAAGCATTAACTCAAAAATTTTCATGCACATCTGGGCCATTACATCAGGGGTATTCTTTAATCGGATGCTCCAGTGCCGTATAGTGGAAATCATGTAATTGACGGTGGGAGGCCCTTGAGGGGGTGCTAGATAGACGTAGTTTAACCATTTGGCACATCCCTTGATATTCTTGACTGCAATGGTAAACTCTGGCCATGTGCGTCTGCGGAGTACAGGAACATAACAAGGGTTATATTTAATAAAAAGAGGCATATTCGTCCAGGTGCGAACCATCTCCGGATAGGTTTCGAGGAGTCGGATCCTCCAAGTGGGTTGATGAATGGATCCTTTTTTAGCGCTCTCTGGGATGTCATCTGGCCCAAATTGTGTAGCAAACGTTGGAGGTTTGCCACATCTGTGTTGGATTTCTGCATTGTAGTCCGCCAGGAGTATACAATAGGGCACGTATTGATCATCATTGGTTCCGATCCATCTATGGTGGGACATGCTGCGGAAGTATTCTGATTTAATAATAGTGTCCTCTATCTTTGCCATAGATTGGATCTGAACTGCCACTCGATCTTCATGAGTTGATGCTGTTTTCTCTAGTGTTTGGAGCCACTCAGGTACTTCGATTTCTAACGTATCCATTCCTTCTGCGGTTTGCTCACCACCTGGCATTGGCATAGGAACGTAAGGTTCCTCATACGTCTCATCTACCTCGATGGGTACCAAATCCTCGGGTTCAGGTTCGACCACTGGAGAGGGTTGCCTTTCATGTGTGAGTAATCTTGCCTGTAATTCGGCCACCTGCTCTTTCAATGCCATGACTTCTTCTGAAGTCGTGGTCGTTTCTGTGACTTTGGGTGCTGTCTGTTGCTCTTGGAGTTGATTGCGCAGCGCATCACGTTCCCTTTCCAAGTCATCATGAGCTTCTAATAGATCTGCATAGCTGTCCAAGATGGTCTTCATTGTCTCTGACGGCACAGCTTTAAACTGCTCTGGATCAATTTCGTGTGGAGAGCCTTCCATTGCTGCTTCTAGATTTGCTTCATTTTGCTGCTGCAGCCTCTTGTTTTCTTCTAGGGCGGCCGCCATGTGTTTTCTGAGAAGTGCCAGGTTATGCCGGACTTTGAGATTATCGGCTTGGTATACCTCGAGCAAAGCTTCTAGTTGTTTGGCACCTGATTCTGTCGATGGTTGGGGTGCCGCCAATAAGGTTTGGTGAGCCTGCTCAAGCGTCGTGTAGCGTTGATTCAGTTCTGCATTTTCTGTTTGTAGAGTGAGAAATTGTCTTTGTAAGTTTTGATGGTGCGTTTCCAGATCCTGATACCGGTTGTCCAGAGCTTTGTACTCATGCTGGAGCTGGTATACACATTGGTTTAATGCTAAGAATATGTTATTTACATTAAATAATGCTGGGAAGGGTGAAGATGCAGGGGGAATGGGGGCGGGAATGGGAGATGTGAATGATGTGGATGCACGTGGAGATGTGGGTGGAGGGGGTATGGGTGATGAAGGTGGCATGGGGGGAGGGAGCGGTGCTGTGGCAGGTGATGTTTCCATCGTGTCAACTGTTTGAGTGACGGTGTAGATGGGAATCGTTGGTGGAGTGGATGTGACATCGGTGAACAGGCTGGTGAAGGTGGGCATGGTGACACCCCCGTATTGGATTCCCGGAGAGAGTGGGATGCCCATGACAATGGTAGTGGTAGTGGATGTGGTAGTGCTAGTGTCCTGTGGTGGAGTGAATTGTGTAGTGTGAGGTGGGGATGGTGGTGACAACGGTGCTTCGTGATATTCTTCTGCTTGCGCTGACTCGCCTGGTGCTGATGTATTGATGTGAATTTGCTTGCCGGACCTCCTGGGACGAGTAGGAACTCTTTTTTCAAACCTGTGGATGTAGGCCATTGCCTCATGGATGGCCTCGTCCAATCCTACAGCGTCGGCATGAAGGTTCATGGACTCAATGAACAACTCATCCACACCTTCCTCAGCTAGCAAGTCGTTCATGAGTCTTTTGCCCTGTTCTAGAGACATCTTATGCTGTTCCTGAACCAGTCGCATGGTTCGATACAGTCTCTTGATTTGTGCCGAATATGCTGGGGCACTTGCTAACTCGGAGAGTTCGTCATATTCTTGATGTTGTTCTTCGTCGGCTTCTTCTTCGTCTCCTCCTGCCTCTTGTTCATCTACATCGACTTCTACAACTTGGGGTTGGGTGGGGGCCGATGTTGTTTTGGGTCGTGGTTCCTGAGCTCGCGCTGCTTCCGCTTCGAGGTTAGAGTCATAGATTAATCTGGCAATTTCTTCATCCGTGAGGTCCTCAAGAGTAAATCCCTGTGGGAATTCCAAATCGGATGGAATGGGTGGAAACACCAGATTAGGCCCCTCCGTGCTTGGTCTTGGTAACCGGATTGTGAATGGCCTAACTCGTCGTGTCTGGGGAGGAGTGATTTCTGGTGTAGCGGTAGCTCCCCTTGGTTGAGCACAGGGTAGTTGGACTCCCCCCCTCATCTTCTTTGATGGGGGACCTGCTGCTGATAGTCTTCTTTGGAATTCTTGGACTCGGGACCATACGAGTGCCCGCTGAACAGGCACGTCATAAGCCAAGCATCTATAGATTATTCTGGTCAAAGCACAACACCCGTGGAGCACATTCTTCTGTTTTTTGTTCCACCTTTGATGCGCTAGGTGGATCTGATCTATGATCCAGTGTGGTACATTGATGGGCAGGCTTTCGGTTTCTGCTAGATATAAACTGAACCATATTTTTTTCGGGGGCATTGTGAAGCGTTCTTGGGCGGGAAAAGCAAAATGTTGCATGATGGTTCGCAGGTGAAGCGCAATGGTAGGTGTCATCGCCACCATGTCCTTGAGCTTATTAAGATCCTTGTGCTTCATTCGACCTGGAACCATGGTTTCCTTTTCTGTTGGGATGTGCATGCCATACATACCCAACGCTTCTCTTACCAGATTGAGGGTCAACTTGAATCTTTTGAGCTCATTACCCGGCAGTAGTGATGGCAGCACAAAGGTGCTGTCGCCGCCCTTGGCTCTGCTTGGTGTGATGGTACTGATCAGATAAGAACATCGTAAAAAATCCGGCTTTGGTAAGTGAGTCCTGAAATAACTTTCCACACCTGCTTTGACCCAAACTGATCTCATGACTTCGGCATTTTGGTAGCTTTCAAATTCGCGTGTGAAAAAGTGGTATCGACCCCATTTGCCATTGAACTCCAATTCTGCTTCCCAGAAGTAGGTTCCATCGCCCAGTGGTCCAGCAACATCACTGAACCAATGCGCATGCTTACCTACTTGAGAAGTGTGTCCTTGAGGAGGATCCTGGATGGGGAGCACATGCACTTCTTGAAGCTCTTGCGGTCTTGCAGTGAGACGTGGCTCAAGGAGAAGTGTTTCTATGTCCACGATCTGGGGACCAGATCCGGCTTGAGAGCTGGTTCCTGCTTCTGCCATGGCCCTGTTTGCTGATTGGTTCTGTGAGAATATAGAACCAAGTGTTAACATTGTAATGGACAAAATAAATCCGTTGTTGTCCCCGTTACAACATTAACATAAGGTAGATGGTGAGTTAGTGGTTAGTAAGTGCATGAAGACAGTGTGTGTAGTTAGTGATTGTGTTGTCCTAGGAAACTAATGCAGTTAGTAAGTGGGTTATGAATTTACAAATTGGGGTCGGGGGGTTTATTACAGGCCCTAGGCTGCCAAATGCAGAGAGTGGGCTTTGCCTTCGGTTTCGGAGAGTCTCTACAGAGCCTTCTCGGTGTCGTGGTTTGAAGATGAGGCCTTTTTGGGACCCATTTACAATTGATTACATGTACGCTCTTGGGTTTTGGTGTGTACATGAGTGTCGAGAACGAGTGAAATCTGGCAGCATGCATAACTACGTTATGCCGTTTAGGTTGTGGCCTCAGCGTAGTAACTTGTGCCATCAAGCAAGCCTTAGGCACCCAAATTTGTCTTGATTGTGGGCTTGCCTTCATCGACTTCTTGGGCACCCAAATAGATTTTGCTTTAGCAGAAGATTTTCTGAAAAACTTCTTATTAGCGTTGTGTCGTTGGTCACTAATAAGAGGCTTTGCCCCTGTAGTTGACGGTGGTGCAACCGGTCGTTCGCCTTTCCGCACCCATACCTGGTCTATTTTCTGGGCTGTTCTGCTGCGCAGGTACTTTTGATCTCTGACATAGGTAGTACCCTGCTCCTTCTGCCTTTGATCCACCTTGGGTTGCTGCCTCCTTCTAGCCTTTGGAAAAGAAGGGAGTTCCGTTGCATTCTTGACTCCTTTTTTGCGAGTATCATTCCTCTGCAACACATAGTTTTGGACAAGAACAGCATGGTCATCTTCATGTGTACCCCTGGAAGGACCAGGAGTCTGTGCCTTTCCTAGTTCCTTGAGTGCTCCATTGTCTAACTCTACTGTAACTCGACTATGATTGACCCAAACCTGGAGAAGTCCACTTCTTAGGTTTAGATTGACTGCTTGGTCATAGATCCAATCCTGACCCAAGACGAGAGGTTCAGTGAGATCCTCATCTTGACACACTAGTACTTTAACGGTCATTGCCTCCTCGTGAATGTAGAGGGGAAGTTCCACCTCGCCCATGCAAGGGGTTTCCACGCCTCCCAATCCTATGAGGTATGCTTCCACAGGATGGACAGTTAACTGTAACTCTTGACAGTAAGACAACTTAACAGCGCTAGTGGCAGCACCTGAGTCAATCAAGGCTCTTACAGTCCTTGTACTCTTTCCTTGTCCTATGTCTATGGTTATGAAAGGACGTCTATCAATTATTCTATTCGAGCTTGTTCCTACAACTTCACACATGGCTATGGGAAATCCTTGGTCTGCATAGTCATTCTCTCCAGACTGATCTCTACCTTGCCTTCGTAATTTCATCCTTCTGATGCGTTCTAAAGCCTCTGCTTGAGCTTCTTCTCTAATTCTCTTTTCTTCCTCTTTGCGTTTCTTCGCAGTGTTGAGTCGGCTGAGCATTTCCTCCGTGAGGGGTTCCTGATACAACTTGACTCTACAACCGCTAATATAGTTTGGGAGAACATCACCCTCTAACGTGGCCAATTGTACTGCTCCGCTAGTGGAGATCCTATTGATGATCATAGGTCCGTAGCCTCTCTTTTCTAGCTTCCTCGCGTGTTGTTTCAGTGTATAGACTAAGACTAGATCTCCCGTTTTCAAGCCTTTATCCTTCACGTGGGCATCAAAGTATGCCTTCTGTCTCTTCTTGGCTGCATATATCCCTGCAGCGGCTCTCAGTCTTGTTTCTCCTAATCGTTCAAGGTCAAAGATCCTAGAGGAGAGCTCATGACCTGTCCATTCGTGCTCTTGTGCTACTCTCAATGTGGGGATCAGGAAGTCCAAGGGTAGCACAGCGTTTTGGCCGAAAACCATCTGGAAGGGGGTGGCTTGGAGTACCGTTTTATAGGCAACTCGGTATGCCCAAACAGCATGGTGTAGCTGTTTGTCCCAATCAGAGCGTTTAGTGTTCACTAGTTTCGTCAATACGTTGCATAAAATCTTATTAGTGCTCTCAGCTTGTCCATTAGCTTGAGGGTGATAAGGGGCAGACTTCTTGTGTATTACCAAGAATTCTTGGAGTAGATTTTCAATCACTTCGTTCAAGAAATGAGTGCCTCTATCACTTACAAGCTCTATGGGTAGTCCATATCTCGTGAATACATTCTCAAACAAGAATTTGGCAGTTGTTTGAGCATCGTTCTTGGTCGTAGCTTTTACCTCTACCCACTTGGTGAGATAATCTGTTGCCACAATGATGTATTCCGCATGAGAACCCTTAGCTGGGGGGTTAATAGGACCTACAAAGTCTATTCCCCACTTAGAGAATGCACGTCCACCCATCATAGGTTTCAGTGGCATCTCATCTTTGCGTATAGGATACTGAGTCCTCTGACAGACATCACACCGTTTCACATAGGTATGTGCATCCATGTGAAGGGTAGGCCACCAGAAGCCCGCAAATAGTATTGCCTTGATTACCCGATCTGGTCCAAAGTGTCCTCCTGCTACACCTTGGTGAGCAGTCTCCAAGATTTTGAGATATTCACTTTCATGGACACATAACCTCAGGTAACCATCTTTACCGCGCTTATATAGATTATCACCTATGAGTGAGTAATCCAAAGCTTCTTGTTCTAAGCTCCTTTTCCTAGCTAGAGTCATGTCTGGAGGGAATGTGTTTGTTCTCAAGAATGATACTAGAGGTTCACTCCAATCTGGCACAATGGATACTTGATAAAGAGTGGCATGTTCCACTGGTGGTTTAGTGCAACAGATTGGGCATTCCTTGCACAACTTTTGGACATCCGCTTCCATAGTTGGCCAGTGCACTCCGAATCTCGTTAGAGTCTGTAAAGTTCGTTGCTTTGAATGGTGTTGCTCTAGTGCACCTACATGTGCTAATTGCAACCATTTAGCGTACTCATCCTCTTCTACGCAACAAGCCAAGATCCCTTGATCTGTGTGCTTGTACATGCTTCCTGCCATGATGTGGTATTTTTGGGCTTTTACAACCTCTCTATTCCGTGTGTTTACCACTGGATGGTTAGGCCCGTATGTCAAGACTGGTACCAAAGGCTTAGCCCACTGCGGCACCACCTCCAAATTAAATAGGTAAGCATCAGGAAGGTCATCTGATACTCCTTGTGGGGCTTCTCCAGACGTGAGCCTAGAGAGATGATCTGCTCTCAAGTGAGTCCTCCCTTTTCTTACCACGACCTCAAAATCATATTCCATTAGCAAGAGAAACCATCTTACTAATCTTCCCGTATTGCATGGCTTGTTTACTAGGTATAACAATGCCTGATGATCAGTAAAAAATTTAAACTTATTTGCAAGCAAATAGTGTCTAAATTTCTTGACTGCATATACCATGCCTAATCCTTCGCGCTCTGTAGTGGTGTAATTCCGTTCAGCCGCATTCAATTGTCTACTGGCATAGGCAATTGGAAGATCCATATTACCTTCACCAGTAGGTTGTGCAAGCACACATCCAATGGCATAATTGGACGCATCAACATGAACATGGAATGGCTTATTCCAATCTGGTGTGGTCAAGATTGGTGCTGAACATAATCTTCGTTTAAGTTCTTGGAAGGAATTTTCACATTCATCCGTCCACTCAAAGTTTGTCAATAGTCCGTACATGGGCTTTGCAATGACAGCATACATGTGTATAAATCGTCGATAATAACCGCAATGCCCCATGAAAGCTTGTACTTCCTTGACATTCTTTGGCCTAGGTAGCTCCGCTATGGCTCTCACTTTTTCTTCGTCAGTAGATATGCCATTCTTTGACACGATATGTCCTAGGATCTTGCCTTGCCTGACCATAAAAACACACTTTTCGGGGTTCAGGCAGACTTGATATTCTCTACATTTGTCAAAGATTTGTTTGAGTTCAGGAATGTGGGTTTGCCTAACATTGGAATGAGCACAGAGATCGTCAACATAGACTTCTAAACTCTTCCTCAGGAACTCCTTAAACACATGGCACATCAGCCTCTGGAAGGTGGCTGGTGCATTGGTAAGCCCAAATGGCATTACTCTAAAAGCAAAAATGCCCCATTCTGTGGCAAAGGCTGTCTTATGCTGATCCTCTGGAGCTATGGCTACTTGATTGTAACCCGAGAATCCATCAAGGAAACTGTACACTTCCTTGCCTGCCACTCTTTCTAAGAGATGTTCTGTGATGGGAAGCGGATAGTTATCTCGAATCGTGGCGGCATTAACCTTTTTCAAGTTAATGCACACACGCAGCTTGCCATTCTTCTTGGGCACCACTACGATGGGGGATACCCATTCGGTGTGCTCAATTTCGTAGATAAATCCAGCTTCAACCAATCTATCTATCTCTTCCTTGATCTTAGCAGCGTAATTATCGTTATATGTATATGGCTTTTGCTTAGAGGGTTTAGCATCTGAGGTCATGGGAATGGTGTGTGAGCATATATCCGGGTCAACCCCTTTCAAATCCTTGTAACTCCAAGCGAATACATCTCTGTATTCTCTTAGCAAGGCAATCAATTCGTGCTCTTCTTCTTCTGTCAGGTCATGGCCTATATACGTGCATCTCTCCTCTCCTTCTTCTAGGGCCACTACTATTTTCTTTGTGGTTTCTTTGTTATCATAGGCCTCTCCTGATTGTGCCTCTCGTTTAGGCATTCTTATCATGACTCTCCTGTCATCTATCTCATACTTCTTAAAATTTTCTGGGACCTCAAACAAAGATTCTTCTTCTTCCGGTGAGGCTTCTCTCTTCTTTCGTTTCTTTCCTTCTTCCTTTGGGGTCACATGTGTTGCTAATCTTACGTCATTTGTCAGCTCTCCATGCCTCTGGGGTTGAAATTCTACTTCATGGAAGTATTCTTCATCTGATGCAAATGGTGGGTCCATAATGATTGACTCTAGATCGGAGTCACTTGCGTCCTCAAATGCATCAGGGCTAGGTTCGCATTCTTCTAGAACTGCCTCTCCCATGATTGGCTCTATGGAGAAGACTGAAATATCATAGCCATCCTCATCACAGTGAGGTGTCCATTGTTCTTCATTGATGGCTATGTCCATTGTTGCTAAAATTTCTGCCCAGCCATGGGGTTCAAATTCCTCGTCTGGAAAAACTACAGGTGCATAGGCTGGGTCTTGAATGGGTCTATGAGTTTCGTTCGCACCTACCTCTCTGGCTTTCTCTCTCTTCTCTTCTTCTACTGCTACCTTGCACATCCATAAGTGAGTATCTTCATGCATCCATGAGGATCCAGATCCTATGGAATGCACCGATTCTGTGTCATCTTTGGCTCTATGGATGGGATTCCATTGGATAGGTGGGACATCTCTATGAGAATAATCCTTGAGATTGACTTTGGTTGTAACACCTAAGTGCTGCAGGTACAAAGAATTGGTCCCCCAATCCTGTACCACTTGCAACTGTCGCATGAATGGTCTTCCCAAAATCATCTCATAGGCATGATTTTTGCTGAAGTCACATATGGCAAAGGTATGTTCAAACTCGACACCACAAGTGGTGAGAGTTATTCCTTCTAGCAATCCTAGGGGTCTCTCTATGTGACCATCTGCCATTTGCAATTTCATTCTCGTTGGCCTGAGTGCTGGCTTGCCCCAACGCTTCCATAAGGAGGTAGTGGCAATTGCAACTCCTGCACCTGAGTCCAAAATTGCCTTTGTGGTGTAGTCTTGGTAGGTAATGGGAAGATAGGTGTTCCCTTCTTCACCTTCGCACATATCTCCTATCTTATCCAAGGGAATTTCTGGCACTGTCCTATGGGATCCTACCCGGGAACGAGGTTTGGCTATCTCTGGTACTTGTTTGGCTACATGTTTCCATAATTCAGGTCTAACCTTGAGTAGCTCTTCTAACTTGAGATTACACTGCACGTTAGTGTTCTTCACTACCTCTGTGTTCCTAGGTATGACTGAGTCGTCGTTCCTTACCATGACTGTGGGTGCTCTCATACATGTGGACTTTGCTTCCCATGGGCCTGTGAAGTGGGGTAGCTCCTGTATGGAATTAGACTCAAAGTCCAATCTCTCGTGAGACTGAACACTCTCATGCTCCCCGTAAATAGATGGGATGTCTTGTGGGAATTGGTCGTGTGCATCATCCACAAGTTCAAAAGGAGGGGCGACCTCGCTTTCGTTATCCCATTTGTCTTCTTGAATCTCTCGTAGGAAGTCTGGTGCAAACCGATTCATAGAAGAAGAAGTGTCTGGCTCTGTAGAATTAGGTACATATGCTACCTGGGAAGGAGGGCTTATTCTATCGTTGGCTCTTTCCTCGTTCTCATAGATAGCTGGAGCACAAGCTTCTTGGGGAGGATTACTTATGCTATTACTTTTCCGCACAGGCTCATACGCTCTCTGGGAAGGAATGTGGGTTACCTGTGGGGGTTCATAAGCTTTCAAGGGAGACTCCTGTGACCTTTGGGGAGGAAGATAGGCTCCTTGAGGAGGCACATGGGCTTCCTGAAGAGGCTGGCTTATCCGTTCTCTTGCCCTTTCCTTTCTTTGAGGAACAGGTTCCTTTTCTGATTGTGCAATTAGCCTTTCTATTCTTTCTAAGGAGGGGAAGTTGTCTGGTTTAGTGGAAGTGGCTGCATAAACTTCCGATGGGGAATGGCTCAGGTTTTTGCTTGCTTTTTCTTTCTCCTGATTTTTTTCTTCCTTGTCAGATCTGGCAATTATCCTCTCTAACTTTTCTAGGAATCCATCCAAGTGTAATTGCGTCTTGGCTGAGCCCGAGTAATTGAAAAGGCGACTGGCTTCAAACATAGTCTGAGCCAATGCGACCATTTTCGCGCACAGTTTGGTTCTTTCTATCTCTAGGTCAGCTCTAGGATAGCACTTGTCATGATCCGTGACGTTTGGCCCTTCTTGGATTCTGGCCTGATATGCTTTAAGCATCATGTTTAGGTCTTCAGGAGTGGGATCTGCTAGGACTGATCCTACTCTAGGGGGTGGTGGGATTTGATGAGGCGGTGGGGAAGGTGGTGAGTCGAACGGAGATGGGAGTGGTGGAGGCGGGGTGATGTGAGAGGGAGTTTGAGCTGTGAGTTCAGTTATCCTCGCTTTGGTTTCTCTTATGCTTTCCTCAAGCTCACTCATCTTTTTGGCCCATTGTCGTTTCATTCTTTCTCGACTATCTTTCCATGCTCTAGTCCTTTTCTTTGTTACGCTCTCGGTTTCACTAGCCTCTGGGCCCTTTTCCTTGCTTGTCTCTTGGTTTTGCTGTAATGCCTGAGCTCTAGTGACTACCTGCACTGGTGCAGTGGATGTGACGCTTCCTGAGGGATCTACAACCAAACCGATCACATTGATAGGAGTGATTTTTGGCATATTATTGGGGTTCTTAGGGCAATCTCGTAAGAGATGTTCTTTTCCACAATCTTGGCAGAAACCTTGGATAGTCACTGACTGGGGTTGTGTAGGTGGAGGCAAGGGACAATCACGAATGAGATGATCTCCTTGGCATCTGTAGCACGGTCCTCTTGGGAATGGAGGTCTTACTTGCCTAGGTTGAGGCCTGGGGTTGGGGTTTGCATACATGACGTTCGTGTAATCTGACTCCCAACTAGGTTCACTTGGTTCCTCACTATAGTAAGACTCACCATGTTCTGGAGACTGCATGTAGTAAGCCTGGGGACTATCGACATGTGTAGAATCAAAGCTATGGTCACTTGGGTCATTTTCCGAGATCAATGGGGTTACTGGTACTATGGCCCTATTCAGGTTTTCTTCTGCAACAGCATACTTTACTGGAATCACGTTAGCGGGGTTTGGAGGCTGTTGAGCCAGCACCGGTTGGGGTCTCTGTTGGGCCTGATATTGTGGTTGGTAGGTTTGTTGGGGTCTAGCATATTGTGGTGGTGGATTTTGGTTTTGGTATCTGCCTTGTTGGTAGGGCTGCGGGTAGGGTTGCCTAACTGCCTGCTTGTTGTATGGACAATCTTGTGCGGTGTGATTGGTGTATCTCCGTTCTATGGTGCAGTACTGGCTACTAGGGTTTACTTGGGGTTGAGCCATAATAGGGCAGACATTCGCCATATGGTCACCACCGCATGTATAGCATCTTTTCACAGGGGCAAACCTTGGGATTTGTTTGCTAGTTACACCTAATTTCTGAGCTACCTTCTCAGCGAGTTCCTCAATTGATGTAGATTGCGTGGAAGAGTGGCTAGATGCGCTATCTGAGTCTTTATAGATTTTAGAAAGCTCTAGCTCTTCCCCTAGGTTATCTTCAATGTCAATGCACATGCGTACACACTCTTCTATAGTCCTAGGGTCCTTCAGATACACATAGGATCTCAATTTCGTACTCAGCAATCCATCGAGGAACAAGGCTACCTGTTTAGCAGATGTGGGTAGCTCCGAAATTGGGCACCTTTCAAGATATTGTCTAAATCTTCTTCCTGCAAGTCTCACAGTCTCTTGAGGGGTTTGCTTGAAGCTGTGAATCAATGAGGAAGTATTGTGTCTTATGCCACTCTTAGAGAACTCTACAATGAAAGCCTCTAGGAGTTGGTCTATGCTCCTGAACTGACGCTCATCTAATGGCTGAAACCATGTAAGTGCCGTGTTCCTGAGGGTTAGACCGAAGGCATTGTACTGCGTGAACAGATCTTCCACTTGTTCAGCTCTCAAGACTTGCTTGAACTCCGCCACATGATCATAGGGATCTCCTGTGCCGTCAAAGTAATTCTTCATGGACTTAACTAGCTGGGTGGGTCTCAAAGTTCTTGTGTGCTCTCTAGGCCTCGGCAGAGGGAATCCATCTACATTTCTTTGGTTCCTGTGGGCTCTATGTATCTCAGGAGGTTCTACCCTATTCGTCTCTGTTCTCGTTCTTTCTCTGCCTACAGGGTTGGCAAAGCTTACTTCCGGTCTATCTCTACTTCTGTCTCTTTGCGTACCATGAGCTTGGGAAGTTCCCGCCCCAGGGTGACCATAGGATGCATTTGATCTTGGTTGGGAGAAAATAAATTCACCCTTCCAAGTGTAGGCATGCCTATCATTTTCTGTCACCACGAAGATCCGTTCTGAAGCATGATCTAAGTAGGTCACTCTGCCTGGGCTATCCGGATCCTTAAGCTCATAGATCATGATATTTCCTATGTTTGTTGGCTGATTAGGCTTATACCTCCAAAAGGCTTCATCAGTTTCTCGATTGAGGAGCAACTCTATGCTCTTGTTGTCTTGGGGGACCCATTCAGGCGTGATAATCCTAGTGAGAACTGATTTACCTCGAGGGGTTCTAGGTTCCGCACCCATGTTCCCTTGTTCCAGGTCACCTAAGTCCGCATCTGAGATTACATTCCCAAAGTCATCTGTCCTATCAGGGTGACTAGTGACAACATATATAGTTCCTTCTTTGTCCAGGTATGCACCATTTTCAAACTTGACAGCTGGGTGTTCTAGTCCTATGGATTGGTCAGGGTTTTTAATCTGGACCACGGATCTTCCTAGGCCGTCCTCATAGATGCTAGCACCTAGTCGGTTGGTCCTAAGATATTCCAGCTGTGTTTTGTAAGGGCCTTCTACCCTGTACAAATAAGGCACTCCTGAACTTCCCGTAGGTCTGTCCATGCCTTGAGACATTTCTGACTCACTGGTCTCAGAGCTAGGGTAGTATGAGTGGTGGCTCCACTGCTGGGCCCAAGACCTTGCAGTATGATTGACACTAGCCTCTGAAGACCTAAGGCTTTGTCTCTCCCTGGCTAGGTGTCGTCCTGATCGAAGGTTCATATGCCTAACCGATTATCCCAATTTTTTCCCGAGTACAACCTCGTTGCCAATCAATTGGTACCAGTCACTTGATTCTTTTTAGTTAATTATTGTGTTTATGGTCTTGTCTGATATCACGTCGTCAGGAACACTTGAATGTTCTTCGTACTTTCAGGTTGATCGTTCCACGTTAGGTTCTTTTTCTTTAGGTTATCGAAAGTACAGAGATTATGTTTTTAACTTGAACTTGAGTTTTTAGGTAGTCTTCAACTTGATAGCTGCCTATCGTTGCCCTGACTTACTCCTATCTCTACTCGTCTTTAGCTTGAGCTAGGAAATGACAGAGGGAGTTGAGAATAATCCAACCTTACTTGTTGATCCCTTGCTTTATGGTGCTCAAGAACCCGGTTCTCAAGCTTGCAAAGAAACCTTGCTTTGTACGCTCTCTGTTGCTCTCGATGGACCTATAAAAGTCCCACGGTTAGCTCAATGCTTAGATTCAAGGACACAACCAACAACTTTCATTCATGTAACATATACACATATTTGCATTGTGACTTTTTAGGAAAATAATTCTAAAGACCCCTGACTTTGAGCCCCCTGGGTATGGTCAACTTCAAAATACCCTCTCTGAAAATCAATGCATTATCTTTATAAAAAACAGTTGAGGGCGTGTAGTATATGCCACGAGCTTTCCAACAAGCCCAAGAGCTCAAAAATTGGATTTCGTATGAAAAAGTTGGGACTGTTCAGGGTTTAGGGAGTGAAATCAGGGTTCAATACAAGCTAACAGTCAAACAGGAATACTCGAGTAGCTTGTGGCACGGCCTAACAATGCAATACTACACCCTAGAGTTTGTCCCACACTTAATCACAATTTAGACCAATCACTTTGCCTTAAAAATTTGACCTAATTTGCCCTTCTAACGCGTTCGCAAAGTCTGTCGGTCGCGATTGACAGGTCAGTCGCGATCGACGTGTCGATCGCGATTGACAGGTCCGTCGTGGCTGTCAGTCGCGATTGACTGGTCAGTCGCGATTGACACGTGGCCGAAAAGTCAATCAATCGTGGTCAAACAGTCGTTGACCGTGTCGGTCGCGATTGACAGAGCCGTCGTGGTCTGTCCGTCGTGGTCAAACAGTCGTTGACTGTGTCGGTCGCGATTGATGAGTCGATCGCGATTGATGGCTCGATCGCG
This sequence comes from Ceratopteris richardii, assembly GCA_020310875.1. Taxonomy (NCBI): domain Eukaryota; kingdom Viridiplantae; phylum Streptophyta; class Polypodiopsida; order Polypodiales; family Pteridaceae; genus Ceratopteris; species Ceratopteris richardii. The sequence goes on along the minus strand of CM035438.1, from coordinate 68,340,669 downwards.
ATTGACACGTGTCACGCGTATGATCAGTCGGTCGTGGTCAATCGGTCGTTGACTCTGTCGGTCGCGATTGACAGAGCCGTCGTGGGCTGTCGGTCGCGATTGACGTGTCGATCGCGATTGACAGGTCTGTCCGTCGTGGTTTGTCGATCGCGATTGACAGAGCGATCGCGATTGACAGAAATCTGTGGAATTTCAAAAAACTAAACACATTTTTGGGAAGCTCTAGGCTTGTAGGTCATGGATATGCACTTTGTTTAGCAATTAGAGCAATTTTTCTGTCGGTCGCGATTGACAGAGCTCGGCGACACACAGACAGTTACTCAGATTTCCTTACCTGCGCAGAGTGCTGGGGATGATGATGCGGCCTGTACCTGCAGAATACTCACAAAACATGCAAAAAACAGCACATGCAAATTCGCTCTCTCGCTCTCTCTCACAAGTGAAATGAGGGAAATGAGGTGGAGATGGGAATATAGTCAAAGAACTGAAATTTTCGCGATGATGGAGATGGACGTGGGAGATGGTGATGATGATGATGGTGATGAAGATGGTGAAGAAAGTAAAAGAAAATCGATGAGAGTGAAGAAAATACCTACAACTCCAACGCGTCTACTCTACGTCTTACCATCACACGCTCGTCCTCAAAGCTCGATCCCCGGCAACGGCGCCAAAATTTGGTGTAGCTCAGTGATGAGTAGCACCTCCTTTAATGTCAATCCGGGAAGACGTGAGGATGGTATGAAGACCTCGAGCAAGTGGCGGCACAAGTGCGAGAGTGAGAAGCACACAAGCATGCACACACATACACGCACAAGCGCCCACACGGCAAGACAAAGAGAGAGAATCAATGGAGTTCTTTAGATTACTTTCAAAAGCTCTTACAAGTTCGTTTCAATTACAATCTAACCTCAAAAATGAGCTCTCTAGCTCCTTTTATAGTTTTTGACTAGCTTTTGGCCCTGTCCAGACCTAGTGTCCGGCCTAGTTAAAAATTAGGTTCCAGGGCTTATTTGGGGGCTCAAACGAGATCTAAAAAATACGAAAATTGGTACGCAACTACTTCTAAGGCTCCTCAAGCTCAAGGACTCCTTGGCTTGCACAAAATGGAGCTACAAAAAGGTGAAATGATATTTACAATGATTGTTAGTGATAAAAATCACTGTTGTTGTAGGGATTTCTTCTAGTGATCTGCCATACATATCTTCGAGCTCCCTACTTGCTCTTCCTCTCTGCATGTCCATCCCTTTGATTTGCATTAATGTCTTGAAAAAATATTGGCCTACTTGCCAGATCTTCTTTGACTGCCCTGTTTGCTAGTGCTGTCCCTCCGCTCTGAATCCCTTCTTTGACTTTCATGTCTTGTACGTCCTGGTGTACCAAGGCTACTGCCAACAAAGGCCAAGCATTCGGCACGTCTTTCTTCTACTTCCGGATAGTCACGCACATTCTCCCTTTGGAAATAGGAGAGCACTTGTACATACATAAAAAAAAAAATACTCCAAAATAATTACTAACCGCTTCGGCTATGGACTAACATTTATGTTTTCTTTTCAGCAAAAAAAAAAAAAATAAAATAAAATATATATATATATATATATATATATATATATATATATATATATATATATATATATATATATATATATATATATATATATATATATATATATATATATATATATATATATATATATACATAAAAAAATTCCAGGTATTACCTTTCTCACACCCACGGGAAAGGGACGGCACCATGCACTCGGAGCAACATCAAATTATTAATCAACATTTGGAGGAGGATTTCTGAAAAAACATATGGATACTAATTCATACTCTATATTGAGTGCAGATGGCTTCCACTGATTCCGAATCCACACAGCAAGAAGAGGTGCAACTTCTTCCGATGGAATCAGTAACAAAAGCAAGAGGTCACTGGTTCAAGGACGATCAACCAGTGGCTGAGCTAATTTTCATGGCTACCATCAAAATCATGGACACGGATCATTACTTCCCTATCATGTCTCAAGATTTCAAGACAATAATACAAGGACTACCTCATATTGAGGACGTGTGGACACAAGCGGGCATAGAGGCATTCCTCAAGTTACCTATATATGTACCAGATTTTCAGAGGTGTACACAGGTAATGAACACCATGCAGCCTGCTGCAACAAAGATCTCAGTCCCAGAAGCGCAAGTATTGGATAAAGTCGGGACATGGAAGACCATACAATTCACACATGAATTGATTAATAAAGCTTTTGGATGGAATCAAGCAGGCACAACTAGTGTGAAGGAAGAATGCCATGATCCAAAGAAGAGATCATTCCTGGAAATCAATAGAATTGACATAGAGGATGCTGTACGGCTGGTGCATCAACATTTTTGTTTTCCCAGCATGCACAGGTATACAGCCCCACAAAAAATTGTAGTCCAACTACTATCGCATGCCATGAGACAGATAGGCAATAAAGTGAATCTAACAGGGTATGTACAAGAACGATTGTTTGAAGCCCAAAAGGAATGGGGCCAGAAGAAATTTTTGAATGGCAATTCAGCTTTGACATTGCTGATATATGAAGCTTTGGACATGAAGAATTGTTTAAGGGAGATGCCAACCTCAGAAGGGCTGGCTACATATGTGAAATCCGCCACAGTTCCCAAAAAGAAGAAAATCACTACAGGTATTGAGGAGGCAGGGACAAGTTCTCAGCCAAGAATGAGAGGCACAAAAAGACTAAGAGAAGTCAAGCCAGATGAAGAAGGAGGACCTATGACAAAAAGAGTCCATGTACTTCCAAAGGTGACCCTTGCAGGACAGAAACAAATCACGGAGGAAGAATTGACTAAAGCACTCGAAGAGACGCATAAATATACGGAGGGACAAATCAACTTACCTGTGCAAGGTCATCATTACCAGCAGTCACAACAGGAGTCAAAAACAAAAAGAAGACTCACTAAAGTTCACCGATACCGTGAAATCGGATTAGACAATTCCAGCTCATCAACTCAGGACAAAGAAGAAAAGGACACATCATTGTTGGATGTGGATATTCGAAGCGAATCCAAAGATGATGGGCAATGGACCAAATTAAATGAAGTGGATTATGGTGAAGAACCAGAAGGCCTCAAGCCGATAGATCAAGAAATAAAAGTGAACCAGAAAACCACAAGCACAAAGACAGATGAGGAAATTTCCAAAAAGGAGAATGAAGATCAGGATATAGAAACGGAAGAACCATTCACACCAATCAGGGTTGTAGCAGAACCTTCCCCAATGGATGTCACGTTTCAGGGGAGTGCTACTAAAAAAAATGAAGCAAAAGGAGATGGTGAGGAACCCAAGATACAACTACAAGTTAGACAACCGCATAACGAGACACTCCAGGTGGCAGAAGGCAAAGATGTGCAAATGGGAGAGACTCCTGAAATAGCAAAGACATGGCTGAATGTAGACATAGCTCAGCTCAAACCTGTTGTGCAAGATATGATTCGAACGGCTCTAGATACACAACAATTAATGCTTGATGCTGATGAAGATTACGACCAAGCCATGCGAGACAAGAAGGAACTGGAAAGAGCAGGTAAGCATCTTTCTGAAGAACTATCCAAGGTGCAAGCACAAGCTCTGACAAAAGAAAAGGAACTTCAAGAGGTCAAATCACTAAACTACATGCTAGAGCGGGAGCAGACAAAATTGAAAGACCAAGTCCAGGAATTAACAAAGAAATTAGAGATGAGTGAGACTGAAAAGACACGTCTTCAAACACGCAGTAAAATCTTAGAGTCTCAGCTCAAGGCCAGTATGGAGGAAGCTGACAACATGCGACAACGAAATAAAGAATTAATGACAGCTCTTATTAGTGATCAACCATTGGCAATTGCTGATGACCCACAAAGAAATGTCAAAAACCTGGAAGAGAAGATCACTAAATTACAAGACCAGCTCAGACAGGAGCAAGATGTCATAACGGATTGGGAAAAGAGGTATATGGAGGACACAGCGGCCCTCAGAATGAAATGGAAAAAAGCAGAAAATAACTACCTGCAACAGTGCAAGGAAGACACAGAGCACATGAACATTGTGGCCCAAGAATTAATGAAACATCAAGCAACTATTACTAAGGCCGAAGAGGAAAACAAACAAAAAGATGATTTAATCAAACAGCTTCAGGAGCAATTAGAGCAGCGAGCACAACAGGGGACACCAGTAGTTCCGCCAGGGACCTCGGCTACTGTGGAGGAAGAGGTACGCCCTCTCTCTCCCCCCTTGTATCATTCACCAATAAGGGCTGAAAAGGAGGTTCCATTAGAACCTAACACATGAAAAATTGCAGAACTGAGCAGAACAGAAAGGGCACTACTGGTGTCCCAGCTTACTGCGGAATTTGAAGATCAAATCATCAATTTAATGAAAGAGGCTCAAATCGACAGCAAGCAACTTGAGCAAATACTAAGGCCATTCAATGTACCATACGGGCTTTTGAAGGAACAAACTAGGCAATACATAAAGCATACGACAAATAAGGAACCTGATCACAATCTCCATTTTCGGTATGATACTTTTAACTATACTCAAGTAGAGTTTGAGGCAGCAGATCCAATTTGGAGAAGAAAGCTGTTGGAAAAGCACCCTACACTACGGGTACAGTGGGAAGCATCCCCGTAAGAGCTTCAAGTAAACCCATCATTTTGCCCACTACCCCGTCGAAGAGCATGGATACAATTTTGGGAAGGCCAGCGACAAGGTAGTATTAATAACCAATGGCTAAATTATCCGCTATTACCTAGTCCACCACACAACTACCTACCGACAGAGGAATACATGGTCAAAACCATGGAATTTTGGATTGCAAGATATGCTACTGTCCCAGACCTAGCAGTCAAAATGACAAATAAAATATTTAGCATGTTCCTTACAGTAATTAAAGTATTCCAACATGCACAGTATACATTTTTGAATTTCATCGGCATTACGCAGGGATCGGAGGCTTTAATTTTTGATTTATCTACTATTCCCAGCCGGTTAACAATTATGGCATATTTTTCTCGTCTCATGTTTCTGCCATCGACATATATGCAGACATTTGAAGAAGCATTCTTTACGGGCTTCTTTGAAATAGATTCAGAGATTTTTATTAAAATGACCTCCAATTTGAATGCACGACTGGTGGCCTACGAGATAAGTTTCTTTGCTGACCATAGACAGGCACCAGAGGACGGAGTGAAGTCTCGGCAATGGAAGGAGTTCATGCTATGTCACGCTAATCTGCTAAATCAAAGAGAGCAACAAGCCATTCAAACCTATACACGTCGCCACAAAAAGCCTGTCGGGGACGACAGAGTCTAGGAGGGGGGCAGTGTGGAGGGAGAATCGAGTAAGAAGAAGAAAAAAAGAAAACAACGAAAGAAGCAGCTTCACTAAAAAACAATATCTGAAGATATATCTCTGCAAGAAGCCCCGCAGGGGCGCAACACCCATCTCTGCACAGAGCCCCGCAGGGGCGCACACACCAAGGAAAAGCACGCAGCTGGAAGAAGGAATCAGGGCCAACAAGTATCACATATGTGGATGCTTCAACCTCTTGAGTTGCAGAGGTTTCAGATCAAGGCTTACGAGCTACATCCGCATATGTGCGCTAATGGTGTGCGTGGCAACCCAGAATTAAGGAACCTATAGGTGAATTAGACTGCAGAATATCAGGTAGTCAGTCTAACTCCAAGGGTTGCGGGCGAGCAAGGCAAATACATCAGGCCCAGAGAACGTAAAATAAGAAGTAAGAAGAGGCCGTCAAAACTGAACACCTGTTTTATAAACAGGTAACAATGAGCAAAGGTTGCGTGCAGTGAAAAGAAGTGAATAACACAGCAAGGTCCGATGTGTGCAACCATGACAAATCAGAGCGCCTCTAAAATGTAATGCAAGATCAAGAATCAGGCAACACAGGCCACTGGACGCGTGCGCGAAGCAAAGTCTGTCAAGGGACGACAGAGACGAAGAGGGGGAGAGTGTTGCAGAGCCAAAGAGCGCACAAAGCAGAGAAAAAGACGGGCCCCAAAATTTTTCCGATTTGGACTACACATTTTTGTATCATATTCATTCTTGTAATATATTTCCCCTTGTAAAGGCACTAGAGGAGTCCTCTAGATGCATCCCCACAGAAAAGTAGAGAATACCCATGTACAATAGTAGGAAATTAGCCTCTTAGTGAATAAAGTGCCGGTCACTTGTGTGAAAGGACCATTTTTAGGGCACTAGTATATAAGTCAAATGTGACTCTTTGTAAAGGACTTTTGACCATTGTGAGAATAGAGAGCACAGAAATTCGAATTTGTGTCTTCTTCCCTCCTTATCTTCTTCTTCGCGAGTTTGTATGCGTGTGTATTGCTTGGAAAGAGTGCTTGTGAGTGTTGTCTATCCTTGAGAGTGTTTCCTTGCTGTAGGAAAGGTGTGTGCGAAGTGTAGGAAGTGCTGAAGTGTAGGAAAGTATTCCCGCGACTCAGTATTTCGCTCATAACTTGAAGTAGGAGCGTCGGAATTGAGAATCTTCCACTTGTTCGGCTCTGATTACTTGCTTAAATTCAGCTATATGATTGTAAGGCTCACTAGAACCATCATAGTGGTTTCTCATGCATTTGGCAACTTGAATTGGCCTTAATCTTCTTCCTGCTTCAGGTGTTCTAGGCATTACAGGGAAAACTGGTCTTCCTATTGGTATACCAGGTCCTCTTACTACAGGTGGTCTGACTGGGGTAGGAATTCCGTTCCTTGGGTCAACAAGTGGCTGAGGCCAATAGTTACGGTTATTTGCAGGCATAGCAAACTGCACATGTGGTCTAATCGGGATTTGTGTTTGTTGTGTTTGTCCTGACTATTGACACGAATTATCTTGAGAGGTTCCATGTGGGTTTCGTGAAGTAGTGGCTTGATCCCTCGAGGGAAACACTAGAATATTCTGATATTTCAACTCGGCTCTTTCTAGCTCTATTAAGGGCCAATACCTTCTTAGATTCTTGTCCAAATATGTGATAATGGTGGGGAAGTCAGGATCTTGCAACTCATAAACAGTAACTGGATTAGGGGCTGCTTCCCATAATGAAGAGTGGGCTCTAAGGGGGTGCTCCATTCCATTGATCAAATGCACATCCATTAAGGAGTCATCTTGGGGAACCAAGTCTCCTCTCCAAACCCTAACAACAGTAGATCTCCCTCTGGGTGTGGTCACTTGCTCTTCATTTCCTTCTTCATTAGGGTTGTGAGCATTGTTTTCTTCCCTAAGTTCATTGATGTTTTCAGGGTGTTCTGTAACGACATACTGGACATCCCTTTTGTCCATGTAAAATCCTCCTGCATACTTGACTGCTGGCCTAGGCACTATGTAAGCATCTGAGGCTTTCTTCAGTCTGGCCACTGATCGGTTTAGACCATCTAGGTAGATAGGTATCTCATTTTGGTTGGTGTTCACATATTCCAAAGATGTCCGATATTCTCCCTTAATGATTGACATCATGCCAATCATTGGGACAGTGTTTTGCATATCCTCTGAAGCCATAGGATTTCTTCCTCTGACTCACTAGAGGTTTCAGAATAATGTGAATGGCTATTTGGTTCAGCTGCACTTCCTACAGAAGAGATCACACTTCTTTAGCTTCCTAGGGTTCTTCCAGATCTCAGGTTCATCCACTTAAAAGCTCTGATCAGCGCTTGCCAACCTCCAACTTCTAGAGTTCTTCACTAAGGGTCGAAATTCTAGAAAAATTTGGTTGAGACAGGACTAACTGTGAAACCTCAAGTCACGATACTTGATCCAAAAAAGTTCACGATACTCGATACCTGACCCAAGCTGGGTATGTCACGATACTCGATATGTGACACACTAGAAGGGTACCACGATACTCGACCTTTGAACTAGACGATACACAATATCTACCAGAAACGATACACGATACTTCACAGAAGACGATCTACGATACTTGGATAAACACGATACTCGATACTCAGCAAACACGATACACGATAGTTACCCAATATCGCGTACCAAACACGATAATCGATACTTGAGGAACTCGAACACGATACTTGACAGGTATCACGATCAGAAATCTGGCGATACACGATACACGATATTCAACGAGAAAATGTCCATGATACTCGATACATAACAAGTATCGCGAAGAAATTCAAGTCGATACTCGATACTCGTTAGGTATCGGGAAAGTTATCTCCGCGATACACGATATCCAGCAAGTATCGTGATCCGAAACTCACGATAGACGATACCCAACGAGTATCGGGATACTTGTCAGGTATCGTGAAGAGAACTCATGATACACGATACTTAGCGAGGTCAGGTATCGTGATACTCAACCACAGGAAATCACGATACTTAGGTATCGCGATACTCGACCGCGGGAGAAAACGATACTTGATACTTTTTCAATTTTTAGCAAGTGCTTTTTTGGATTTGGAATGCATATACTTGTGTTTAGAGTGCATCTACCCTCTCCTCACCAACTGTATCACAGAAATAAACCCTACTCACCCCTGGAGGACTTTCGCGATACTTACCGCAGATCGTTTCCTTGAAATGCTCAATTTATGTGACAGAAATGAGAGAATGATGAATGTGCTTACCTTGGGAACTCTCTCTCAGCTCTCTAACCCCTCTGGCTCGTTCTGCGCAGCTCAAAAAGCCCATATCTTCGCTCACGATACTCGACAGCAGCTTCTCACGATACTTGTTTTAGAAACAAGTGACTTAAAAATGGCGTTTTTTTGGTTTTTATACTCTTTGAAAAATTATCCTACTACCAAGACTCAGTAAGTCTAAGGTTAATAACTTCTCTAGCTTCCTAACCTACTCACTCCACTCACTTCCCTAGACTAATAACTCACTACACACACTTCAAGAGTGAGAAGTAAGTACGGGTGAATGTGACTTACCAAAGAAGAGAAAATCACTACTCCTCCTCTCGCTTCAATGCAAAAAGCTACTTACCATCACACGAATGCCTCGGTTTGATTCGACACTCCCCGACAACGGCGCCAAAAAACATGTGTACCTAAGAATCAACTCAGGGACTTGTGGAGAAAGAGACTATACCTCAATCCCCCTCAAGTGCATATACTGGGGATTCACACTTTAATCATCAATCCGATGAGTATCAAAACCTAACCAAGTGTATGAGGACATGCATTCAAATGATGATCAATGCAAACATGCTTCCCAAAGAGTGCAAACAAGGCAAAGGCTAATCCAAACAAGGTTCAACTGTCAGTCAGGGTGTCACTGTAAGACAATAGTTACGCAATATAACACAGGAGCAATAGCAGAGAAGATAACAGATATAGGAGAATCTCAACAATTTTCTACTAGCAGCAAGTACAAAGATGATGGCGTTGTCCACCCGTGCGCTCTCAAGGTAGAGCTTAAATGGTGATCTAGACAACTCTAGATAGGGAGATACAAGGTAGAGGTATGCTGGCTCAACTCAGTGTCTTAGGTAGTACAGAAGTCATGTATATATAGGATCATGGGTGGCCTGCCATGGACGGCAATACATGGGCGGTAGAGCGTGGGCGGCCACCGCCCGCGTAATTGCCATACACGTCTTTGACTGGTTGAACCGACCTAACAAATATAAATGATTTCTGACTCCGACAGGGAATATTCCATGGAATATTCCCTTTACCGTCGCGCCGGGGGCGCTGCCCCCGGACCCCCACCAGGGGGCCCGCTGGCCCCCTGGGACCCCCCAGCCAGGGGGCCCGCTGGCCCCCTTGGACCCCCCAGCCGGGGCTGCTCACCGCTGCCCCGGACCCCACAATTGGGGACCCTGGTAACTCCCTTTCCTTATAATATCTTACATGGTCCAATATGACCTTCATCCAACATTCAAGTTGGGATTCCCATCAATTGGGTAATGCACGCTTGGCTTCTCCTCATAAAGGGGGCCTTACAAAATGTGCATACAATCATGAGGGGTAGACATTGATCATATACTAACACCCCCCCTCAATGTTTACCGATGATAAATCAAGTAGGTCTCGGTCCTATGCCCATCTGTTGAAGATGCTTGTTGAGCTGCTCTCTTCCAAGTGCTTTAGTGAATATGTCAGCACAATTTGCCTCTGTTGGGCAATATTCTAGCTCCACAATTTCATCTTCTATTAGCTCACGAATGTAATGGTACTGTACTTCTATGTGCTTGGTGCGAGCATGAAATACTGGGTTCTTTGCAATAGCCATACAACTTTGATTATCACACTTGAGTACAGTTGGCATATTTGATGGAAAGCCTAGATCTGCAAGAATTCTCCTTAACCAGACTGCCTCACAAGAAGCAAAACAAGCTGCTTTGTACTCTGCTTCAGTGGAGGAGAGTGCGAGAGTTGGTTGCTTCCTACTTACCCAAGAAAATATTCCTGAACCAAGTGAGAAACAATATCCAGAAACTGATTTTCTAGAATCACAATCTCCAGCCCAATCTGAATCACAATATCCTTGGAGTGTATCACCTGTGGTATACAAAATACCAAAATCCAAGGTTCCTGCAATGTACCTTAGAATTCGCATTCCAGCATTCCAGTGACTCTCCTTAGGTTTGTTGGAAAACCTGCTTAACACTCCAACAGCATAGCAAATGTCTGGTCTAGTGTTGCACAAAAAAATAAGACTTCCAACGAGCTTCCTATACTTCTTAGCATCTACATCAGGCATGTTATCATCCATAGATAGCTTATGATTTACCTCCATAGGTGTGCTAGTTGGTTTGCAATCCATCATTCCAAATGCCTTGAGAATTTCTTTGGAATATTTTTGTTGTGAGATGAAAATGCCATCCTTCCTTTGCCATACTTCAATTCCCAGACAAAAATGGAGTAGACCTAAGTCTGTCATTTCAAACTCAGTTCCCAAGCTGATCCGAGTTTGATTGATGAGTTCTAGATGATCTCCTGTAATGATCAAATCATCTACATATACAATGACAACAACTAGCTTGTTATCCCTTTTCGTTACATACAAGTTAGCATCAGAAGTACTTCTTTCAAAACCCATATTTTTGAAAAAATGATCTATTCGTTGGTACCAAGCCCGTGGAGCTTGCTTAAGTCCATACAAAGCTTTCTTCAACCTGCAAACTTTATTTTCTGAATTGGGCACCTCAAAACCTGGTGGTTGAGATACATATACCTCCTCCTTGAGGTGACCATTCAAAAATGCAGATTTGACATCCATCTGGAAAATAGGCCAAGACTTTTGTGCAGCTACTGCAAGTACCGTCCGAATAGTTGTCATGCGTGCTGTTGGTGCAAAAGTTTCTTGAACATCAAATCCTTCAATCTGTGAAAAACCCTGTGCAACTAATCGTGCCTTATACTTTTCTAATGTTCCATCAGCTTTATACTTAGCTTTCCAAATCCATTTAGTACCTATTACCTTCTTCTTTGGCGGCAAGTCGACTAGATCCCATGTATCATTTTTGAGTATACTATCATACTCAGACTGCATTGCCGCTCTCCAATCTGGATCATCAATGGCTTCTTCAATGGTGGTAGGTTCCTTTATCGAACCCATGATATCTGCCATTAGAGCCATGTTAACAATGTGTTCTGAGGCTCTTCTTTGCTCCTCTATTCTCTTTGATCTTCGTAATCCATCTGATGATGATTCTGGTACATCTACATGTGGATTGTGATCATCAAAGAGCTGTTGTGCCCACTTCGGTAGTGGCTTACGCAGTGCAGCTACAACTGGTTGGCTTTTTATTGAGGAAATTTCTCCATCAGATGTTTCCTCCTCCTCAACTTTAACCTGTCTTTTGATAGGCACAAGGTGAGATATTTCTCCGCTTGATGAGATAGTAGATTTACCTTTATCTTCTACTAAGTGTGGTCGTTCATCAAACACCACATCTCGGCTGACAAAAATCTTCCTTGCCTCAGGATCCCATAACCTGTATGCTTTAGACTCTTCACTATATCCTAGGAAGACACACTTTTTGCTTTTTGAATCCAACTTTGATCTTGTTGAATCAGGAATATGTGCATAACAGAAACAACCAAAAATTCTGAAATGCAAAACTGAAGGCTTTTTACCAGAATATGCTTCTTGAGGAGTCATCCCCTTCAGTGCTTTTGTGTAGCTTCGATTGAGGATGTAGACTGCTGTATTGACTGCTTCTGCCCAGAATGAATCAGGCATGTCTTGAGCCTTCAACATACAACGAGCCATTTCAACTACTGTCCTGTTCCTGCGCTCAACAACGCCATTTTGTTGGGGTGTATGAGCTGTGGTAAGTTGCCTTTTCACACCATGCTCCTTACAGTAATTGTTGAATTCTGTTGACAAGAATTCACCTCCTCTATCTGTTCTAAATTTCTTTAGTTTCCTTCCTGATTCATTTTCTACATACTTATGCCACGTTTTAAATTTTTCAAAAGCATCAGCCTTCTCTCGAATGAAATAAACCCACATCTTTCTACTATAATCGTCGACTAACAGCAAGAAGTAGAAAGATCCTCCTAAAGCAGGTGTAGACATTTTACCACAGAGATCAGCATGTACCAACTCTAGAGGAGCTTGAGATCGATTACTGGTCTCTCTTGGAAATGCCTTTCGATGTTGCTTGCCCATCATACAAGCTTCACAAGGTTCCTGCAACTCTGAAAATGCAGGCATATGAGCAACCATCCCTGTTCGTTGCATCTCCTTCAAAACTGCAAATCCGAGATGCCCAAATCGTTGATGCCATAACCTGCTTACATCTTTATCTTCTGTAGCAGTTAAAGCACTTAACTCATACAAGTTATCCCGTCGAATGCCTTTACCTACAACATTACCTGATGAATCCATGATTTCCGCACCACTCTTATTGAAGTGAACTTCAAGTCCACGATCTGTTATTGCAGAAACTGACAACAAATTTCTTTTGAGTGTAGGTACATAGAGAACATCGGATAACTTTTTCTCACCACCTGGAGAAGTGATAAAAGAGATGGTTCCAGTTCCTTCAGCTGGACACTTGGAGTCATTTCCCACCACTACATTGATGGATTCCCGCAGAGGCACTAGGGAACTATACCAATCCTTTTTACTAGTCATATGGCGAGAAGCTCCACTATCTAAAATCCATGGCTCATCAACACGAGCTTGAGCAGATGAACATACCTCTTCAATAGCTACCCAAAGTTCCAGCTCTGTGTTGTTTGCAGACTCTTTGTTCTTCCATGATGATTTTACAGTCCCATTCCGTTCATCAGCTTGCTTCTTTCTGCAATCCTTGATGGCATGGCCTTTCTTTTCACAATAGAAGCAACTTCCTGTGAATTTTTTCTTCTTTGGCTTCTTCTTTGATCCCTCTGAAGAGCCTTTACCTTTTGCATTTGCTGAGAATGCAGCATCAGTTGTACTTTGCCGATTCTTCAGCCGCATCTCTTCTTCTAAAAGCATGGCACAAAACTCTTCAAATGTAAGAGGAGTTGGCCTTACCTGAGTGTTAAGGGCTGTTACTAATCCATCATACTTTGCTGGAAGAACACGTATAGATCTTCGAGCCAGCTCTTCTGGTGTTATAACAACACCAACTGCAGCCAATTGATCTTGAAGATGCTTTATCCGTTTGATAAAATCTTCAGCCTTTTCAGAATCAGAATGCTTTTCATTTGCCAACTGATTTTCTAAATTCTGTATCCTAGTGTGGTTCTTGGTCTCATATTGTCGAGCCAATATGCCCCAAGCCTCATGTGCTTTAGTAGTATGTTGAACTAAAGTAAGCACAGAATCACTTACACTAGTGACAATCGCACATAATGCATCAGCATTCCGCCTCTTCCAAGCTCGTAGAAGATCTGGATCTGGCTGAATCATCAATCTTGAATTTGCTGGATCTTCAACTGGTATAGGCTCTGGATCCAATCCCATCGGTCCCATGACAGTGTCAAGTAATTCATAGGAGTCCAAAATTGCAGAAATTTTGAACTTCCAGAGTGTATAGTTGGTTCCATCCAGCTTCCCTTCAGTGAATGCAGGTGGACGAATTCGAATAGGTGCAGCATTAACATTAGCTAAAGCACCAAGACTACTGTTCGACGATGAAGCCATCATGTAATCACTCGAATAATCTATTGATATTCTAGTCTGCTAGTAGGCTAAAATAATGATACTTCTCAAGCTATTCGAACCTTACAGCTCTGATACCATGTAAGACAATAGTTACGCAATATAACACAGGAGCAATAGCAGAGAAGATAACAGATATAGGAGAATCTCAACAATTTTCTACTAGCAGCAAGTACAAAGATGATGGCGTTGTCCACCCGTGCGCTCTCAAGGTAGAGCTTAAATGGTGATCTAGACAACTCTAGATAGGGAGATACAAGGTAGAGGTATGCTGGCTCAACTCAGTGTCTTAGGTAGTACAGAAGTCATGTATATATAGGATCATGGGTGGCCTGCCATGGACGGCAATACATGGGCGGTAGAGCGTGGGCGGCCACCGCCCGCGTAATTGCCATACACGTCTTTGACTGGTTGAACCGACCTAACAAATATAAATGATTTCTGACTCCGACAGGGAATATTCCATGGAATATTCCCTTTACCGTCGCGCCGGGGGCGCTGCCCCCGGACCCCCACCAGGGGGCCCGCTGGCCCCCTGGGACCCCCCAGCCAGGGGGCCCGCTGGCCCCCTTGGACCCCCCAGCCGGGGCTGCTCACCGCTGCCCCGGACCCCACAATTGGGGACCCTGGTAACTCCCTTTCCTTATAATATCTTACATGGTCCAATATGACCTTCATCCAACATTCAAGTTGGGATTCCCATCAATTGGGTAATGCACGCTTGGCTTCTCCTCATAAAGGGGGCCTTACAAAATGTGCATACAATCATGAGGGGTAGACATTGATCATATACTAACAGTCACGATACTTGGTGCAGTAGCCAATAGTAAATCGAGCTTTTCTCTCAGCTCCGAGCTCCAAATATAGCGAATAGCATATGCATTTTGAAGCTCTTGAGAAGACGCATCCAATGGTGGTATTTTTACTCGATTCTGAAGCTTATATTTCAAGTTATGAGCAAAAGACTGAGTCTCCAGAATGACCTTCCTACACTTCACACACACCTTAACTACAACAAACAGACACTTTCATGGATAGACAACACTCCTTAACACTCTTTTCAAGCAACACATGTCCATACAAGCTCACAAAGAAGATGATACAGAGAGGAGAAGACACAAATTCGAAATTCTCTGCTCTTGATTCTCACAATGGCAAAAAGTCTTTACAAAGAGTCACAAATTGACTTATATACATGTGCCTTAAAAATGGTCCTTTCACACAAAAGACCGGCACTTTATTCACTAAAAGGCTAATTTCCTATTAATTTACATGGGTAAGCTTCTAATCTTCTGTGGGGATGCATCTACAGGACTCTCTAGTGCATTTACAACGGAAATTATGTTACAAGAATGGTTATTATACAAAATGGAATGTGCAAATCAGAAAAAATTTGGGGCCCTTCTTTTTCTCTGCCTTGTGCTCTCTTTGCTATGCAACATCTAGCTAGAGTTTTTGGACACAATCCCCATTTGGGGCAATCACAAAAACTCAAACCAAGGTCAAGAGAACCACGCACTATTTAACTTGCAATAGCAATAGAACAATAGAAACTATGTAAGACCTTTCAATCAGGATCTTAACGTAGTGATAGGGAGTGTGGACACTATCCCCCCATGTGGGGTGGTCAACCGTAATTCATTCCAAGAACTAGGTCCTGCAAGCCTGTAACATACACAATAATACACAATAGACAACAACCCAAAAAGTTTCAAAACATATCAAAACCACAAAGAACATTACAGAGCATTGGTATTTCCAACTAATGTTGGAGCAATACATGCAATATATTCACTAGGTATATCACAATACATCCAATTAATCAAGCCTATACCGATGGACTTGCTTGTTGCACAATTTCCACACGTCTTGTGTTGAAAGTCCGAGTTCCATGATTCAAGGATTGGACAAAATCCCATTCATATAGGTAGTCATATAGCCAAGAATCCATGTAGATAGATAGATAGATACACACATACATACATACATACATACATACATACATAGAAACATAGATAGATAGATAGATACATAGATATAGAGCTCATAAGTGAGAAGTATATACGTGAGAAGTATGACAACATGTTGTGTTTGTACCAATGATGAAGTAGGCATATTCCATAGACTTGTGTCAGCACAAGCTTCATATCACCTCTTGGGCAGATGTCCACCAAATGTACATTTGCCATTTTTCCTTAATATTTTTGACAATATACTTGGCAAGTAATTAAAGACATTGTAGAAAAGTAAAGACAACCAAGCTTTGATAGGTTCCATGTTGATAATGGTCCTCCATTGCTCCATAATAATACATAGTGAAAGGTGCAAGATAATTATCACAAGCTTTACAAGAATGGAAAGAATGTTCGAGGACCTATCCCCTTGTACAAAGAAGGTTTTCCCCCTTGTACAATGTTCGAGGACCTATCCCATGGCCCCAAAGGCCAATATGGTAAGACCTCAAACATGAATGTATTGTCAAAAAATGTAATATGTAATGCTTTACAATTATTTTGATCATCCTCACAATCACAATTATAAAATAAACAACAACTACATAAACATGTCTCTCATGAAGCTTTGTATCGATTCATCATCAGTGAGCCCTTCATCTAGAATCTATCTAAATCACTGTTTAAGCATAATGGAAGCACATGCATGAACAATGCAATCTTTGTAACTATATGTTTGATATTTGAGAGTTCAAGTTTTTTGTCTCTCTGATAGTGTTTTTCTTATCTTTCTCTATTGGTCTATTACAAAAAAAAAGGAATATAATATCCTATGAAAGATATGATAGGATATTTTATCTTTCTCTATTGGTCTATTAAAAAAAAAAAAGAATATAATATCCTATCTTATCTTTCTCTATTGGTCTATTACAAAAAAAAAGAATATAATATCCTATCAAAGATATGATGACATTCTCACAAAAGATTGTAAATATTTTTAATATGTTGACTAACAATAAGAGGTGTTTGTGAAAGCAAAGTTAACAATAACAGATGTTTGTGAAAGCAAGGTTTTTGTTCATGAGGCATCTGTAAGAGAAAAAATTCATACTCATCCAAAATTGTAAATATTTTTAATATGTTGACAAACAATAAGAGATGTTTGTGAAAGCAAAATTTTTGTTCACGAAGCATCTATAAAAGAAAAAATTCATGCTCTTCCTTTACCTTTGGTCCAAATTAGATACTTTTATATGGTTGTAAGAATGTCTTTAAAAGCAAAAATTTTGTATATGTTCATACTATTTCTTTACTTTGTGTCCAAATTCAATACTACTATATGTACAAACCTTTTAGTGTCTTATGTATTTCTCTTCACCACTTTATTTTTACTTTCGTATGCTCTTGTATAGTATTCTCTCTCTCTCTTATGCTTCTTGTTCAGTTTAGTTTACAGAGGTATCTTATTAAGCTATTTGCTTTTAAGAATGTATGATTTTACTTGTACTTTTTTTAAAAACAATAGTAAAAAAATATTAGATAAGATGTTTCTCTTGGAAAACAACAAGATTAAAAGTAAGTGGGTCATTCATAAGGGTGACGAAAAAATCATTAGCTTTTTCAATAGCTCGTTCTAAAGTATTAATCACTCACTAAATCTTAAGTCTTCTATCAATTTTGAACCATCGTAATTATTAGACTTTTGGGCCATCCTACTTTTACTTTGTGGGATACAGGAGATCTCATGGGCATTAAGCCCATTCACTCTCGGCCAAACTTCCTTTCTAAAAAAAAAAAAATCACGCACCCACCAATTCCATATAGAAGAAGGAGGGACACCCAAACTAATACGACAAAGAGATGCATGTACTTTTACTTGGAGGTGCTCTCTCAAGAATTGCTATTGTTTCAAAAAAACACAATTAAAATTCAAGTGAACGCATTTTAGGTCTGAAATTTGAAAGAATAACACATACAAACCTAAAAAACACCCCTTATCTCCTAGGCCCGGTTCACAACGCATGACGGCAAAGAGTGAATATGGTGATTATCTAATAAAAGTTTTACATATGTCACATGGTGTTCAGACAAGGCGGAGGCATCTAGTGTTTTGCTTTCCACGTCACGGTAGAAAAATGAAAGTTTTGTTCTGGCCTCCCCCCCTCGCCCCTTCAGTGTACCACCCTCCACATCATTCAAAAAATGAACACTTTATTCATTTTTTAATATCTAACTGTGACATGTATACATAATTCTCTGATATATATGTTGTATATAGTGTTCAGAGAGGGCGGCAGCACAATTTTTTGCAATTGTAGTTCCACTCTCTTGTCTGAACACATAAGAGGCGGCAGCACTATTGTTTATACTTTTCTAGTCAGAACAAAGCCAAAAAAACTCTTAATTCCACCGGGCCGTGTGAATTGAGCCTTACATTTACATTCAAGGAGAAAATGGTGTTGGAAGGGCAGGGCTTTCTCTGCCCCACACCAACATAATAACATAACATCTCTTGTGCATTACCACTTTTTATAAAATTCTTGTCTCTTAAGAAAAAAAGTCTGCTTTGCTTATGAAAAAAGCATACATCACAAGTCAACAAGGTCAAGACTTCGATTGCGAATCGGCAGAGTTGGTGTACCTTTGAACTTTGTGTAAACGAACGGGGATGAGACAGAGCCGTCCATAGTGGCCTCCATCGGACGGCCGCCTGCTCGCCTCGTCGGGCGCGCCGTTTGACCAATGCTTTAACTTTCGAGCAGGCGAGTTGACCCGGATCTCAAGGTCATGTTAAATCAGGTTAATTTTGCCGATGGAAAATTTTTCAAAATGTTCAGGGGGATATATAGTAAGTTGTTGACTCATATGCATCTCTCTCTCTGTCTCTCGTCTGTGTCTTCCTCTCTTCGGACCTCCCCGTCTTCGCTGCCTTTCTTTTCTCTTCTCTCTTCGGGAAACGGTTTGTTCTGCAGGTGGCAGGTCGCCCTTTTGACGCGATCCTCTCTTCTTCGTCGTTCAGATTTCTTGAAAGTCGGAGTCGCTGCCTTTCATCCCCCTCCACCGTCCTTTGCGAGTTATTCTGCGTCCTGCTTGCAGCCCTGAGGGGATTATTTCTTCTTGATTCATTAACCTGTTTCATTTGCTTGGGAGACGCCATAATCTTGATCGTCTGCTACGTCTCCTCTCTGTCTGTTTCGGGTTCTTTGGAATCGTCTTGCTGCTCTTCTCAGGGCTTCGGGACTTATCTGCTTATTTTTGTTGGCTGTTTATTGCGTAACTTTTCCCGTTCTGCGTCTGCGCGCAGACATGGCTATGGAAATGCTTGATTTTCAGAGCTGTACGAAGGTGGAGAGAGATACCGATGTTCAGGAGGCTGCTTTGGCAGGACTCGAAGGCATGCAACGCCTTATACATATGCTGTCACAGCGACATCAACCTGCGCCAGAAGAGTGCTCTTCTGTGGTCGACGCTACAGTATGCGAGTTCAAGAAAGTCGTATCTCTGCTGGGAAGATCGGGGCACGCGCGTTTCCGGAGGGGGCCTAATGTTCCGTCCAGTTCGCAGGGCGGCGGTAATGGCTTTTCTGATACGTTGGAGTCCCCGACAAGCTGCTCTTCTGAAGGCGGCGCTTCGGATAGTGATTCTGGCTCGGCCAACACTCTATTCCGCCCGCGGCCGATCGCGGCGGTGGCTCCCCCCCAGATGACAAAGCAGCTTCCCTCCTTCAGCCCTTCCTCCCTCAGCAATGAACCGCCAAACGTATCCCCGAACACGGCCTTCTCGCCCGTTGTGGCTGGTTCTGCAAGTTTTAACGTAAATCCTTTACCATCTGCAATCGCATGCACAGCATCCGAATTATCTAATTCCTTGCCTGGTAGGGCTTTCTCCGCTCTTCCTCAGAGCATGTTCGTAACTACGGCGCCTTCGTTTGAGGCCACTGATCCCCATCCTCCTGCGCAAATGAACCCATTTATAATTACTACTCAGAGCAGGCCCCCTGGCAGTGCTTTCACAGCGCCATCGTTATATCAATCTGATGCTCGTTTCTACCCTCTTCCTTCACATCAGATATACTTCGGGCGTCCGAATATGCTTCCTCCATACGGATCTTTTGAGAATGTGACGAAGCCAGGGCCTCGGCTACCTCTTTCAAAGATGTCACAAAACTTCTCGGAGACAGCTGGTCAGGCAAAGGTGGAAGCTTCCACATCCGCCTGCCCACCTCCTCTTCCTTCAACTTCTACGACCGTAATGCCATCGCTGAACTTAGATGTTAGTCTAGATAACGGTACTAAACATGCGTTCCAACCAACATCAGCGCACGTCGGGGCTTCTACCAAGAAGAAATGCTCAGGAAGATCTGAGGAAGGTGAAGGGAAGTGCAACAGTATCGGGAAATGCCATTGTTCCAAACGCAGGTCTGTGCACTTTTGCTACTTCAGCAAATATGAAGTATCTTGAACCTTATTTTATTAAGATCGTTAATGCTGAAGAATATCATGTCCCTTTTTGTCATTGGTTGTGTTCCTTGTATAAAGAATGTCTTTTTATGGTGGTTTTTTACATGTGTGCTTACAGTGATAGGTGCTTGTTTGTTATCTTTCAATGCATCAAGAAGCCCCCCCCCCCCCCCCCCCCCCCCCCCGCCTGTTTTTTATTTTTCATTATAATTCTCTCTTTAATGACTGCTTTCAGAGGAAGCTCTCGAAACTTTTTGTTAACTCTAAAAAAGACCAGATGATCTACTATTTTTTGCTTGATACATATTGGAAATTGGTAACTAAAATCTAGGTGTTTTCAACAATGATCTTTCTGTATTTCTACCTTTTGTTGGGAGATTTGAGCAAATAATTGTAGTTATCCTTTCACTGGTCATGATGATAGAGTGAGATTTTCAAATTGCACGAAATCAGAGACGCTGTGGTAGTTATAGGGAGATGATAGAATCGAGTACTTCATTGATTATCCGACAGTATGCTGGTGTTTTCAGGCCGAACTCTTTTAAGCAGTATCTCTTTCCATCATTGGTCCATTTTCTTTTGTTTTTTGTGATTGTTGATCCAGTATAGAACCCCACTACAATTGGAATTTGATATCAACTGTAGTGCTGTGTACTGGCTTCAGTGAATGGTAAGTATATCCCATCTCTTTGGGCTTTTTTTTTTTTAAAATGGAGGTTCGGCCGAGGCCTACTCCCCCGGACTTTAACTTTGAAATTACAACTGTACAAGGAAGGGCATAGTACCCATGGGACCCCCCTTATCCCACAAGAACAGGGGTTTACAACTGGGTTAAACGGCGGTCACAACTACCGCGGGGATGGTCAAACGGTGGCCAACAGCCACATACATCAGTTCCTGGGATTTATATGTCCCTACATGTTGCTGCCAGGGGTTGAACCCTCGCCCCCGCCTCAAGAGGCGAGGGGCCCAACCACCAGGCCAGCGAACCGGGACGTTTGTTTTTGGGCTTTTGTTTTCAAAGTTTGTTGAGATGTTAATTATGCTTATGAGTATACTGATGAGTTCTTCATGTTTGGTAGTTAGATTATATTAGTACGTCTCACTATTTGAACAAACATTTCCTTGATGCGTTATCTTGCTTGTTTTGTTCCAGAAAATCTAGAAATAGGACTGTCGTAAGGGTTCCTGCTAGAAGCCTCAAGATGGCAGATATACCAGTGGATGAATACTCTTGGAGGAAGTATGGACAAAAGCCAATCAAGGGTTCCCCTCACCCTAGGTACTTTTCAGTAATTGATTTGTTTCGATGAGCATATCCTTGATTTTCTTATCTTTCATTGTGAAAATATACGATTTCTGATGCATGCATTAAACGTTTCAGGGGATATTATAGATGTAGCTCTGTGAGAGGATGCCCTGCAAGAAAGCATGTGGAGCGAGCCCTGGATGATTCAAGCATGCTGATTGTCACATATGAAGGTGAACACAGTCACCCACAGCAAGCAAGTGAAATGGTCCAAGAATGATAACGAGGGTTTTGTGATGGTACAAAGCTAGTGACATAAACCACCACATGTTTGCATGCACGGATATCCCTTGTTATACTAACATTGCTCTTATTGCTTAAATAGAAATGTTTATACAGTATTCCTATCTGTGAGTCTGCATGACCATGCGCCCAGATCAAGGAGTATTTGTTTCGGATTATTCAGTGGACGTGTTTGAATATATATGACACTGAACAGTCAATGGGGACGTCACCCTGTTGTGTTTAAATCAGATTACTGTGCAAAGAAGCAAAAAGCAACGGAAGCAGTCCATTTCTGGGAACAATGCAACAGTTTTGGCCTTGGCTACTTCATATTTTGTTTTTTTTCAGTTTCATTCTCTCCAATGAGATATATAAAGATTTAATGTTCATTCGGCCTTCTCTATGGACTTGATTATGTAAAATCTGTGGACATGCTCAATTCATCTTATCTTTACTGATTTGGTTTTGCGGCAACAAAGGAGAAGAATATATATATATATATATATATCAGTTAATCTTATAGGGCGTTGGATTTTTCATCAAGTGCTGGCGATGTTCTTGATAAGGCATAACTTGTTGGCTCGCAATCATTTAATGGATTGTGCTTGTAAAACATTCCTTGAAATCCAGCCTTCATGTGCATTCATTACCAGTTATTATTTTGCATTTGTGACACTGTCTGTCCTTTTGGGGACCAAGCTCTCATACATTCCACACCTCAATCATCATCATGGGATCTCGATAGATATTACTCGCATTCTGATCATAAAATCATTTAGAATACGAGTGCCTATGCCTATCTTCTAGAAGAAAATGCGATTCATGAGAGGACGATGAATGTGGTTGAGCGCATAGACTGCCCAACTTCTTGCGGGTGCGATCGACTTGTTATATCTACTGTTGAGCTCACGTAGTGAGGAAAGGTTTGGGGGGCCAATCCGTCATATACATTGTCTCTTGGCCTTTTGGTAATGTTGGAGACATTCTTCATTTAAAAATTTCAAAAAGAGGCCAGACAACAGGAATCTATGCTTTTGGTGTGAGAAATGTACAGCTGATGACTTCCTGTATTCTAAAGTTTTCCAAGGATGCCGTGTGATCATAATAAACGGAATTCAATGCATATACGCCAACCATCTTCACATCACAATCTTTTTGTCGTAGGAGCTAGCCACTTCGTCGAATAAGTGCAGGTACCGTATTTCTCTTGGGCCTCCTAGATGCGAGGGATTTAGAAAATTCAGTATTGCACGTCAAGTGCAGTCTGTGTTCCTTTGTTTCGTCATAAGCTCATTGGTTCCTTCATGAGGACATTCGGTCCAGTGTTCTGAAATATATTACATATCGAAGCAGAATTGTGAACGAAATTCTGAGACTTTCCATTGTTGGACTCAAATTTGGCGGAGACCTTTTTTTTTTTTGAGAGTACAATGAATTGGAAAGACACACACACCCTGAGCTAGTAAGGTAGAGGCACCCGTCTTGGGGAACTTCATGGACACCCATCTTTGAGAACTCATGGATATGTCCAGTTAGGATTTGAACTCAAGATTTCCTCTTTGAGACTCAAAGCATCAACCACTAGGCTATGCGGGCTTCGTTACGATACGAACTCTTGATGGTTTTGCTTTGTTGGCTATGTTTTTTGCTATTTGGACGTATTATTAGAGAGATATTCGTTCGTCCATTTGCGTATAGGCGGTTGCATGCACACCTATCCATGAAGGTTGCAAATATGTTCTCGGCAGAGAGATGTCTTAATACCAATGAGGTGACGCATATATGCGAGTAGCAGTTCATCTTTGATCCTCCATTCTTTGAGGTCTCCTTGGTCCAACAACCTTCAACTATAAACATAAGATTAGCTTGACCATATAGCTGATCCGCCCATGATGGAAATGATTTTTTTCTTGCGGGGATTGCCTTCTCTATTTCTTGCACACCATACAACCTTCACAAGGTTCCTTGGAACACAATCACCACATTTAGGTGCACAACAATACCTTTTTCTTTATCTAGTGTGGTTGTACCTCTCGTGCCAAATCTTAGTTATGTCAACTTTGATTGTGGCTACATAAGCACTTATCTCATATAGGTTTTTCTTGCAATTTGCAATATACAACACGTCTTCTAGATTTGTGCTTTAGTGTTTGTTGCTAGAAAGAAAATAGTACGTGTTCCTATCACTATGATTGATCCTTGTTGATGCAACGTACAAGGATTCATGAATAGCTCCATCTCAACTTGATTTGTGTTTTTTTTATTCCTCACCCTTTACCTTTAAAAGTAGCACACTTTCATATTCTTTCTTGACATGAAAATATTTAATTATGTGTCCTTTGTTCTTATAATAGAAGATTTTTCCTTGAAAGTGTTTCTTGCCTTCGTTTTTTTACTCGTCTCCATCACCTTATATGGTAGAGGAACCACCTTATCCAGAGTGTAGAATATCCTTTGCTACTTCCTTCTTGAGCTTGGTATTACAACACTTCTTCCATTATTAATGGATAACTCCTCAAAGCCAAAGTTTTGAGTCCTTATAGGAGTGTGGAGAGCACCTACCAATCCATCATATTTTGGCTAAAAAATTTGGAGACATCCCCAAGCTAGCTCCGTGCTATTTTTTAACTCAATACAAAATAATTAATTGCACAAATTCTTGATCCACGTGATAAATGTCTTAGCCATCTCTCCTTGAGAAAACTTCTTTGAATTAAGTTAATTTTCCGAAAGTTGAATGCCTCTGAATTAAAACACAAAGTGCATGTGCATCCCTTCTCCAAACTTATAAAAGCTCTATATTACAAGGAGTGATGGATCAAAGACAGGTTGTGGTTTTAGGATAATCCATTGCCATCTCTAAAATATTATGAAAATCAAGGATACATGTAATCCAAATCATATATTCTATGTGGCTGAAGCTACTTCACTAAAGCTTGTTGAAAGAGCCCTTAGTGTTTACATAGCAAATATTATTTCACAACTTTCACTTCCACTTCCATTGCCACATATATTTCTCTTGTGTTGAATATTGTATCTGAGAAATTCTAGTGTTGGAGCATTGCACTCGGACAACCACTAGCATTGAAGAGTTTTTTTGCACAAAATCTAGGTTGAAATCTTTGCCTCCATGAGCTCTAGCATTGAAGCCTTGCTTTGCCGCAAACTTTAAAACATAAGAATTTGCCTCCAAATACTTTGGGGTTGAATTTTCTACCTACATGCACTCTATATCATTGAGGCCTTTGTTTGCAACAATTTTGCAATCTTCTAGAATCTCTCAAGATTTGTTACTAGATAAAGTGCACCTCTTTCAAAACTTCAAAATAAAGTAGATGGATTGTGGATAGAAAGTGAAGAAGATCATACACACATACACATGATTGAGTTAAGTTAGAAAGAGAATAAGAGATGAAAGGGTCACTATATATATTGAATACTAAGTGACTAAAAAAAGACTCAAAATAATATGAATTCAACTCAGGCATTTATGTATAATGAAGCTTAAACTCTAAAAAAAAGGATAGATGGATTTGTCCACCTATTATGGAAGAGAATGATTAGGCTATGGTTTCTTTATCAAAGGGGAAGAAGAAGAAGAAGAAGAAGAAGAAGAAGAAGAAGAAGAAGAAGAAGAAGAAGAAGAAGAAGAAGAAGGGAACTCTATCAAAATTCAAGGATATAGGCAAGTTTTCTATTTCTAATTCCCCTGCTATATCTTCTTCTACCTCTGCATCTACTAGTTCGTCTACACCTAAAGGCTAGTCTACTTTATGTACATAGAGCTCTACTATGTTGAGATATCAAGCTCAACATGTGATGATCCAGGATAATACATATCACTTTTTTATTTCTCTGACATGTATAGTGGTCACGCTGGTATATGTCAGGGACACTTTATTGAGCTTTATTAGATTTATCTACCGAGAGTGATGGCACATTTGTTTCTTGCTAGCTCACTCATTCGTGGTCATTAGGTTTTTCCATATGTACTGGTCTTTACATATTGCACT
Organism: Ceratopteris richardii; assembly: GCA_020310875.1. Lineage (NCBI taxonomy): Eukaryota > Viridiplantae > Streptophyta > Polypodiopsida > Polypodiales > Pteridaceae > Ceratopteris > Ceratopteris richardii. The sequence continues at coordinate 68,314,590 of CM035438.1, read as the reverse complement.
TGTATTCTTGTTTATAGGTCATTCTTGTACATTCCTTTTATGTAATAGAAGAAGAAGAAGATCATTCTTCCTTGCTTCAATATGTGTGTGTGCTCCTCTTTGATTGTGAGTGTGTGTGTGTGTGTGTTTGTGTGTGTGTGAGCTGTCTTCCTTATCTCCATCCTCGTGACATGGTATCAAAGCTAGTGCGGCTGTAGAGAGTGTTGGAGTTAGACGTCTGCGGAAGCACGCGAACAGCACAAGGAAGAAGAAGAAGCTTGGAGCACAACACACAAGACTGAATGTATTACTAGAGAATGTACAAAGATAAGTAGCCCATTAGGGCAATAGGCGTATATACAAGCCAGGGGAAAAAAACCTCCTAAAGAGGGAAAAAAGTGCCTCGGCAGTCCTAGAGTGTTCACACCTCACTACCTAAATATATTAACAAATCCCCCCTGGGAGTGATGCGGTGAACAAGGAGCTGGCACTCATGTATAAGGAAGTGCCAAGCTATGTGGAAATCACTCCACAAAAGGAAGTAAGCCCAAAGCTTTGCGAAAAGCTTCAAACTTCTCCCTAGGCAGAGCCTTCGTGAAAAGGTCTGCAATGTTCTCCTGCGTGGGCACATATGCCAAGCTGATCTCCCCAGCAGAGAACCTCTCCCTGACATAGTGATAATGCACCTCAATGTGCTTAGTGTGAGCATGGAACACAGGGTTCCTCACAACTGCCAATGCGCTCTGACTGTCAGTGAAGATGGTGGTGGCAGAAGACTAGCCAACACCCAAATCAACCATAAGGCGTCTGAGCCACACACACTCAACAGTTATTGTGAAAGCTGCCCTATACTCAGCCTCACAACTGGAAGTGGCCACAGTAGGCTGCTTCTTGCTCAACCAAGATATACATGAGCTACCAAGCATGAAGCAAAAGCCACTGGTGGACACACGAGTGTCATAGCAACCAGCCCAATCTGAGTCAGAAAAAGCATGCAAATCTGGCGGTAGTGATCCCCCCTTGGGATAAAACAACCCAAGTAGCCGAGTACCACTCAAGTAGCGAAAGATGCGCTTAACCGCCTTCCAATGCGTGACTCCTGGGCAATGCATAAACCTGCTCATCTGTGAGACAACAAACTGAATATCTGGCCGAGTAATGCATAAGTAAATCAAGCATCCAACAGCCTGCTGATAGAGAACATCATCAAATGCATCTCCAGCATCATGAAGACTCAATCGTAAACCTGTCTCCATAGGAGTGGCAATAGGCTTACAGTCTTCAAGGCCAAAACGCTGCAATAATGTGTCAATATATTTCATTTGACACAAAGCCATTCCACCATCAACTTGCATAAAGTGAATGCCCAAATAGTGATGCAAATGCCCCATATCAGACATCTCAAATGAGGCATGCAAATCAGCCTTGAAATCAGCAATATGCTTCTCAATAGGACCAGTGAGGAGCATGTCATCTACATAGACAACAATGATCAGAAGCACATCATTAGCACGCTTAACATATAAGGTGCTTTCAGTTGGACTGTTCTCAAAACCATGTGCAATCAGATAGGCATGTATCTTCTCCTACCAAGCACGTGGTGCTTGCTTTAAACCATATAACGCCTTCTTTAACCTGCACACCTGGTTTTCATGCCCTTTTTGCACAAAGCCACGGGGTTGAAAAACATACACTTCTTCATGCAAGTCACCATTAAGAAATGATGTTTTAATGTCCAACTAATGTACATTCCAACCATGATGGGCTGCAAGTGCATAAATGCTCCGAACAGTAGTCATACGACATGTAGGTGCAAAGGTCTCATCAAAATCAATGCCTCTTTCCTGCGCATAACCCTTTGCAACAGGCCTAGCCTTATACCTGTCAACTGTACCATCAGGTTTATGCTTCAGCTTGTATACCCACTTAGTGCCAATGGCCTTCTTGCCAGGAGGCAAGTCACATAAAGACCATGTACCATTCTTCATTATAGCATCATATTCAGATTGCATAGAAGCCATCCAATTTTCTGAATTCTGTGCTTCATCAAAAGAAACAAGCTCATTCTCATCACAGAGACTAGATGTAGCCATAGCATAGCAATCTGATGCAAAGGAGGCACTATGAGAGCCTGAACGAGTACAATATGACAAAGGTGCATCTAATTTGCTGTCACGCAAAGTCTGCACCAACCATTTTGGCATAGTTTTTGCCTGCTCAATATCAACTCTCTTATCAGCAAGTGCATCATGTAAATCTACATCAGAAATGGAATGATCTGCATCATCATATGAAACTTGCAAAGGCTGAGAAGTTGCCTCATTAGGACTAGCACTAGACTGTCCACCTGTAAAAAGAGGCATCAAAGTATCATACATGTCTTTGGAGCTAACAGATGTCTCCTTAGTACATGAAAGCAATGGCTGAATAGCATCTTCCACAAAGACAACATCACGGCTAACCAGAATGCGTTTAGTTTGTGGATGATATAGATGATAGCCTTTACTTTCAGAACTGTACCCAACAAAAATACATTTTACTGCCTTATCATCCAATTTTCTACGATGTTGTTCAGACACTAATGCATATGCCAAACAACCAAAAACACGCAGATGAGCAACAGATGGCTTGCGGTCATGCCAAGCCTCATATGGAGTGATAGACTACAACACTTTAGTGGGACACCTGTTCAATACATATGCTGCACACATGACAGCCTCAAGCCAGAAACTATGAGGTAAAGCCTGACTCTTGACCATACACCTCGCCATCTCCATGAGAGACCTATTCTTCCGTTCAGCAACTCCATTCTGTTGAGGTGTATACGGCACTGTACACTGGTGTTTTATCCCACGTTCAACCAGAAATGCATTAAAATCGGAAGACATATATTCCCCCCCTCGATCAGAACGGAGGGTGCCCATTTTACATGCTGACAGATTTTCAGCCAAAACCAAAAACTGTTTGAATCACATGAACACTTCGGACTTTGCTTTGAGTGGATATACCCATGCATGCCTGGAAAAATCATCAATGAAAGTCACGAAGTAAAGGTAATTTCCAAAAGAGGGTGTCTGTCTGCATAGGACCACAGACATCACTATGTACAAGCTGCAATTTCTGCGTAGCCCAAACTGAACCATCTTTTGGAAAGGAAGAACGCTGCATTTTGCCCAAAATACAACCTTCACAAACATGTTTTCTAGGTGCCTCAAGTTTGGGCAAAGAGGACACCATTTCAGATTTCTACAGGCGTAACAAACTAGCAAAATTCAGATGACCAAAGCGTGCATGCCAAAGCTTTGCATCTGACATAGCCTGAGAATCATGAACTGCACATGCGGAATCATTCACAGATCTTTCATAGTCTATGAGCTTATACAACCCACGACATAAAATGCCAGAAGCAATAATCACATCGCCATTTGAGAGATCATGGACTGTACACCTGTCATCAACGAATTTCACAACCAAGCCAATCTTGGCTAATGTAGAAACTGATAACATATTCTTTTTGATCCCTGGCACAAATAAAGCATCTGACAAAGTGAAAGAACTACCATCAGCAGTAGTCAGAATGATCTTACCAACTCCCATAACAGGATAAGAGGAGTTATTGGCGCATGTGACAATATTCCCTGTAGGGGCAGGCTCGAGTGAAGAGAAGAAACTGCGCTGTGAGGTAATATGTTTGGTCGCCCCACTGTCAAAGTACCAAATATCTGAGTCTACTGTAGACATGCACTGATCATGAGAAGATGGGTCAAAACTGCAGATAGTAGTAAACACCCATTCTTCTTCCTGCACAAGATTTGTAGACTCAGTTTTTGGTGTAGAGGCCTCTGCAACAACCATTCCAACCTCTTTCTTCTTAGCCTCTTTAGCAGCCAGTTTTGGACAGTTCTTTATGATATGATCATTGCCTTTACAGTACTTACAAAACAATTTCTGCTTTTCTGATTTTTTCTCATCTTTGTCTTGGTTCTTTGAATGTGCAGCATTTGCAGATTTCTGCTTACTAGTAGAAGAGCTCCATTTTCCTTTGCCCTTCTGACTAGCCAGGAAAGCTTGATCTTCAATTCGCATAATGGACCTGTTCTGCCTGGACTGATCTTCCTGCAACAGAACAGAGACTAACTCCTCAAATGATAAGGCATTCGGATTGCCTTTCATCATCAACCGAAGAGTAGAAGCAAAACTCTGATATGAGTCAGGAAGACCATTCAAAACGGTCTGCACAAGTGAGCTATCTGGTATAACCTCATCAGCAGAAATCAACTGTTCCTTCAAATCTTTGATCTTCGTTAGGAAACTATCCATAGAATCACCTTCATTCATGTGCTTACTCTCCAACTGTTTTCGGAGATAAGCAACACGAGCCTCATTCCTAGCTTGGTACAATGTGGTAAGTGTATCCCAAGCATCCCTAGCTGTTTTGCAAGAGCGTATGTGAGGAATAATGGCACGTTTGACAGACAAAGCTATCAATGCATGTGCTTGGGCATCTCTGCCATCCCAACGAATCTGCTCTGCAGTAGGTGCAACAGAAACAACAACACGAACAGGAATCTGCACAATATCATCTTCGACACCATCTTCATCAGCTCCAGCACCTCCAGCACCTGTATTTGTAGTACGTGTAGTCGCAGGTGTAACAGGACGTCTTTCAACACCCTACACAATGTTCCACAGTCCTTTTGCAACCAATACATGTCGCATCATATAAGCCCATAATGGGTAGTTGGTACCATCCAACTTATCCTCAACAGCCAACATACGGAATACATCACTGCTTTCAGCCATGGCCAGTGACTAAAATACCTTGATGTAGAAAATTGACTGTATCTCAAAAAGTTGAATGGAACTGCCCAGATGAGTTCTGCTAGACCTGTAGCAGACTTTGAGATGCTTAAACTGGCAAACAGAAATTGGTATATACCTTTGGCACAAAAGGATGTAATAGCCTGCACCAGCGTTGCAATAGTGCGTTCGGAGGCCGAAACGAGCTCAGATCGCGATTTCGGCACCAGACAGCGAAGCTGTTTTGATCTCGGAAACACCCTGAGTATGCTCACCAAATTTCGTGCGAATCTGAGACTGCAAACGGAGGAGTGTCGACGGCTCCCTAGAAGAAGCGACAACCTGCTCTGATACCAATTGTTGGAGTTAGACGTCTGCGGAAGCACGCGAACAGCACAAGGAAGAAGAAGAAGCTTGGAGCACAACACACAAGACTGAATCTATTACTAGAGAATGTACAAAGATAAGTAGCCCATTCGGGAAATAGGCGTATATACAAGGTGGGGGAAAAAAACCTCCTAAAGAGGGAAAAAAGTGCCCCGACGGTCCTAGAGTGTTCACACACATCACTACCTAAATATACCAACAGAGAGCTCGTGGAGAAGGCCGACGGTGAAGAGTGCGTGAGATGGGGCCCACATAAAAACCAAGTCAGTTTGCAAAAGTCTAACTTGCCTCCTGTTTGGCAATACTCATATATCCCAAATCCAGAATTTCAAGCGATTCCGTGTATTGTTGATACATGAAAACTGTGTTTTTCTAAGATCAAATTGTCACGTCATAGTGCGATAGTGTTCAAGCAAAAGTGCTGCTTGGAGTGTTTTGTAGTGTTGTGAACTGCTGCAGAAATGGCAAACGCAGATGGAATGAGTCAGCTTATGAGCAATAAGCTAGACAAGAATAAATTCCATGCTTGGAGATTCAAAATGATGAATTTCCTAATGGGAAAAGGCTATTGGAAGTACATCAAAGTAGCGAATGAAATGCTCCACAGTTACTAGAAAGGAATCGGATAACATAACAGTTAAGAGCATATGAGGAATGGGATCAAGGAGCACGAAAGGTAATGTATTGTCTATCTGTTAGCATACATGATAGCATGATTGGACACATACAGGATGCCAAGACTCTGAAAGAGGCTTGGAACAGTTTGGTCACTTTATATGAGACCAATACAAAGGCACGAAAATTGCAACTCAAGAACGAGCATGCCGATAAGTGACTACACCTTGAAAATCAAAAGCATATGTGAGTCACTTGCATCTCTTTGGAGAAAAAGAGCATGCCGATAAGTGACTACACCTTGAAAATCAAAAGCATATGTGAGTCACTTGCATCTATTGGCGTGAATGCAGATGATGATGATGATATGGTGGAAGTGTGCCTTCATGGTCTAGGAGCTACATATAAGCAATTCAGAACTTCTATACAGACTAGGGAAAATATTCCGAATTTTGCTGATCTAGTGTCCATGTTGATTATTGAAGAAAAGAATCTTGGTGAGGAATTAAACTCCCAAGGAAAACCTAGTTCTAGGCATGTATTCTACTCTAGCAGATGAAGCAGCAGAAGTAAAGACTTCGAAAGTGGAAGACGAAACAATAACCAAGACCAAAGTCAACATCACAATCATGCAAGAGGTAGAGGATAGTTTCGAGGTAGGGGGAGCAAAGAGGCCACAAAAATTTCCAAAGAAATGATTCAAGTAATGACTGTAAAGGATGCTGGAATTGTGGTAAAACCTAGACACTTTGAACGTGATTGCAGGTTGAAGAATCAAAATAATAGAAGGCAACAAAACAACTATGCATCCACATTGTTTGCAAAAGGTGCAAGAGTTATTGCAGATATAGAGATGTGGCACAAATGGATTGGACATGCAAACGTGCAAAGGCAGAAATTGATGTATTCAAAGGAGATTGTCCATGGACCACCAAATTTCAAGGTTGCAGAGAGGTATGTGCAGCATGTCAATCCAGTAAATAGTCAAGATCATCATTTCTGCATGACAAGCATGTTAGTGAGAATGTGCTAGAAATAGTACATATAGATGTTTGGGGTCCTACAAAGAACACACCTATCGGCGGTTGCAGGTTTTAGGTTACTTTCATTGATGACCATATACAAAAAGTGTGGGTATATTTCATGAAAGAGAAGAGTGAGGTGTTCACTCACTTCCATAATTTTAAAGCTATGATGGAAAAGCAGAAAGGGAAGTATATTTAGACATTAAGATCTAATGGAGGAGGTGAATGCATGTCAAATGAGTTCAACAACTTTCTAAAAAGCCATGGAATTCGATGTCAGTTTTCATGCAGGTACACATCACAACAGGATGGTGTTGTTGAATGCAAAAATAGACATATTGCAGAAATAGCAAGTGCTACTTTGGATTATGCATTGTTTTATGAAGCTGGTGTAGATTTGCAAGATCATCGATATACACTGATGTAGACTGGGCTGGTAGCATTCTAGATAGAAGATCTACTAGTGGCTTTCTATTCTCACTTGGGAGTGCAACTATTACATGGAGCAGCAAGAAGCAACCCAATGTTGCTTTGTCGAGTACAGAGGCTGAGTATAGAGGTGTTGCAATGGCAGCATGTGAGGCATCATGGCTGGAGATGCTACTTGTAGATTTAGGTGTGGAAGTGCAAAAGCCTATCACCATCTATTTTGATAATCTTAGCAGTATAAAATTACCATGGAACCCTATTTTCATGTTAGAACAAAGAATATTGAGGTACATTATCACTTGATCAGAGAGAAGGTACCAGCAGGTGATATTGATCTTGTTTATGTGAGAAAAGATGAGCAAGTTGGTGATATTTTCACTAAAGCACTTGGAGCAGAGAAGCTGACGAAGTTTCAGAAGATGCTTGGATTAGAGGACATGGCATTGAGCTTGAGGGGGAGTATTGAGATATCAAGCTCAACATGTGATGATCCAAGATAACACATATCACTTTTTCATTTCTCTAACATGTATAGTGATCACGCCGATATATGTTAGGGACACTTCATTGAGAGTGATGGCACATTTGTTTCTTGCTAGCTCACTCATTTGTGGACATTAGGTTTTTCCTTATGTATTGATCTTTATATATTGCACTTGTTGTATTCTTGTTTTTAGATCATTCTTGTACATTCCTTTTATGTAATAGAAGAAGAAGAAGAAGATCATTCTTCCTTGCCTCAATCTGTGTGTGTGCTCCTCTTTGATTGTGAGAGTGTGTGTGTGTGTGAGCTCTCTTCCTTATCTCCTTCCTCGTGACATACTACCACAAAGAAGGACCGCAAAAGGCTAGATCATCATATTACAGAGTGTAAGTAAAAGAATTTTCAATGAAAATAAAAGGCCTTCAAGTAAAATTGATGAAGAAAGTTACTACTACAAAAAAGGGAATTCACCATTACTACAAAAGGCTTGATCATCATATTTCAGAGTGCAAAAAAAAACTTTTCAATGAAAAGAAAAGGAACATTGAGACATAACAAACGAGAACTCTATCATGTTCTTGTTTGTTTCTATGCAAAATAAGCATAGAATCAACAAAAGCATGCAAATTTTGAGTACTTTCTGGTTTCCTAATGCAGATGCAAATGTGTTCCTCCATTTGAGCATGGAAACTAGTGTATTTGGTTTTTGAAATACTTCATCCAATCCCTCTAATAAAAAATCAAGGCAAAAATTGGATACTTTAGAAAACTACTCTTCCATGAGGGCTATTCTTTACATGAAACAAGTTAATATATTGAGAGCTCAAGTGGGGATGTCAGTCACATAATACTTAGCTTTTACTTTTACGCCACTAAATAAATGTTAGCAAAACCCCTATAAAACATATAAAGATTAAAGAAGAAAATACTTATTTCAATACATAATTATACAATAAAGACAACTTGCAAGAGACTAGCAGACAAAAAGCATCACATTTTAATCTTTTTGCATAAATGAAACCCACATCAACCCTGAGGAAAAGACAAAGTATAAAACCAACTTCGCATTAGGTTTAAGAATCAGTTACATTAATGTTCTACAAGAAGCCAATGGCTCAATTTATAACAACAGTTGATCATGCTATTGCTCATCTACATGCATGGCATCATCATCTTGAGTTTGTACATCTTGAATTATGGTTTCCTTGATACTTGGCTCCTTGAGCTCATCCATGTCTCCAAGCTCATCTCTTAAAGGTGGCATCAACTCCCTTGATGTAGGTAGACATCTCTATGTGTTGTTGATATCCTTTCTACCCACTTCTTGGTCTTCAACTGGACACTCATTAAGCCCATTTATATGCATCTGAATGAAACTTATTTGAGCTTCATCCTTCTCCACTGCTATGTAGTACTTGAACATCATTAATGAGAATGCCAATGTAGTACCTATAATAAACATATGCCTTAGAATTGCTTCCATCATCTTCATAGAAATATCCATATAAAAGTTTGATTACCCATTCTAGAGAGCAAATCCAATATCCAATCATCATCATTGCTAAAGAGCTCTATGAGCCTCATGATTAATTTTTGTGGCTTCTAATAGGGGTTTACAAGTGGCTCATCCCTGGTGACATGTCTCAACTTCTTTTTCACAACAGAGAACATGAGAATGTTTGGAAGCCCATTCTCATTATAGTGCTCCCTTATATGCTTTTTATTGACCTCATCATAGCACTCAGTTGCACTTGCAAAGCAGTGACCAGACATGTTATTAACATTTGTCTTGACCTACATGTTCAATGCTCACAATGAAAAGAGTTACATACCAAGTTAGACACTCAACAACATGACATCTAGACTTAAGAGTGTTGACACAAAGAAAGACTAATCTCTACTTTGGAAGATAACAATGCTCCATAGTGGGGAGAGTGCAAGATCTGTAAAATCCTTTACCATCTTCAGGATCTCTGGATGCTTAAAAGGATCATCTTCATTAATATAGTCACTCATTCTTAAGCCATAGGAAATATCTACCATTAAAAGTGCGTAATGCTTTCTTGGGACTATGCTACAAATGTTATTCACATCCTCACAAAAAATACTATAGTACAAAGTAAGGAGGCGGTCGATTGGATTAGAAAATGTTTTGAGTCTAGAGGTCTCCTCATAAAAAACAATTTCCTTCACTTTAATTTTTGACTTATCATGCCTTGCCCTTTGTATGTGAGCAAGAAATGTAGCAAGGCGATCCTTGATGGCCTCACCAAGCTTCCTTTTCCTTAAAGACTTTTGCAAATGAAATCCCAATCTTAGTTTAATGGTGTTGAACAAAAGACCCATCAATTGATCATACAGTATCACTGGCATCAATATCCACCACAAAGTCGATGCACGACATCAAATTTCAGATGCTAGTCAATGTTTGATAATCAACTTTCACCAGGAACTCGATGCCGAGCACCAACTTTGGTGGTTCAATAATGATGTCGACCAAGTGCTGAGAGAAAACATACAGTATGAAAATTACGATATCTACTTATCAAAACAAAAGGTCTTACCCAATCTCTGAATAGAATGAACTATTCAGATAGTGCCTTGTAAGAGGAGGTTCTTGGATATTTTGCCTGGACCTCCTCCCATGAGAAGCACCCAAGTCTCCTCATCATGACTTCCTTAATCTTCATATACACTTCATGACTACAATAAAGGCAAACATTAGCCAAAGGGAGCTCCAAATATATTGTGTAAACATGGGGGTGAGGATACCTACTTGTTTAATTCGTGGACCATTTTGTCGAGGCTTAGTTCCTTTGACATAACCCTTGAGAGGGTAGACACCATCAGAGTCTCATCCTCTATACCCTTTAGGGCCCTCTAGGGTTTAAGCTCCATATCTTTTGCAACCTCTTCGATGGAAAAGTCACCCCTCTTGGACTTTCTCTTCACATCCTCTTGGGGTTCAATTTTTTCTTTTCTTTGTTTTTGCTCCCTCACCTCTTTGTTCTCCCACATAATAGAGATTTTTTCTTGAAGCTCCTAGACTTCTCCTGTCTTAAATGCTAGCTAGAACCATGGTTCAAACTTTCTGGGCACATCAACTTTTAGATTTTCATTAAAAGCTATTCCGACCTCCTTTAGGCATTACCTTCTGAGGTTTGGATGTAGCTTCCCTTTGTGATCACTAAGAGCATCAACATCAACAGATTCATGGTTCTAACATCATGTTCTCTCAATGGAGGAAATTTTCTACCTATAATCATTGTCATTATTATGATCCCACAACCCAGAAGCCTGGATTCCTCTACTGTCACAATAGCATATATCTTACACTCCGCATACTTGAAGAACTACATTGTTGGATGCTCATGGTCGAGTTGTCTTTGGGCTTCTGTAGAGTATGATCCTCCTATCACATAATACATGTAATCTTCAGAACAGACCTCATTAAAGTCTTCTATTCTTTTGCACTGCTATGATTCGACCATGACCAAAAGGGAACTACATTTGCATGAGGATTTATCTTTATCTTTTTCTTAAGATTTTGAAAATAAAGGTTGTGGGGCTTTCTTGTCTCAAGAGGTTGCTTGCCTATTGATGGGTCTATAGGTGGTCTGAGAATTATATTGATTGGTAGATGGAAAAGCTTCTCTTTCCTTACAAGCTTATTTCTTATTATCTCCTCCCCGATCCTATTCTTCTCTATCACCAATATCCTAGATGCAAGCTCTCCCCTAGGTGCAATGATCTCATCATCCGAATCAAAGCTTTGTGATGACTCATCTGTATCTGTGTGTTTAGCTCATTTCTTCTGTGAATTCTTTTGTGTAGAATGCTTCCCTTTTGATTTTATGGGTGTTAGTCTCTACTTGTGTTTTGGAAAATTTTTTCCTTAAATCTAGCATAAAATCCACTATTAGATTCTTTCATGCCTTGTGAATCTAAGCAAGCCTCACTGGATCACTACAGTTTGAACAAAACATATCCATACTATAGATGTCACTTCTCAAACCTTTTGTTGTCTCAATAAGAACAAGTAGATTCTTAGAGTCCTCAACTTCTTAATCTACTTTGTAGAAAACCCCATATTGGAACTCCTATGTGGTGGTGATTCGTCCTCTACCACAGGCACCTACAAAGTCTAGAAGCAAATTATTTTTCTCCTCAATATACTAGAGGCACCACTCGAGCTCCCTCATATATATGAGGGGAGTGTCTTTTCTCAAGCCAGGCTCACTTGGTTTCACAATATATGGTTAGAGAATGATGGGCAACCTGGGTGTTTTGCTTTTTCAGATGAGTCCATCCTTGCGGTCCTCTTCGACCACTCTCCCCATGCAACAATGTACTATTTCAACCCCCCCCCCCCCCCCACGGTCAATCTAACTTTGAATTTCCTAAGAGACTTCTCATCCATCGTTCCCTACACCAACAAGGATTGTAAGGCTCAAGTTAGAAGCCAGGCACTCTCATGTTTATGCATGGCGCTGATGCCCTTAAACTGGATGTCGATCTAGAAATCGATGTTGGACATGGAAGTTTTGCTACAAGTTGATGTTGGACATTGTTTTATGCATGACTTACATCTAAAGCTCAAGTCGATGCTTTTCATGAATTTATAGCATAAAGTCGATGCATATAAATTTAAGTGGTACTATGAATATTGAGAATATAAAAAAAATTTGATCATTGATATCAAGTGGTACTATGGATTTATCTGATTTGTACCTAAGCCTTGACACAACAACATAGTCCTTGGCCATTAATGTGACTTTATGAAAATGTGCAACACATAAATAAGTATCATTCATGAAGTCAATTGCAAAGTCATGCAACCTCTTGTAAACACAAAAGAGCTTGTCTTTTCCATATGACATTCACAAATTAGATCATCCACATCACTGTGAGCAAAGCTTGGTAGAGATGCCTTTAAGAACCCTCATGAATTGAAGTCTTGGGATGAAGAGTCCCACAGACTTCTATGCTCTTCTAATTTCCCCCAATGATTTCACATGAGATTTTATCCTTTTCTTTGTATAGGCATTTTTAGAATCACTCTAGTTCTAGGTATTTGTGGTTTGATCATCATTACTATGGTTCTCTATAGCAATTCCTCCTTGATTTTGCTCTTCAATAGTGTATATCTTTTTAGCAGATTGCTTTTTCGTGGCCATGATCTACTAACAAATGGAAAGAGAGGAGGTCCTTAAACTTATAGATGTGAAAGCAAAAAACAAGAAAATGGACGAATTAAAGGCACGATCAATTCAAGTGATAAGGGAAATGTGAAGTTGTCCGATTGCCCATATCACTTGAATTAATTGTGTCGAAAAAAGCAAGCCATTAAGTCTTCTATTGTGTATTTTATGACAAAAATCCATGATCACACATGTCTTACATTCAAACAAGAAAATATACATCAAAACATGTTCTCAATAGAGATAAATGATTCAAAAGGGGTAGCATTTGTTTGACCATCGTTGAATTCCTATATTCACTTGCATCGATCATCCCTTGCATCTAGACTTAACACCCTCGAAAAGAAGAGAAAAATGCAATTGTCACAAATAGATAGATAGATAGATAGATAGATAGATAGATAGATAGATAGATAGATAGCTAGATAGATAGATAGATAGATAGATAGATAGATAGATAGATAGATAGATAGATAGATAGATAGATAGATAGATAGATAGATAGATAGATAGATAGATAGATAGATAGATAGATAGATAGATATAGATACATAGATAGATAGATTGATAGATAGATAGATAGATAGATAGATAGATAGATAAATATATATATATATATATATATATATATATATATATATATATATATATATATATATATAGATAGATAGATAGATAGATAGATAGATAGATAGATAGATAGATAGATAGATAGATAGATAGATAGATAGATAGATAGATAGAGAGAGAGAGATAGATAGATAGATAGATAGATAGATAGAGAGATAGATAGATAGATAGATAGATAGATAGATAGATAGATAGATAGATAGATAGATAGATAGATAGATAGATAGATAGATAGATAGATAGATAGATAGATAGATAGATAGATAGATAGATAGATAGATAGATAGATAGAAAAGAGTCACTGAAATGAAGAAGAGGTAACTCATGGAAATGGTGAGGTGTATAGTTTCGATGAGCCTAATCGCTTGAATTGATTGTGTCCTAGTTTTCTTCCATCACTTGAGTTTTTTGTTTTCTCCCTATGAAATCCCCTTATGCATCATCATATATAGATATTGACATAATACATAGGCATATTAATCTTTGTTTGTAATGATTTTTCACATACAAGTCATCCAAATGATTAGGACCATCCGAGATTTTCTGATGATCCTAGTCGCTTGAATTAATCATGTCCTAGATTCATTTAAAAAATTGCATTTTTTTCACTTTTCCCATCTACAAATTCCCTTGTCCCTAATAATTCATAACTATTTGTAAAATAAATAGGCAAAATATGTTTTGTTTTTCATGATTTTGAGGAGCAAATGATTCAAGCGATTAGACCCATCCAAGATCTTTCAATGAGCCTAATTGCTTGAATTGGTCGTATCCTAGACTCATATCATAGCTTCCATTTTTTATCATTTTCTTATACAATTTTCTTTTTCTTCATGATTCTTGTTCCCCAACACATATTAAAGCTTACTTTTTTTTGTGTTTTTTTTTGGTAGCTATCTATATTAGAAAAAGAAAAGTTTCTAAGTATGGAAGGGAAAAATGAAAGCTTTAGAGAATAAAGGAAAAGCAAAAATGGATAAACATTCAATTATTCATTATTTTCCAAAATTAAATCTAGATTTATTTTGTGTTGTACATAAGCTTTACAGTGAAGACCCTGATTTTGCACTATTCTCTATGAAGACCCTATCAAAATATACGTTCTATTCCTCATTGCCATTTATAGGGTGTTGCTTCTTGAGAGAACAACATCATTCAAAATATTTGGCTATGACCCAAGGCTAAATGTTTGAAGAGCTAGTTGATTCCTCTACTTTTCTAGTTATGCATTGGTTGTAGAGGTTTTACTTGTTAAAAATATTGCTGGCTACAGGAGGAAAGAGTTTCTTAGATATAAATGAGATTTTCTAGAGTCAAGCTCATTCAAAAGACTCAAAGAAGAATAATGGCCTTTTATTTCATCAATTGTATGTTTTATAAACTGTTAATACAACCATATTTGATTTTTGGTAAAAAATACCAAATGATATTCCAAATCCTATTTGATACCATCTTTTGTTCTTTAGCTTCACATTAGTATGAGATGTCACCCTTCTTGTATTTAATCTAGCTTTTGTCCTCAATGGCGTTTTCTCCTTATAATAATATTTAAATGCCATGGTGTATAGTTTCAATCCATCGATAATATTTGGCATGTGCTCCTTTGTATTTATCTTCTAAAGAAACAAACAAAATGCTCTTTGAGTGGATTAATTTTTGTCTCTCCTCCTCATTTTCTTGTGCATCTAAAGAAGCTTGTTCTTGCTTGATAACGAGAAGGAAAAATCTCAGTTCTAGCTTTCCACCCTCTTGTACCTAGGGTTTGCATGCATTATAAACTAGGTTACTTAAAATTTTCACCGCTACTTATACCAAACATGCATTTGAGAGTCTTAAGTCTCCACTCAAATGCCACTAAATTTCAATCTTTCAAGATTGTTTAACACTCAACAATTCACCTGAATGTTGCTTTTGGATAACATTTGGAATGTCTGTCTCTGAGAACAACCACATAAGTACTTTATGATTCTCAACTAGAACTTGAGCACACTCAATCCACCATAAATCCATTTTTGATTGCACTTTGAGAGATGGAGTATCCAGTTTACCAAGGCTATAGTCCAAAGCTATGTTTACAAGTGAAATGCTAATTATCTCCATCTTTTCATGTTTTTAATTTAAATTTCATTAAGTTTATTACAAATTTCAAAAGGCCAGAACATTCATTTTCCTTTACATTATAGAAATGGACCATATATGTTTGAAGTCTTCTAATATCTATTCATATATTGTTAAATGCATTGTAACTAAAATGTAAAGTTTACTTTCCTACCTCATAAGGAACTTTTCCCATGAATATGATTATAATCACCAAATATGGGTGTTATTTTCTTATTTAATCAGAGCGGATACTTTCCTACATGATGAGATCTAGGCAATTCAAAGCTTTTTACTTTATCAAATTTAAGAAATTTACACCAAAATTTTAGATTGTTCTATAACCATTTCTACTCACTCCAACAACATCACAAACCTCTTGAATTTGAGATGGATAACAAGAATTCATTTCTTTCATGAGTTTTTGAAAAATGAATTGTTTCAAGAATGCATTCTCATCCAATTTCAATAGTTTCAAAATGTCATGCTGATTCATAATTTCATTACAAAAATGTATGTGTTCAAAATTTCTCATGTTTAGACCTAGCATATTTGTGACATGAAATCTTGGAATTTTCATTCTCTTTTTCTTCTAACCAGATTTTTCAATCAAATTTAAAAAATGTTTTATTTGTTTTGAATGCATTCTCAATCATATAGGAGTTTCTTTCATTTGTTTAAAATGGTCTAACTCAAAAATCAAATGCAACAACTTTTTTCTAGATCCTTTTAATGCAATATTTCGTAGATAGTTTATGTATTGCATATAGTTCTTTGATAAACCCACAAGCTTGAAAAATATCCACGTAAATTATCATCACCATCTCCTACAAATCTAATCAGATCATGAAGATTATAAAAAGGTGGGTACCTTCTAGTTCGAGGATCAATTGGATAAACAAATCCATCTGTCCATATTTCAATATACTTTTTTCCTTCTTTTCCTAATGCTTTCACTTCACAAGGTTGTAGAGATCTTCAGAATATCATGTGAGAGTGATCATAGGTTTTTTCTCTCCTACATCTACACATATCAAGTAGAGAAATAGAAATAGAGATTCAAACTCACCCGTAGATCTATGAAATGAATTGACTCTAATTTGAATTTTTGTATAATAATAGTAATATGTCTATTTTCATGATAAAAGGACTAATTTTAGTTTGATAGTCCATAAAAAGAAATGGGTAAATTGCCAAATCCTTGCACATTTTTGTGAAGAGTTGTCACAAGAGACACCAAAGAGATAATAGATGCATTAGAAGTGAAAATTCTCATCCAAGTATAGTTGATAACCGAAAGATATGAATACATTTTCCAAACCTACAACTTATAGAGCAACTAGTTTGAAAATGGAACAAAGTAAAATCATTATTTTTTAAGGAATACAAATTTATTTATGATGAGACTTTGATCATAAAAAATTCAGAAATATGGCCTAACTATGGGCATAAAAGTAAAATCACCTAGTAAAAGTAGCTAACGTAGTCAGTTTAGAACCTAAAATTCTACTTTAGGGTGCATCATTTAATAGCGATTTCTTCTATCCTAATAACTTCAAACTTTGTGAGTTTTTGTATTGTAAGTGAGCTATTTTTAACTTAAGATTCTTAATAGATTTTGTTTAGTGAGATATGACGATTTTTTTTATTCAAGGAAATACATTTTGTTTACTCAAAGGAAAAAATACATTTTGTTTAGTGAGATATGATCATTACATTGTGAATCATCCTATATTTGTATGTACCAAAATATGCATCTTTATATTTTTCATACCTTCTCTTTGAAAATCAAAGTCTAATACTTTCACATTTTGCTCTTACTTTATGAAAACATAGTTTTATGAAATCAAATGCAATCATTTGAGTGCAAACGTTTTTTTTTTCATACATAATGCATCAATCTATATACATTCTTCCTTATGATTTAGGAGTTTAACCTTGCAACCAAATAAATGTAAGCATGTGAATGTGTATACGAATGCAAGAATTAACGAACATAAGTCTCTCTTTCCACACAACATATTGTGTGTGAATAATTCTTTAGATATAATAAAATAATTAATCTATATTCATACACACATTCATAATGTATGAGAGTGTGCGGCATGTATAGAATTACATGAGCCTAAAGACATATCTCTTTTGGTCTATTGAGTATTAGTTTACATGATTCATTCTATAACATCCTGTATTATCACTCCTCTCTTTATCATCACATGCATAACTATGTATATGAGTATATGTTATTGGTTTGTGATATGCGTATCTCTTTATGCATATCTACATGACCTTTAAGAATAAGCTTCTAAAATAAAGAATCCATAGAATCTAGAGAGAGAGAGAGAGAGAGAGAGAGAGAGAGAGAGGAGGGAGGGAGGGAGGGACTTGCAATGATCCATCATGATTGTCGAGTCCATTCTAGGGGGGCATCCTGATTTCTTGTCCATGTGGACATTTGAGGCCATCATGATTTCCTATCTTGGGGAGTTGGACTTGACAAATGGGGATTACTTTTCCACATCAATCAAAGATTTCAATTTCTTGAATCTAGGTGTTAAGTAGACTTAATGAGGCAAGCATCATCCTTGAGACATCAAATTTTCTCACTCTCAAGACATCCCTATTCCCCTAATATGGAATATCATGATTTCCTAGGCATTTGTGGGACGAAAATCAAATTGATTTCTTTCTTTCATCGAAAGAAATCTCCTGTGCAAATTTCAATATTTTTGGTGATGTTTTTTTGGTAATATCTCATTGTTCTTGCATTCTCTAGACCTTTGGATTATAGAATCACACAATTGGATAATTATAACATGTGGTGAATGGCTCAAAAACATAAGAAAAACTAGGATGCTAGCATTTGAGAGTGAAGGAGCTAGGTCTTCAATTAGAAACCGAAGTTTGCTTTTACAAATGAGGGAAGAGGTTTTGCCCTTGGGAAATTTTCGAGTTGGGATTTATTTTTTGCTATTTCAATTTTTCGTAGAGCCTAGAAAACTATAGGAGGTGGAAAATGGAAAAATTAAGAGAGGAAATGAAGGCAATACACACATCCAAATCATGCACTTACGATCAAGAAAGTTCCTTGGGAAATTCAAGTAAAGAAGGAGTAATATTTCATATGAACAAAGTTATACAGAATTTAGTAAATATTTAACTAATTTAAGATAAAAATAATGTCAAGTTTAGAATAGGCATAGATTAAAGCATGTAGATCCATAGATGACTCAAGTATAAGGAAAATATCAAATTATTTTATGATTGTTGTAATCTAAGCCTCTAGGAGTGTTGGTGCATGAAAACCATCAATTGATGTTTTAGAAAAAGGTTTGAAGTCAAAGGATGAAGTAAAGACCAATATATGAAGCTTGAAGTTAGTGCATGATCAGAGAATAAAGTCTTGTATATACATGTACACTAGACTTGTAATTAACTCACTTATACCTTTGTTACGGTTAAGAGTTAGGACATATATGTCTATATATACAAGTAAAAAGTCAGGGCATGTATGAGAGATGATGAATGAAAAGTTGTAAGAGTCATTCGACTTTCTAGAAGTGAAGAGAATATCTCTCATCAAACATATGTAATGTTTTCCTGAATAGAAGAAAAGTTGCACCCGATATTTTGCTCAGTGCTCCTTTTGTGTTTATTCTTTTGTAAAATCCTTTTGTACAAGTCTAAGTCTATATTTGAGTGACCTATGTACAAATTTTCAGCCTAATTGTGATTAGGCTCAGAGAATTGAGATCAGGAACATTTACATGTGTAAATGTGAAGAATAGAAGACTGCAATAGGTGCAAATTTGATGATAATGTTTTGGTCAACTCTCCTTTCACAGTGTAAACTTTTGAGCAAGCAAGCATTCATTCTTTAAGTTGGAAGGTAAGCTACCTATTACTAAAAGCATTTGGATAAACGGGTTCTAGATTAAGAGAACTATGCATTAGAAGTTACAGGTGTCAAAGTCGAGTGTAGAGAAGTACCTTTTTAGACATAGGTGAAATGTTTGGATTAAATCTCAAGATTTACGAAACGTTTTGAGAAGTTTTGACTTGGAGAAGGTGTGCAACCTTTAGCTGACACCTTGTACAAAGTTTCATTAGAAACGTTTACACATTCGGTCAGCCAATGAATGAGTTAAGTGCAGGAAACTTTTGTGTGTAAAAGACTTTCTTCACAGTTAGATAAAATCTTGATGATTTGGCATTGTTCTTCCAAATTGGTTGAGATTTTGAGTTGTTCTTGATATAGAGGTGCTCTAACATCAAGGATAGCTTTTTCTTTTGGAGATTAACACTCTCCATCAGTGGTATCAAAGCAGGAGTCAAGACTCAAAAGGTGAAAGTTTGAAGTGAAAGCTAGAGAAGGAGGCCTGAAGCTATCAAGAAGATCAAAAGGAACTTCATTCAAAGTAATGGTACATCTATTATTCACAAAGATTGAAGAATTTAATACATAGGAGAAGAAAGGATGGGAGATTCTCTTCAAATAGAGAAATCAGATAGAGAAAACTATCCAGCTTGGTCAATGAGGATGGAAGCTCATCTCATGAGCAAAGACTTGATAGGTTATATCACAGGTGAAGAAGAAAAACTAGAATTCAGAGAGTGTTCCAACTAGAGATGAACTCTCAGATTTGAAGACATGGATGAAGAAGGATGCTCAAGCAAGGAGCATTATCTACATGGGAGTCAATGACTACTTGCTACCTCATATCAGAGGACTTGAAAGTGCAAGTGATATATGGAATGATTTGGAAGAGCATTTCCAAAACACTGCAAAGTCAAGGAAGGCATCTTTATGGACAGAGTTTACTACATTCAAGAAGAAGGCTTCTCATTCCATTTTTGATTATGTAACAGGGATGAAGGACATTGCAGATGCATTAGGAGCAATTGATGAAGATATTGAAGAAGACAAATTGGTAAGGCAAATCCTCACAAGCTTGAGAGGAGATGAGAAATGGAAGCCATTCATTTTTTTTTTACTAAATTATCACTAGATCATTTTACTCCTGATTTGAATCTGTTGCTAGGACATACGCTAACCTTTGAGCAGGATGTCAAAGGTGATGTTGATAAGAGTACAGGTCAAGAAATGTATTCAAAGGACAAGAAGAAGTTTAACAAAGGCAAGAAACAATTGAATGAAGAAGAAGGTACAACTATCCAAGCTAACTTCCTAAGAGGAAGAGGTGGTGGAAAAGGAAGAGGTAGAGGTAGAAGCAATAAAGATGGAGTCAAAGCTTGCTCGATTTGTGGTAAGACAAATCATTTAGCTCATGAATGTTGGCATAATAATCAGAATGGTGGAGGATATAATCAGAATTTTAGTTTAAGAGGAAGAGGTAATAGAAATAAGAGAGGTAACTTCAGAGGTAGAGGCAGTAGAGGTTACTTTGGAAGAAATGCATGTAGAGGTTTCCAACGTCAATCCTACAACAATACCTACTATAATTATGCTTCAGATCAGAAAGAGGATTCAATCTTAATTATGAATGCAACTTGTGAAAGACAAAGTGAAGATCAAAGATTCTTCTACATTGACCCAGGGTGTAGCAATCACTTGAGTGGCAACATTGCTTTGATGACTAATTTGGAGAATAAAGTAAGTAATCATGTGGTACAAATAGGTTATAATACAAAGCATAATGTGAATTCAATTGGATCATTGAAGGCTAAGGATGAGAGCACTCTTCTAAGTAAGGTTTTGTATGTTCCTACAATTCCAAAGAATATGATAAGTGTAGGGAAAATTGTTGAGAAAGGTTATGAAGTAAGGTTCACTAATGATGGAGTTTTTGTGGAAGACCCTAGCAATGGGTATAAACAAATTGTTTCCAAAAAGAAAGAAGGAAGGCTATTCACATTGAAGATTCAAGGCAATGTTGGTCATGCCTTGTTCACTTATGAAGGACATAAGATCTCTGAGTTAGATCTTTGGCATAAAAGACTTGGACATTTCAATGAAAGAGGTATTAAGGATATGGTTAACAATGGTTCAATTCTTTGATTACCTAATGTTGCAGGTCAACATGTGACATACAGATGTGAGGCATTTCAACTAGGTAAGGCTCATAAACAATCATATACTAAGCATGGTTTCATGTATTCAGAGAAGCTTGAATTGGTACGCACAGATGTGTGGGGACCATCAAAGGATTTCAATATTAATGTTTTGAGATATTGTGATTTATGTTGATGATGCTACCAGGTGGATCACCATATATGTGATCAAAGATAAATCAAAGGTATTCAATACATTTAAACATTATCATGTGTATGCAGAGAGAATCACAAGGCAAAAATTGAAGAGACTAATGTCAGATGGAGGGGGAGAGTATTTCTCTAATGAGTTCAGTGATTAATTATGGAATGTAGGTATAAAAAGAGAAGTTACCTGCACATACTCTCCTCAACAAAATGGTGTAGCAGAAAGGAGAAATAGAACTCTTGTTGAGTTTGCAAGGTCAATGATGAAGGAGAAAAATTGTGTCAATTATTTGTGGGTTGAGGCTGTAAATATAGCCACATCCTTGATTATAGGTTACCATGTAAAGCTTTGCAGGGTACGACACCATATGAAGCTTGGTGGGGTAAGAGACCTACCTTAGATCATTGCAAACTATTTGGTTGCTTAGCATATGCTTATGTTCCTTCTCAATTAAGACATAAGTTGGAACCAAAGGCTGAAAAATATATGTTCATTGGTTATGATGATAAGCAAATGGGATACAGGTTGTGGAGTCCATCCACAAAGCAATTCCTTGTGTGAAAGGATGTTACATTTGATGAGCAAGGTACTTGGTATGCAGGTACAATTAATATTCATGGAGGTGATGAAGAAGTTTTGAATCAGAAGAAAGGTAAATCAAAAGTTCAAATATTTGATGAAGAAGGGAATAATGAAGCACAAGTTGAACTTGAAGAAGTGCCAAGATTTGATCTAGAATGTGATGAACTAGAAACTTCAAGAAGTGGAGAACTTAGAAGGTCATCAAGGCACAAATGGAAACCTACAAGGTATAGTTATGATACTTCAATTTTGACCACTAAAGATTATGCTTATATGGTGAAAGCAGAGGAAGACCCTTCTACATATGAAGAGGAAAAAGTTAATGATAATTGGGAGAAAGCTATGCAGGAAGAGTATAATGCTCTAATGGAGAATGAAACATGGGATTTGGTTCCCAAACCAAATAGTTAGAAGATAATTGGATGCAAATGGGTCTACAAGACAAAGAGGTATGTAGATGGAAGTGTGTCTAGATATAAAGCTACACTTGTTGTGAAAGGGTATGCTCAGACATATGGTATAAATTATGATGAGACTTATAGTCCTGTGGCAAAAATGACAACTATAAGGACTCACATAGCTATTGCTGCATGTAAAGGTTGGAAGATATGTCACTTACATGTGAAGAATGCTTTTCTAAATGGTTACATTTCAGATGATGTTTTTATGGAGCAACCGGAAGGGTTCAAAGATAAAAGGTATCGAGAGTATGTATGTAAGCTCAAGAGAGCTTTGTATGGTTTGAAGCAGGCCCAAAGTGTATGGAATTATAGACTTGTCAAGTTCTTGGAGGAACTTGGTTTCCAAGTGTCTAAAGCAGATAGTAGCTTACTTGTTAAAGCAAGTGATGATGGGTTCATTTACGCGTGTATATATGTTGATGACATAATTCTTACAGGTACAGATGAGAAGGGTACACAAGGTCTTAAGAAGAAAATGGAGAAAGAGTTCAAGATTAGTGACTTGCGAGACTTGTCATATTTCTTGGGCATGGAAGTTTCATATACTCAACATGAATTATATGTGACTCAAGAAAGGTATTTGACGAACTTGCTAATCAAGTTTAAAATGGAAGATTGCAGGGTAGCACCTACTCTAATGGAGGTGAATAAAAAATTGAGCAGATATGGAGCAGAAGAATTCATGGACATGAAGCTATATCAAAGTCTGGTTGGTAATTTAATCTATGCTACATTAACTAGGCCTCATTTGTCATATGTAGTTCGAGTGTTGTCTTAATTCATGCATTGTCCTAGGAGAGAACATTGGGTTGTAGGACAAAGAGTGCTAAGATACATTAAGGGTACACTCAAGGAAGGTTTGTATTATGGTTTCACATCAGATACAAACATCAAGCTAGATAGTGATATAGATTGGACATGTAATCCTGATGATAGGAGATCAACCAATGGGTGTCTATGTTATGTGGGAGATAAGCTAATCTCTTGGTGTTCTAAGAAGCAACACACAATTGTTTTGTCATTTATAGAAGCAGAGTATAAAGGAATGGTTGAAGCTACAAAGGAGGCCATATGGTTGAAGACTCTCATGAAGAGTTTTGATATCATTCAAAGTACACCCACTATTCATGGAGATAATATGAGTTCATTGTATCTAGCTACTAACCCTGTTTTTCATGCCAGGACTAAACACATTGAGATTCAGTATCACTTCTTGAGAGAGAAGGTGATTGATAAGGAGATTGAAGCCATACATACTTCAACAAAAGATCAGATTACAGACATGTTAACCAAAAGCTTGGATGGACCAAAGCAACAAAGATTCAAAGACATGGCAGGTATAAAGAAGATGGAGAAAACCTGAATTGATGCTTGAGGGGGAGCTGTTGGTGCATGGCAACCATCAATTGATGTTTTAGACAAAGGTTTGAAGTCAAAGGATGAAGTAAAGACCAATATATGAAGCTTGAAGTTAGTGCATGATCAGAGAATAAAGTCTTGTATATACATGTACACTAGACTTGTAATTAACTCACTTATACCTTTGTTATGGTTAAGAGTTAGGAAATATATGTCTATATATACAAGTAAAAAGTGAGGGCATGTATGAGGGATGATGAATGACAAGTTGTAAGAGTCATTAGACTTTCTAGAAGTGAAGAGAATATCTTTCATCAAACATATGTAATGTTTTCCTGAATAGAAGAAAAGTTGTGCCCGATATTTTGCTCAGTGCTCCTTCTGTGTTTATTCTTGTTGATATATTTAGGTAGTGATGTGTGAACACATTAGGACCACCGGGGCACTTTTTCCCTCTTTAGGAGGTTTCTTTCCCTCGACTTGTATATACGCTTATTGCCCTAATGAGCTCCTTATCTTGGTACATTCTCTAGTAATACATTTAGTATTGTGTGTTGTGCCCCAAGCTTCTTCTTCTTCCTTGTGCTGTTCGCGTGCTTTCGCAGACCTCTAACTCCAACAATTGGTATCAGAGCAGGTCGTCACTTCATCGAGGGTGCTATTGACACTCCTTCGTTTGCAGTCTCAGAATCGCAGGAATTTTGGTGAGCATACTCAACGTGTTTTCGAGATCAAAACGGCTTCGCTCTGTGGTACCGAAATCATGATCTCAACTCATTTCGGCCTCTGAACGCACTATCATAGTGCTTGTGCAGGCTATTTCATCTTTTTGTGCCAAAGGTATATACCAGTTTCTGTTCGCCAGTATAGGCGTCTCAAAGTCTACTATAGGTCTAACAGAATTCGTCTGGGTAGTTCTGTTCAACTTTTTGAGATACAATTAATTTTCTGCATCAAGGTATTTTAGTCACCGAACATGGCTGAAAGCAGTGATGTATTCCATATGTTGGCTGTTGAGGATAAGTTGGATGGTACTAACTACCCATTATGGGCTTATATGATGCGACATGTGTTGGTTGCAAAAGGACTGTGGAACATTGTGCAGGGTGTCGAAAAACATCCTATCACACCTGCAACTGTTACAACTGCAAGTACTGAAGCTGATGCAGAAGATGTCAAAGATGATGATATTCTGCATATTCTTGTTCGTGCTGCGGTTTCTACTGCACGTACTATAGAGTTGATTCGCTGGAATGGTAGAGATGCCCACGCACATGCATTGATAGCTTTGTCTATCAAAGTGCCATTATTCATCACATTCGCTCTTGTAGAATAGCTAAGGATGCTGGGATACACTTACCACATTGTACCAAGCTAGGAATGAGGCTCATGTTGCTAACCTCCAAAAACAGTTGGAGAGTGATGTTGGGGGATTCTTGGATAAGAAGGGATTTGAGTATTTGTAGGAGAAAAGGGAAAGACAATAAGAAAGATACACATTGGAAGCCTCTGTCGATTGATTATAAGAAGACAAATACAATGGTGGTGCACAATACAATCCAATGCTTCTGTGCAAAATCCCACAGAATGCTCAATCACAAAATATCAAATACCCAAGGGTCTTGTTGCTGCTGGCCTTCTCTGCACCAGACCTCCACCTTCTCCAAGCCTGCACTTGTGCACACCTTGCACCAAGCTTCCAATAAGGGGGAGGGATGGACACCTTCTGTTGGCACGTGCACAACTTCAATCAGACCTTGGGATCCTTGGGGTGAATAGCTTAGTCCTTCTCTGCACACTTCCTTAGTCACTCTTCATGCACACCTTGCACTTCACTTCTCTGCGTCGCACACAGTGTGTCTCTTGCACTTCTCTCTCTTTCCTAACTTAGACTATGCTCACCTTGCTTATTCTTGCTTGCTCAAAGAATAGTCCTTGCCTTGCTTTGAGTGTCGATTCCCGTACGCTCCTAACTGCAACAGTATCTTGGTGCTCACTTTGATGTCCCAAGATTGTCTCCACAAGTGGGTAGCCAACGAATCCCTGTTTTGTCTTGTAGTGACTTTAGACTAAAACAAAAATTTTAATTGGGGGGCCATACTTTCCCTTCTGCGTATGCTGTCGCTTCACATACCTTCACCTTTTGCCTTTTAATTCTTCACTTGTGCACCTAAGAGAGGGTTCACCTGAACCTTCCAAAACACTTTAAAAACACTTTCAACCTTAGAGAAATTACAGAAATACCTCTGCAACCTGCAACCAACTTTCTGCAATTTTACCCTTTGTGAACAATTAATTGTGCACTACTTGTGCACTTTTACCCTCCAACTTTGAACAATTTGACCTCACCCATGTTGACTTTGACCTTGAACATGTTGACTTTGAGTGATTTGACTTTGATTGCAGTTGACTTTGATGGTGGTTCACTTTGACCAATATGACTTTTATGGGCTCAACAGTTGCCCATCACCTAATGTGCTCTCCGTCCCGGAGAGCTACAACCAAAACTCTAAGCAGATATGACACCATGATTCTTGTGTTGCAAAATCTTCAAAAGGACACCTGAGAAGCTACCAAATCCACCAGAAGAAGGAGAGAACAAGCACCAGAGAAGAACTCGAAAGTGGAATTTTTGCATGGAAAAGCAAAGGAGGGCAATGGGAGGGTAGAAGGGAGGGGGAGGGAAGGGTTGAGGGGGCTGAGATGGATAGGGTAGGGAGGGGTAAGGATGGGGCTGGGCAAAAGGGTAAAGGGAGGGTGAGAGAGTAGGATATAGGGGTCTAGAGAGGGCCGAAATGATCAAATAGTAGAGCCACAGGGGGTGCATATGTGAAATTGTGAAACATAAGGTAAAACAAAGTGAGAAGGGACCATGTGGACCATGTGGAGAAATAAAAACATGTGATAAATGTGCTTAAAACATGTGGTTTTTGACCACAACTCAGAGAAAAAGTGGGATTTTGGAAAAATTAAGGCAAAAAATCAATCCAATGGTGCCAAAATACATGAAAATGACTTCAAATTTGAAAAAAGTGGCGATCCGAGGCACGATCCTAAGCCAAAAGGTTTGAACCATGAAAAATAAAAAAAAAGATATAATTGATTTTTTAAATTATATATATATATATATATATATATATATATATATATATATATATATATATATATATATATATATATATATATATATATATATATATATATATATATATATATATATATATATATATATATATATAATATTATATATACATATATAATATTATATATACATATATAATATATATATATATATATATATATATATATATATATATATATATATATATATATATATATATATATTATATATGTATATATAATATTATATATATATATATATATATATATATATATATATATATATATATATATATATATATATATATATATATATATATATATATATATATATATATATATATATATATATATATATATATATATATATATATATATATATATATATATATATATATATATATATATATATATATATGAACGCCCCTGCTTGGCAAACAAATAAAAAAATAAAAAAAAACTAAAATAAAAGAAAATTAAAATCATGAAAGAAACAAATAAAATAAACAAAATTCAAATAAAAAATAATAAAAAAATGGGGGTGGAGAGAGAGAGAGAGAGAGAGAGAGAGAGAGAGAGAGAGAGAGAGAGAGAGAGAGAGAGAGAGAGAGAGAGAGAGAGAGAGAGAGAGAGAGAGAGAGAGAGAGAGAGAGAGAGAGAGAGAGAGAGAGAGAGAGAGAGAGAGAGAGAGAGAGAGAGAGAGAGAGAGAGAGAGAGAGGGAGGGAGGGAGGGAGGGAGGGAGGGAGGGAGGGAGGGAGGGAGGGAGGGAGGGAGGGAGGGAGGGAGGGAGGGAGGGAGGGAGGGAGGGAGGGAGGGAGGGAGGGAGGGAGGGAGGGAGGGAGGGAGGGAGGGAGGGAGGGAGGGAGGGAGGGAGGGAGGGAGGGAGGGAGGGAGGGAGGGAGGGAGGGAGGGAGGGAGGGAGGGAGGGAGGGAGGGAGGGAGGGAGGGAGGGAGGGAGGGAGGGAGGGAGGGAGGGAGGGAGGGAGGGAGGGAGGGAGGGAGGGAGGGAGGGAGGGAGGGAGGGAGGGAGGGAGGGAGAGAGAGAGAGAGAGAGAGAGAGAGAGAGAGAGAGAGAGAGAGAGAGAGAGAGAGAGAGAGAGAGAGAGAGAGAGAGAGAGAGAGAGAGAGAGAGAGAGAGAGAGAGAGAGATAGAGAGAGAGAGAGAGAGAGAGAGAGAGCGAGAGAGAGAGAGAGAGCGAGAGAGAGAGAGGGATGGGGAGGGAGGGAGGGAGGGAGGGAGGGAGGGAGGGAGGGAGGGAGGGAGGGAGGGAGGGAGGGAGGGAGGGAGGGAGGGAGGGAGGGAGAGAGAGAGAGAGAGAGAGAGAGAGAGAGAGAGAGAGAGAGAGAGAGAGAGAGAGAGAGAGAGAGAGAGAGAGAGAGAGAGAGAGAGAGAGAGAGAGAGAGAGAGATTTTTTTGTCTTTGAAAAATTTTTTGCTTCCCTTTTTTTTTGGAAAAATAAATCCCATGGGGCCCTTTTTTTTGAAAAATCCAAGAAAAGAAGAAAAATCGAGAAAAATAAAAAAAAAGCAAAAACATCTAAAAAAATTCTCAAAAAATTCTTTAAAAGTCTAAGCCAATTTCATCACTCAAAACCATAGAGAGCTTCCTTTATTCCTCCAATTTGGCAAGAAAATGACATTGAAAAGGATGAAAAAATGCTTGAAAAATTCTAAAAATGCTTGAGAAATTCCCAAAAATTTCCAAAAAATGTGCTTACGCAAAGGCTATGAAAGGATTGCTAAATTTGCTAAAAACTCAAAGAACAAGCATGACAGAAAAAGATAAAACTACTAAAACTTAAGCAAAAATGACATGAGAAGGCTATGTACAACCTGAACAAATTTTACAGGTTCCAGGTGATCCATAAATCTTCACTTTTGTTGATGATAGGCCTTGAGCCTTGATATGTTGACTCAGAGAAACTCCTCCATAATCTCCAATTGTACTGCACTTCATTGGTTTTGTCTTCTTGTTGGGTACACTAGTCATTTGATAGAGGTACCCTAAATCCTTCATTAGAATATTATCCCCTCCATACTACATCTTTTGTATCTTTGTTTCAACAACTTTATAACTTAATCTGCAAAATTTCGTTTTTACTATTCCAACTTCTTCATCCAATGGAACCCTCTGTTTCCAAAGACTTGCAGGTACTCCTTCCACATCCTTGTGAAGCCCTGCACTTACTATCATAAAGATTGACGTAACAGATGATATCCATACTAGTATCCATAACAAACTAGTGCTTGATATGGGATTTCGAGTAGCTTTATCACTGCCACACTTAAGTTCTTCTCTTTTCTTCTCTCTTCTATGGACTTTGACTGAGACTGTCTCACTCGAGTCAATAACCTGAATGATGTCCTCTTTTTCTTCATATGCTTCCTCTCTACTTGAGTTAGGAAAAATTCTATAGCAGGAAGATGGGTCTTCTGCATGGAGCCAAGCCAACATGTTTTCATCTTCATATAAATTTGCTCCTTCAAATAGATCTGCTTCTGGGTTGTCCAACAATTCTTCTTCCATACAAATACCAATTGTCTGCATCATGCTGGTATGTCTTTGATTGTCTGGTCCTTCTTCTTAAAATATCTGCTGCAACTCTTTTCCCTCTTGCTTTACCCACATTGTGTCCTTACCACAGTCATGTAGTACATTGGCATGCCTTAACCAAGGTCTCCCAATTATCAGAGGAAAACTTCCTTCTACCTGTGGCAGCCTTAAAACAACAAAATCCAAGTTAAAGATGGTACCTTGTATCTTGACTGGGACTCCAAGGACCACTCCCATAGGCTTTACTATGCTTTGATCTACCAAAGTGAAGTTTGCAGGTCTTGAAGGGTGTAGTCCAATCTTTTTCATGGTATATTCATGCATCAAGTTAATGCCAGAACCACCATCCACAATAAATCCTTGAAAGTCATGACCTTTGATAGAGACTGTTAGTAGAGGGCTCTTATAATCTGTGAGGGGTGCT